>JAMPIV010014165.1:0-446882 GCA_024509875.1 Oreohelix idahoensis | reverse complement strand
CACCCATAGTAAAACCCTGGTGGCGCGTTGACTTTTCTTTTTTAGCAAAAAAATGGTTGGCCGCGCGGTAGGTGGCGCAAGTGGTGGACTTGAGATAACAAGAAGTGGGTTTATTGGGCATGATGGGCGGGACTTGAGCTTAAGAAGAGGAGGGACAGATGGCGGACTGAGAAAACAAAGGGGGAGATAAGTAGGTTGGTGTTTTTATTGGTTGACTTTTTAATATAAGGAAAAAATGTGGGCAAAATGGCCGGACTTGAGATAACAAGAAGACGATGTTTATAATTAAGGAAAATGTGGCAAGATGGTGGATTTGAGTCTATTACATTAGGGGGGAGTATAACCAAATTAGGGAGTGGCGTGTTTTAGATAAACAAGAAAGTCGTTGAGACTTTTAAGATAAATGTAGGCCAAGATGGCGATATTATTATAAGCGATATTAGGTAGTGTTAGACAAGAAGACAACTTTGTAGGGACTTTTAGATAATAGGACCAAATATTTATTTTCAGACAATTGTATACAAACAGTTAGACATCACAAACAGCAGTTATACACAACAGTTATACAAATATGTTAGACAAACTTTGTGGACGAACAAATTAGACGATATATAGGTAACAAAAAAAGCGGTTTTAGTTAATATTGTTTTTTTATTTTTTCAAAATACTAAAAGGGACAACTCTCAGCCACTTGGTAGGCTTCCTTCTTCTTCTGTGGTGGAATAGGGACATCGGGTAGGTCTGTGGTAGGAAACCACTCGGTTCTGGGGATACTGGACAGCTAGACTTCATGATTTCGTCAAAACAGGTTAGTGGAAGGCTTCTTCGAGGGTAGGACATCGGACAGGTCTGTGGTAGGAAAACAACTCGGTTCTATTGGTTGGTAACAGCTGGAATTGATTGTACTGGTCAAACGTGGTAGTGTTAGTAGGGATAGGTATCCGTGCTTGGTGGCTGTAATCGGTCAATTCGGCGAGGATTTCGTTCTGTAATGTCAAGAAAATGTTCAAACTCGGGTCGAGTTAAAGTAATGCCGTGTTTGGTAGGAAATTTGAGGTAGGATTCACCCAAAATATTTTCGCACGTGTAGTAAAGGTTGGCCTCGGTAAACACTTACAGACGCAGCCTTCAGACCGCTAGCCAAAGGTTTAAGCATTTCATCACTTCTCTTGATGTAGACCCAGTTGGTGGGAGCAGTCATTTTAAACGAGATGTATCTAGTGCGTTAATAAAGTGTCGTCCTTTTATATCGTATAATCTGGGTTTTTTTAGCGTGCCCTAGCTAGGATTTGATTCGTCGAACATCGAACGTGTGTTAGGCAGGACGTGATTCGTCGATGTATTGCGTGGGAACAACTACACATGGCTGTCGTGAGGGAAAAAATACACCTGTCTATTGATTTCGTCTCTTGTTTATCAAAGTGGGGTTGAGTTTCACTAGCCAGGGTCTGACTAGCGCGTAATTTAATCGATCGTTGGCGTGTTGTCTAGCCGAAAATGGTAGTAGGGACCCGCTGCATAGTACCACTCGTGTTTTTGATCAAGATGAAATAAAATGGCGTAGAGCCCACAAACGTTGGTGACTACATCTTGTAAATGTCTGGCGTTGTACTTAACAGGTCGACTAAAATTTCTGGCTATAAAATTAACCAGGTCCGAGTGTGTAGGTGGTAGGCCAAAAGAATCAAAATATTCAAAAGTACCAAGTCCGTTATACTATAGGGCGACCCAGTGGTCACCGGGGCGATAGCTAGGATCAGTGTTGATGACGAAAGCAGCCGTCTTGGTCGGATCGATGCGTAGAGGTAATTGGTCACGAGCTAACACTTTAACGAGCCCAGTTCATTTAACAAATATGTCCGACAGGAGGATGGTGCGTATCTCGTCTGTGTTCATTGTTTAAGTGGTGTAGTCTGTCAAAACTTGGCGCGATTTCGAGATCTCCAAGATCGAGTCTTGCTCGGCGTAGACGAGAACCTGTAATGGTTCGGGTGTGACCTCGGCGAATTTAAGTTCTACTGAGACTGGGCCCGACTTGGCCATCTCAAACTGGTCACCGTCTAGTAGACTGGGGGTGAGGTCAAAGGCGTATAAGGAGTAATCGTGTTTAAAATGTCTATACTCGAGGTCGTTGCCGGCGTCTTTACCAACCAGGCCCATAGCTAGATTGGTCGCGAAGAAGGCTCTCACGTACTGGTTGTGTTCATAATCCATGGACAAAGGCTTGCCACTGACGGTTCTGCCGTCCGCGCTGACGTTCAAATATATCAGACCAAAGGTAGCGAAATTGAACGGATTAGCCGTGTACGACCCGTTAAAAGCGGACGAAGTGACTAGTCCAATCACGATCCGTGTAGGTGTTTGACTGAGAAACAGATTATCCTGCATGTGCGATAGCATACCTCTAGGGATAGAGAAAGTTTTTAGCACAACTCGTTTCAAGGGGTACTTGGCATTACCTCGCACCAAGGCTTTCTCGTGGGCTAGAGAGACGGCAGGATTTAATTTAGCTTTCCGGACAACCAAGGCCGCATAAGTTATAATAGATTTATATCCAGCGGTGGGGTCGTGTCCCAGCACGTTGAAGGCATCTTTAGACGGAGTGAGTTTTACTTTAACTGTCACACCATTTAACAGGTAACGATCTTGAGCAAAGATATCTGAATGTAAACGACCCATCATATCAATCTCCTGAGAACCAGCCGCTATATGTCGACGCAGTCTTAAACCGTTGTTATTGTCACCAATTGTGTCCGTAATAAAATTTGGCGTGTCTTTGTAAAACAGAGCCGATGTCAGATGGCCTCGTTTGGGTTCCTCCCCGTAATTCAACGTGGCTTCGATGTAAGCTCTATAAGGGTAGGTGTTCTCGCTGGGTGTAATCAGCGTGTCGTTCAGTGAAACGTCGACTTGGGAGAATAAACTGTGCAGGTAATAGTTGATCGGGGCCACCTCTGCGTCAGCGGGTAATGCACCACCATTAGCTAACGTAACTTTGGCGCGCACGTGCAGAAAAGTATTAAACAAATCTAGATATTCCTCACCGTTTCCCGAAATTACAAATTCCACCGGGGCTCCGGGGGCTAAGGCGGCCAACGGATGTATCTCCACAAATTGTCCCTCTTCTACGGCTGTCTGCGTTGGTGGTACGCTAAACAAATCTAGACCACTGTGAAGACACTCGCACGAGTTGGGGGTAATAAGCGCCATCATTCAAATATATCAGAGTACCTTCGCTTCTTCTGGTGAGAATGAGAAGGCCGAGCTCGGTTACGGCGTTTTATGCGTTTCGGCTCGCCGGGTGGGGCAGCTCTCGTTTTTCTTTTTCTTCTAAGCCCGCTACCCGATTGGTTAGTGGTGAGGTGTTCAACGGCTCCCTGTAATAAACGTTGACCCGACTCCTTGGCTCGTTCACGAAATGCCTCGACAACATTTCTGCCGGCTAACGCATCGCTCGCGACCTGTAGACCGGTCCCAAGCCCTTCTCTGAGTAAAGCTTTGCCTCCAGTTTTTAACCACGGGAGAACCATACGACCGAGCCCGCCGAAAAAACTACCCAAACCATGTCCTCTTTGACTTCTGCCTCCGATAAACACTGGCATCCCATGGCCAGCTTGGTTGCAGTAAAACTCCTCATACATCTTGGGGTTTCGTCGGATGGGTACGTGTCTCACCATTATGTTTCTAGTCAAAATCAAACCGTCTGTGAGTTCGGAAGTGTAGTGTCAACACCGAAGCTCCGCTAGTGAATGGGATAGTCTTACCCTGATCGTTAGTTAAAAGGATTTCCACCGCGTCAAACGAAAAACGGCTCAGGGGTACGTAGTGGGGTTTGTCGTAAATCCTGAAAACAGAAGCATTAGTCCTATCCAAAATAGGTACAATCCGTAACAAAGGGACAGAGGCATCTCCAACCGGTCTCGCCGCTACGAGATCGCAGTACACGTATTCATTTTTCATATCGCTATCCATTTGCACTTCAGTCTCACCTCGTAGTATTGGGTCAATGTCTGTGGCGAGTGAGGCAGGAAAACCTAACATGTGTTTCAACGTCTCGCTAATTCTAACTTCAACCTCCGGATCATACAGATTCAAGGTGGCCTTATTATTGTTAAAATGGAATCTAACTCGGGCTTTTTCATCCACATCCGTGGCTAAAAGCAAACGATTCAACTCGTCGATCAGCGTGTCGGGTGACGTGTATAGACCAGCTGGTAACGTGAGTAGTATAGACTCATCTTCTTTGTTGGGAAAATAATGTACCCATACATCATCCTCTAGCACGTTAAAATAACTTTTGGGAAATTGAATCTCAACCAAACCAACCTCGTAACGCGAACTCAAGTCTATAGTCTGTGGCAATTTGACGAAAAAGTGACCGGCGTTATTGTTTGGGTATATTTTCATCGAGTCATTGCTGGGTAAAGTCACGTAAAAACTCATCCTATCTTGGGGTTAGGTAACATGTAACCCAGACAACTGCTCATTAAAGCGATCCAAAACTTGCCGTCTGGTCCCTCTGCGTTGCTCCGACTCAGATTGAATAATGAGACACCGATGACGACATATATAACGATCATCTGACAGATGAAAACGATCTCTAGTCGCGGGACTAGTTTCCCAAAAAAAGGCCAGAACGAGGTTCTCGCGGTCTTGGGAGGGGGTGGCCTCAAAACTGGAGTGCTCACGTCTTCTTCAATATCCATCAGTCTCGATATCTCGCTAGCTGTTTGGACGAAATCCAGCTGTTGAATGACGAGTTATAACCGAACCATTTGACTAAATATTCTTTTACACCCCTGCCACCGCGGCGTTCCTCCAAAATGGACTCGATTCGATAAACTATCTTGTCGCCGACTCGTTGCAGCTCTTCTTGGTAAAAAGAAACTTTCAATTCCTCACCCGAATCATCTTTAAGGATGTACGTAACCGGTCTTGTTTGGTTTTGTCGGCTGATCGTAAACAACTCTTCTGTCCACGCCGGCGTATAACCCTTTTTAAAAGTTTGTCTGGCTTGGGCGATCCGCACGCGATCACCAGGTTTAAAATAGACTTTTCTACCGACGACGTCAGGGGTCGAATACAAAGTACGCCACACTTCTTCTTACGTCGATGTGATACAACAACTGGTCCACAATTACAACTACTCGTATCATACGAGTAGTTGTAATTGTGGACCAGTTGTTGTATCACATCGACGTAGAAGAAGTATGGCGTACTTTGTATTCGACCCCTGACGTCGTCGGTAGAAAAGTCTATTTTAAACCTGGTGATCGCGTGCGGATCGCCCAAGCCAGACAAACTTTTAAAAAGGGTTATACGCCGGCGTGGACAGAAGAGTTGTTTACGATCAGCCGACAAAACCAAACAAGACCGGTTACGTACGTCCTTAAAGATGATTCGGGTGAGGAATTGAAAGGTTCTTTTTACCAAGAAGAGCTGCAACGAGTCGGCGACAAGATAGTTTATCGAATCGAGTCCATTTTGGAGGAACGCCGCGGTGGCAGGGGTGTAAAAGAATATTTAGTCAAATGGTTCGGTTATAACTCGTCATTCAACAGCTGGATTTCGTCCAAACAGCTAGCGAGATATCGAGACTGATGGATATTGAAGAAGACGTGAGCACTCCAGTTTTGAGGCCACCCCCTCCCAAGACCGCGAGAACCTCGTTCTGGCCTTTTTTTGGGAAACTAGTCCCGCGACTAGAGATCGTTTTCATCTGTCAGATGATCGTTATATATGTCGTCATCGGTGTCTCATTATTCAATCTGAGTCGGAGCAACGCAGAGGGACCAGACGGCAAGTTTTGGATCGCTTTAATGAGCAGTTGTCTGGGTTACATGTTACCTAACCCCAAGATAGGATGAGTTTTTTACGTGACTTTACCCAGCAATGACTCGATGAAAATATACCCAAACAATAACGCCGGTCACTTTTTCGTCAAATTGCCACAGACTATAGACTTGAGTTCGCGTTACGAGGTTGGTTTGGTTGAGATTCAATTTCCCAAAAGTTATTTTAACGTGCTAGAGGATGATGTATGGGTACATTATTTTCCCAACAAAGAAGATGAGTCTATACTACTCACGTTACCAGCTGGTCTATACACGTCACCCGACACGCTGATCGACGAGTTGAATCGTTTGCTTTTAGCCACGGATGTGGATGAAAAAGCCCGAGTTAGATTCCATTTTAACAATAATAAGGCCACCTTGAATCTGTATGATCCGGAGGTTGAAGTTAGAATTAGCGAGACGTTGAAACACATGTTAGGTTTTCCTGCCTCACTCGCCACAGACATTGACCCAATACTACGAGGTGAGACTGAAGTGCAAATGGATAGCGATATGAAAAATGAATACGTGTACTGCGATCTCGTAGCGGCGAGACCGGTTGGAGATGCCTCTGTCCCTTTGTTACGGATTGTACCTATTTTGGATAGGACTAATGCTTCTGTTTTCAGGATTTACGACAAATCCCACTACGTACCCCTGAGCCGTTTTTCGTTTGACGCGGTGGAAATCCTTTTAACTAACGATCAGGGTAAGACTATCCCATTCACTAGCGGAGCTTCGGTGTTGACACTACACTTCCGAACTCACAGACGGTTTGATTTTGACTAGAAACATAATGGTGAGACACGTACCCATCCGACGAAACCCCAAGATGTATGAGGAGTTTTACTGCAACCAAGCTGGCCATGGGATGCCAGTGTTTATCGGAGGCAGAAGTCAAAGAGGACATGGTTTGGGTAGTTTTTTCGGCGGGCTCGGTCGTATGGTTCTCCCGTGGTTAAAAACTGGAGGCAAAGCTTTACTCAGAGAAGGGCTTGGGACCGGTCTACAGGTCGCGAGCGATGCGTTAGCCGGCAGAAATGTTGTCGAGGCATTTCGTGAACGAGCCAAGGAGTCGGGTCAACGTTTATTACAGGGAGCCGTTCAACACCTCACCACTAACCAATCGGGTAGCGGGCTTAGAAGGAAAAGAAAAACGAGAGCTGCCCCACCCGGCGAGCCGAAACGCATAAAACGCCGTAACCGAGCTCGGCCTTCTCATTCTCACCAGAAGAAGCGAAGGTACTCTGATATATTTGAATGATGGCGCTTATTCACTCCAACTCGTGCGAGTGTCTTCACAGTGGTCTAGATTTGTTTAGCGTACCACCAACGCAGACAGCCGTAGAAGAGGGACAATTTGTGGAGATACATCCGTTGGCCGCCTTAGCCCCCGGAGCCCCGGTGGAATTTGTAATTTCGGGAAACGGTGAGGAATATCTAGATTTGTTTAATACTTTTCTGCACGTGCGCGCCAAAGTTACGTTAGCTAATGATGGTGCATTACCCGCTGACGCAGAGGTGGCCCCGATCAACTATTACCTGCACAGTTTATTCTCCCAAGTCGACGTTTCACTGAACGACACGCTGATTACACCCAGCGAGAACACCTACCCTTATAGAGCTTACATCGAAGCCACGTTGAATTACGGGGAGGAACCCAAACGAGGCCATCTGACATCGGCTCTGTTTTACAAAGACACGCCAAATTTTATTACGGACACAATTGGTGACAATAACAACGGTTTAAGACTGCGTCGACATATAGCGGCTGGTTCTCAGGAGATTGATATGATGGGTCGTTTACATTCAGATATCTTTGCTCAAGATCGTTACCTGTTAAATGGTGTGACAGTTAAAGTAAAACTCACCCCGTCTAAAGATGCCTTCAACGTGCTGGGACACGACCCCACCGCTGGATATAAATCTATTATAACTTATGCGGCCTTGGTTGTCCGGAAAGCTAAATTAAATCCCGCCGTCTCTCTATTTGAACGTCAGCGCGGACGGCAGAACCGTCAGTGGCAAGCCTTTGTCCATGGATTATGAACACAACCAGTATGTGAGAGCCTTCTTCGCGACCAATCTAGCTATGGGCCTGGTTGGTAAAGACGCCGGCAACGACCTCGAGTATAGACATTTTAAACACGGTTACGCCTTATACGCCTTTGACCTCACCCCCAGTCTACTAGACGGTGACCAGTTTGAGATGGCCAAGTCGGGCCCAGTCTCAGTAGAACTTAAATTCGCCGAGGTCACACCCGAACCATTACAGGTTCTCGTCTACGCCGAGCAAGACTCGATCTTGGAGATCTCGAAATCGCGCCAAGTTTTAACAGACTACACCACTTAAACAATGAACACAGACGAGATACGCACCATCCTCCTGTCGGACATATTTGTTAAACGAACTGGGCTCGTTAAAGTGTTAGCTCGTGACCAATTACCTCTACGCATCGATCCGACCAAGACGGCTGCTTTCGTCATCAACACTGATCCTAGCTATCGCCCCGGTGACCACTGGGTCGCCCTATATTATAATGGACTTGGTACTTTTGAATATTTTGATTCTTTTGGCCTACCACCTACACACTCGGACCTGATTAATTTTATAGCCAGAAACTCTACTCGACCTGTTAACTACAACGCCAGACATTTACAAGATGTAGTCACCAACGTTTGTGGGCTCTACGCCATTTATTTCATCTTGATCAAAACACGAGGTGGTACTATGCAGCGGGTCCTACTACCATTTTCGGCTATACAACACGCCAACGATCGATTAATTACGCGCTTAGTCAGACCCTGGCTAGTGAAACTCAACCCCACTTTGATAAACAAGAGACGAAATCAATAGACAGGTGTATTTTTTCCCTCACGACAATACGACCATGTGTCGTTGTTCCCACGCAATACATCGACGAATCACGTCCTGCCTAACACACGCTCGATGTTCGACGAATCAAATCCTAGCTAGGGCACGCCTAAAAAAACCAGATTATACGATATAAACACTTGGAAGACACTTTATTAACACACTAGATACATCTCGTTGAAAATGACTGCTCCCACCAACTGGGTCTACATCAAGAGAAGTGATGAAATGCTTAAACCTTTGGCTAGTGGTCTGAAGGCTGCGTCTGTAAGTGTTTACCGAGGTCAACCTTTACTGCACGTGCGAAGATATTTTGGTGAATCCTACCTCAAATTTCCTACCAAACACGGCATTACGTTAACTCGACCCGAGTTTGAACATTAATGACATTACAGAGCGAAATACTCGCCGAATTTGACCGATTACAGCCACCAAGCACGGATACCTATCCTACTAGCACTACCACGTTTGACCAGTACATCAACTCCAGCTGTTACCAACCAATAGAACCGAGTTGGTTTCCTACCACAGACCTGGCCGATGTCCTACCCCCGAAGAAGCCTTCCACTAACCTGTTTGACGAAATCATGAAGTCTAGCTGTCCAGTATCCCCAGAACCGAGTTGGTTTCCTACCACAGACCAACCCGATGTCCCTAATCCACCACAGAAGAAGAAGAAGCCTACCAAGCGGCTGAGAGTTACCCTTTAGTATTTGAAAAAATAAAAAACAATATTAACTAAAACGCTTTTTTGTTACCTATATATCGTCTAATTGTTCGTCTCAATGTTCGTCTAACTATTCGTATAACTGTTTGTATAACTGTTTGTATAACTGTTTGTCTAAATATAACGTATACATATCGTCTTCTTGTTATGTAAATATCGTCTAACTATCGTCTTCCTATTGTCTAAAAGTCTCAACGACTTTTTGTTTGTCTAACACAGCCACTACCTAAGTTGGCTATACTAAAAACAATAATATATAAAAAAACCACCATCTTGCAACATTTTCCTTATATAAACATCGTCTTCTTGTTATCTCAAGTCCGCCATTTTGCCACATTTTCCTTATATAAAAAGTCACCCAATTGTAAAGTGCAATCTTTACTATCTTGCAATATAATGCATTTATATACTTATTATGTTCGCAAATATTTTGTAAACAAAGTATTTCCTTTTTTAAGTGCTTAAGGAGAAGTCATTTTTGAGTTACTTCCCTTGAAAGGAGTTCCGTCATCTTCGATCGGACTCCGCGGACGGATCTAGGCCTACTGCGATTTATTCTTTGGCTGGGTAGGAATAGATTGTTCTTGCTTCAGTATATCTATGGCCTGAATTTATACGTAGTGTTTGTATGAGTAGGACGAGTCTGTCTTATATATGGATATCTTTACATTTCTAAGTCGAACTATGTTGGTTGTCGCTAGAAAAGGTCAAAGGCTATGCAGCGGAAGTATCGCTAGCAGGGGGTGTGATTCATGGCTGTCATCCTGTCGGGATGTCGAATTTTGTTGTAGCCGGCTTATCGCCGAAAAGTGATCTATAAGTAAATGGGGAAAAGTGATAGTCATTTAGACATGTTGTATGTACTTTACCCCAGTGTTTATTCTCTTTTGCCAAGGAATGGCAAAGTTATATTTCGCATAGAAAGGTAAAACCACAATTTATTATGAACTTGGGCTTCGCCATCGTTGTCGATAAGCAGATGCACAGTGGTACTTTTGAAAAGAATATTTATTCAAAGGAAGATGACATTCCTATGTATCAGCACTAGATTATATGATATTATTCAATTACCTCTATGATAGAAGCTATGAAGAAATGAGGACATTTAACGAATGACCAATTTTGGTCTGTATCCAATAGTGAGTGAAGCTCACGAGAGAAGCACAGCCATGTTGAAATCCATATACTTTGTATTTATCGAGTGAGAAAAAGGGATGCCTGTACTATCGCTCGATGAACCAAGAGATCACTGCTACATGTGAGAACCCATGTCTGGGATTCCTATATCTTTATGAAAAATATATATATTGAACTTTACGTGAAGGGATATTCGCTAGACGAGGTTAGGTCTAGGAGCCTTCCTATATATTGGTTATGGTCTGACGTGCCCAGTCAGTAAAGCCAGATGATTTACATGATGGAACTCTGAATGCTTATTTACGAATGCTCCATTATGATATTTGCCAAGCATGAATGCTAACTTAAGATGATATTCCTGTGATCAACATTATGCTGTCTATGTCGACATTTGTTCCTGTAACCATACACGTACTGTCCAAGTGTGCGTCTCATTAAATGTTATAAAAAGACCACCGTAGTTCCAGTACTTCTTGAATTCGAACAGTGTGAGTATGAGTGATGTACTACCAACCTGTCAACTCTATCGAATCATTCTACCATTCGCGTTCTGACATTCATATACACACTCATTGTCTACACTCACATTCTTGTCGGAGCCTCATCACGTTCCAGGACAAGATGACCTGTATGACCAAAACTGTGCTGGGTTTAATGAGTTGACAATCGTTACACTTTACTACACCAGTCCCAACATCTACAGTTATCAACTGGTGGACATTCACGGCATTTAACAAATAAAACGACATTTAACAACTGGTGTGCCAGCTTCCTGGGTCAACCTGCACAGTGACCATATTGAGAAGTAAACTACTGAGACCAGACGTTCCTTGGGGTCTGTTACGACACACAAATACATCAACAGTACAACTCTACAGTGATGTCAGCGTGACCTGTCCTGTCGAGAGTATGCAGTAACTAGGTCAGCGTTTGTTGACATTTGGTTCGTTGGACATTTGCCATACAACTGACAGTGTTACACAGCAAGCTTGGTTGAAACATAGAACATTACACATCAGGACTGGAGAATATTTGACAGTGTTTGCGAAAGGAAATGTTATTGAACTGAGAAGTCCTACATCGATTGTTATCATTCACATCAACGATGGAGCTTCTATTTCTGTGTTGAATTTAAAATAATTAGACCAGAAGTATTTGTTTAATAAAGTACCACAGTACTGTACTATTAGGCAGTGTAACTGAGCCTTCATTCCAACACATTCTTTCTGCAACACTCTATTTACATCATATTGCCATACTATTTATGCATTTATGTATTTATGTTTAAATATTTATATGTGATATTTGTTTGTATCCAGCGGGTTGTTGTTTTGGTTGGGCGGTGTCACACAACAGAGTATCCCACGTAATAGAGGGTCTGATGTGTGCGTTTCTATAGGTGCAATTTTCTTGATTGAAAATTTGCTGCGACAGCTGTTGCTATTAGTGTTAGCTGTGAAGACTGTACTCATTGTTGTTTTTGTAATATTCCTCTGTTCTTTAGTTTGTTTTGATTTGATTTGTTTTGGTCTACCCTATTCTATCTTTCAGTTCTATTCTCAATTTATATTTATATACTGTGGCGTTATTTGTATTTGTTATCCTCTTGCGGTTTATCTTTTATTTTTTTTTCCCATTTGATTTATTTCATTTCCGCAAATGTTTTCATGTTCTTCTGTATAACTGTTTTGTTTTGTGCCTGATCGACATACACTATTTAAAATATAGTTGATCATATAAATTGATGTACAAGAATCAACTGATAGTTAATTGCTATTACTAAAGGTACACAGTTGATGATATAAAACACTATTTCTGGTGCACTGCACTTATATTATAGAGTGAACCAGCAACTTATAGCTGTTATTATATAAGGATTTATAACAAGACCTTTGTAAGGCTTGTTTCCCACAGTGATTGGGATAGTTAAGTACTATTTTCCACAGGTTACAAAGTTATCATACAAGGTCTTTGATTAAGACTAAGAAAGTGAATTTATTTACTTTTGCAAATTACTGATCTTATTAGACAAGATGTCTACATTAGATTATTTTATCACACAAGGCAAGGTTCTTGATAAGACTGGTCAGCAATTAGAAGAATGGGCAGTTGCTCAATATGACAAAGCATTAGCTGCTGAAGAAAGAAAAGCACTGATTGAAGAAAAGAAATTAGCAGCTGAGGAGAAAAGATTAGAAGCTGAGGAAAAAAAATTACAAAGAGAGTATGAACAAAAGAAATTGCAGATACAGACTGATGAAAAAAGATTCCAGATGGAAATGGAAAAAGAGAAAAGAAAAGATGAGGCTGCTGCTGAAGAGAACAAATTACAAGCTGCTGCTGAAGAGAAAAAATTACAAGCTGCTGCTGAAGAGAAAAAATTACAAGCTGCTGCTGAAGAGAAAAAATTACAAGCTGCTGCAGAAGAGAAAAGATTACAAAGAGAAGCTGAAGCTCAAGAGAAAAAAGCAATAAGAGAACATGAACACAAAAAGAACTTTTAGCATTTGAGTTAGAAAAGTTAAAGTTAACAAACATAAGTGATGGTAATCAAGCATCTGGTGGTAATGGTAAACCCTTTACTTACAAGGTCAAGGTACCAGCGTTCAACCCTTCCAGTGATGACATAACATTCTGGCTAAATAGATTTGAACGCTCTTGTCGAGCCCATAATGTGGACAAATCACAATATGCTAACCAGTTATCAGAAAATCTGAAAGGTGATTCTCTGACTAGTTTAAGTTTGGTTGAAGAGGCTGACAAAGATAACTATGATGTTATTAGGGCAGCCTTATTAAAGAAGTATCAGTTGTCTGAAGAGGGTTATCGGAAGTTGTTTAAGACAATGGTGCCTGAGGCAGGTGTAGAATTCTCAGAATTCATTGCAAGGACACGTCTTACATTTGATCGTTGGATTGAGCTATCCAAAACAGAAAAGACTTATGAAGCACTTATGGACTTGATACTCAGAGACAAGATTATGTCAAGTATAAATAAACCTTTCCTCGAATTCTTACATGAGCGTAAACCTAAGTCTCTAAAAGAAATGGAACAGTATTGTACCCAATACGTCACTGCACATCCGGACGTAGCTATTAGCAACAGTAAGGTTAAAGAAGGTATGCCAGTTGCTTCTGCAACACCATACAACCCTATCACTCTCACAAATTCCAAGGACCTCAAAATAAGTTTAATAAAAAAGGTAACTATTACAGTTATCAGAACCAAGGTAACCAATCATTTCAGGGTTCTTCTTCGAATACCTGGAGAAGAGCTGACAGCCCTCGATTCAGGGGTGGTCATAATTACAGGAACTTTCGCAAAGGAAGTCATTCTAGAAACTATCCAAGTTTTCCTTCATGGAGACAACAGGATCATAATTACCGAGATACTCATTATAATGAATATGATGATAGTAACCAAAGGAGCTATGATTCAAACCCGAGTAGGGGTTATAATAGTGGAAACAATGATAAGTACAGAGGCAATAATAACAGAGGTAGAGCACAATTCAAAAAACATAAAGCTCATTACCAGGCGAACTCTGCACAGCAAGAGTCCCACGAAGCCTATAAACAAAATAAAGATAATGATGACTCTAATAATATGGCATGTGCCGCTTTTGATTTTGGGAGAGCATCTCAGTGCCCCCAATGCAAAACATTATTTGAGCCAACCACAGTGTCTACTTTAAGCTGTGGGCATCCTCTTCCCGCTCTTCCTGCGTCAATCGCGCATGATGGGAGAGGTTCTCTTGTCTTACACAAAGGTTTAGTAAATGACAATCCAGTCTCAGTACTTTTTGATTCTGGATGCACAACTATTGGGGTTAGGCAGTCACTCATAGATCCTTCTCATTCTACAGGCAAAGTAGTCAAATGCGTAACATTTGGCGGCACCATAGAGAAATACTCTACCGCTATCATTAGGATTGCTACTCCTTTCTTCACAGGAGATGTACACGCATGTCTTTTGCCGAATCCGATCGCTGATCTTATCATCGGTCGCATTCACGGAGTCAAAGAATGCACTCCGGAGCAAATTTCCGTTTGGGAAAATCAAAATATGCAATCTGCTAATGCGGTAGTCACTAGAGCTCAAGCTCTCAATATGCCTGAAACTTCATCTGTTGAAGATAATGAAGTGCATAACCAAGATGATCCCTTGGTAATTTCTCGTGACTCGTTTATAAAAACAACAAGAAGAAGATCCGACTCTTAAGAAATTCTTCACTCTTGTAACGAAAGGTGATCCGAATAAAGATTCAAATTGTAAATCTTGGATTACAATGAAGAATGGCGTACTTGTACGTATGGTGCAAGACTCCACTAAGTCAAGTCATTCTCAGATTCTTGTACCCAAGAATTTGAGAGTTAAGATCTTACAACATGCACACGACTCTCAGTGTGCTGGTCACATGGGTTTTTCCCGTACAAAGTCAAGAGTTCTTGCGGCTTTCTTTTGGCCTTTTGTGAACAAGGACATACGGATCTATTGTCGATCCTGTAAAGTATGTCAAGAAGTCAAATCCAAAGGTCCTCGTCATGCTGCGCCTATTCAGGCTGCAGATATTCCTATTCGTCCATTCCAGAAAATGGCGATAGACATCATTGGTCCATTCAAGATCAAATCTGCTAGAGGACATCAGTTTATCTTAACGTGTGTAGACATGTGCACACGTTGGCCAGAGGCTATCCCTCTAAAGAGCATTACTACCGCTGACATTGCAGATGCTCTTTGGCTTATATTTTCTCGGCTGGGATTCCCCGGAGAAATATTATCAGATCATGGCACCCAACTGATATCGGATACCATGTCTCAAGTAATGTCTACTCTACAGATAGAGAGATCTTTGAGTAGCATCTATCATCCTATGTCCAATGGGATGGTCGAGCGACTAAATAGAACACTTAAGAACTTATTAGGGAAGATAACTGAGGATCATCCTCAAGATTGGGATAGGGTTTTACCCGCGGCCCTCTTCGCGTACAGAGAGGTCCCCAATGAACATACAGGGTTTTCTCCCTTTGAACTTGTCTTTGGCGCGCGACCGCGCGGCCCAATGTCTTTGCTGCATGATCTTATAACAGCTGACAATATTGACGATGACACAAAATCTTCTTACGAGTATGTCATCGCGCTGAGACAGAAGATTATCGAAGCATGCAAATTGGCAACGTCCTCTTCTGAATTTGCTAAGCAGAAGGCAAGACAATTTGCTAATAAGAAGAGAACTTTACGACAACTTTGTCCTGGTGACAAAGCATTTGTTTTGCTACCTTGTCGTGAAAATAGACTCCTTATTAGTTGGAAAGGTCCGTACGATATAATATCGAAAATTTCAGATGTTGACTACATCGTCGATATTAACGGGAAGCATAAAACCTTCCACATCAATATGCTTACGGAGTTCCATGAACGTCCTGACTATCTACAGCCTATTTTCCAGGCAACGGACGATTCTCATGTCAAACATGGTCATTACTCATCACTGTCTGTAATACAGGATGAGGAAACAAGTTTTTCGGATGTTAATCTTCCGCTTCCAATGATCCCACTTCATTCTAGTGAATCATGGAAAGACGTTACTGTTTCTCCTGATTTGTCTCTAGGAGAACGGCGACAAGTTTCGTCTATGTTACAAACATTTCAGGATGTCCTCACTGACATCCCTGGGCAAACTCATGTCATTGAGCATGACATTGTTCTAACTGAACATACTCCAATTAGGGTTAGACCTTATCCTATCCCTATACATTTCCAAACACAGGTTGAAAAGGAGTTGGATGAAATGATAGATTTACAAATAATCGAACCATCCACTTCTGCATATTCTTCGCCGATGGTTATTGTTCGAAAAAAAGACAATAACATACGTCTTTGCGTTGACTATCGCAAATTGAATCAAGTTACGAAGTTCGATGCTGAACCTATGCCTTTACTAGAAGAGCTACTTACTCGTCTTTCTAAATCGCATTTTTTCACTAAACTTGATTTGTCTAAAGGATATTGGCAAGTTCCATTATCCGAACGCGCCAAACCTCTTACCGCTTTCTCTACTCCCAGAGGCCTTTTCCAATGGAATTTTATGCCTTTCGGCCTTATGAACGCACCAGCTACATTTGTACGCATGATGCGTCGAATCCTATCGTATCGGTCAGATGTCATTGCTTATCTAGACGACATCTGTCTTTTCAGCGATACTTGGGAAGATCACTATTCAGGGTTAGTTGAATTATTATCAACTCTGCGTGAGTATAACCTGACAGCAAAACCATCCAAAGCTTGTATTGGCTTTAGCGAAATTGCTTTCTTAGGCCATCGAGTAGGTCACGGTTTCTTGAAGACAGAAGACCATAATATCACTAAGATACTTAACATCTCTATCCCTAGGACTAAAAAGCAAGTGCGAAGTCTTTTAGGTCTCATACAATTTTATGGACGTTTTCATTCCGAATCTGTCCTCTATCATGGCACCTCTCTCTACACTATTAAAGAAAGGGTCGCCTAACATGGTTCACTGGTCTCATGAATGCCAATCTTCACTAGAGAAGATCAAAACTATGTTTTCATCACCACCTATTTTAGTGTTACCTACAACAGATAAGACATTTGTTCTTCGTAGTGACGCTTCATCCACTGGGATTGGAGCGGCACTAATGCAAGAGTACTCTGGAACTCTGCATCCTGTAATGTATATATCCAGAAAACTTAATGCTGCAGAAAGGAATTACTCGGTTTTAGACCGTGAATTATTGGCAATGGTTTGGTCAATTCTCAAACTCCAAAGATTCCTTCTGGGCGCGCATTTCGTAGTGGAAACTGACCAAAAAGCTCTTACGGCTATCCAAAGTAAGAACTTGAAGAGCTCGAGATCAACTCGATACGCAATCGCTCTTCAACCTTTTCATTTCTCGGTACGAGCTATCCGTGGTTCAGAAAATGTGATGGCGGACATTCTGTCCAGATGCCCACATGATGCCACTTAACTGTTAAATATTGGATCTTTTTAATATGTATAACTTTACAACAGTTATTTTTTGTTTCTTTACTAAGATACACATTTGTAATTTAATAATAGAATGATGGTATCTCTACTTAGCGGGTTATTGATGTTTATTCACCGCTGTTCTTTGATGATTGTTTCTTCATAAATCATAAATTTAAGATTATAGTGTGAATTTTTGGTATGCATTGTATAATTACCAGAATTGTATTATACGTAGATCACACCTTCCTGGAAACATTTATTCGTAGAGAAACAATTTCTCTCAGATTTTGAGATATATTCTCACCGGTCATATTAGGAATTATAGTTATTCCTGATATTTTCATCTGCGCAGTATTCTTGCGTTGTGAGCCTATTCTACGTTGCTCCTAGATGTATTTAAAAAAAAAAAATTTTTTTTTTTTTTCCCGGGAGGTGTGGTAAGACTGTAAAGTGCAATCTTTACTATCTTGCAATATAATACATTTATATACTTATTATGTTCGCAAATATTTTGTAAACAAAGTATTTCCTTTTTTAAGTGCTTAAGGAGAAGTCATTTTTGAGTTACTTCCCTTGAAAGGAGTTCCGTCATCTTCGATCGGACTCCGCGGACGAGTCGAGGCCTACTGCGATTTATTCTTTGGCTGGGTAGGAATAGATTGTTCTTGCTTCAGTATATCTATGGCCTGAATTTATACGTAGTGTTTGTATGAGTAGGACGAGTCTGTCTTATATATGGATATCTTTACATTTCTAAGTCGAACTATGTTGGTTGTCGCTAGAAAAGGTCAAAGGCTATGCAGCGGAAGTATCGCTAGCAGGGGGTGTGATTCATGGCTGTCATCCTGTCGGGATGTCGAATTTTGTTGTAGCCGGCTTATCGCCGAAAAAGTGATCTATAAGTAAATGGGGAAAAGTGATAGTCATTTAGACATGTTGTATGTACTTTACCCCAGTGTTTATTCTCTTTTGCCAAGGAATGGCAAAGTTATATTTCGCATAGAAAGGTAAAACCACAATTTATTATGAACTTGGGCTTCGCCATCGTTGTCGATAAGCAGATGCACAGTGGTACTTTTGAAAAGAATATTTATTCAAAGGAAGATGACATTCCTATGTATCAGCACTAGATTATATGATATTATTCAATTACCTCTATGATAGAAGCTATGAAGAAATGAGGACATTTAACGAATGACCAATTTTGGTCTGTATCCAATAGTGAGTGAAGCTCACGAGAGAAGCACAGCCATGTTGAAATCCATATACTTTGTATTTATCGAGTGAGAAAAAGGGATGCCTGTACTATCGCTCGATGAACCAAGAGATCACTGCTACATGTGAGAACCCATGTCTGGGATTCCTATATCTTTATGAAAAATATATATATTGAACTTTACGTGAAGGGATATTCGCTAGACGAGGTTAGGTCTAGGAGCCTTCCTATATATTGGTTATGGTCTGACGTGCCCAGTCAGTAAAGCCAGATGATTTACATGATGGAACTCTGAATGCTTATTTACGAATGCTCCATTATGATATTTGCCAAGCATGAATGCTAACTTAAGATGATATTCCTGTGATCAACATTATGCTGTCTATGTCGAAATTTGTTCCTGTAACCATACACGTACTGTCCAAGTGTGCGTCTCATTAAATGTTATAAAAAGACCACCGTAGTTCCAGTACTTCTTGAATTCGAACAGTGTGAGTATGAGTGATGTACTACCAACCTGTCAACTCTATCGAATCATTCTACCATTCGCGTTCTGACATTCATATACACACTCATTGTCTACACTCACATTCTTGTCGGAGCCTCATCACGTTCCAGGACAAGATGACCTGTATGACCAAAACTGTGCTGGGTTTAATGAGTTGACAATCGCTACACTTTACTACACCAGTCCCAACATCTACAGTTATCAACTGGTGGACATTCACGGCATTTAACAAATAAAATCGTGATTTAACACCAATACAACAACCTACTTATCTCCCCCTTGTTATCTCAAGTCCGCCATCTTGTCCCTCCTCTTCTTGTTATCTCAAGTCCGCCATCTTGCCCCATATACCCTCTTCTTGTTATCTCAAGTCCACCATCTTGCGCCGCCACCGCGCGCCACCATTTTTTGCTATATAAAAGTCACGCGCCACCAGGCGTTTTTACTATATAAAAGTCACGCGCCACCATCCGCGCCACCAGCGCGCCACCAGAATAATACCTAAGTCCGCCATACCCTACTACTAATGTCTCTGCAAGAGTGTGATGTCAGAGACTCTTCTCATGTATTTCATTATGTTTGAATTCGGACTCCAGGTAAAGCCAGACCCGTTTTTCCTTTGATGATCTCCTTATGGTTAGACCTAGATGAAACATCGTATTTTCGAGCATTGTTGGTCGCTTTAATATAGATTGATGAAGATGACAGGTTCCATCAGCGCTTATGTCTTTATGAAGCAACCTTCTGACTAAGGGACTGTATGGAAACTATAGGAAATCCTATATATTCAAGTTATGAATTAACTCTGGCTGATGATTATCCTTCTGCTGGGCGAGTGAGCGAAAACTCAGGGAAGGAGGCCATTTTGTATTCCTGTCATCATTATGGATCACTGTCCAAAGAACGGATCATGAATCTTACTATTCAGACAGTGGCACGGAGATCTCATTAAGATGAAAACCCCTACTGTGGTTTAACTTTGTTATTTAAATATTTGACATATACAGCTGGAGAACTTAGCCAAGGAAAAGGTTCCTCCAGTGAACCCCTTTGTATGTTTACACACACATACCCACTGATGCGTTCAGTCAGTTAGGGGATATGGCAATAGTCCGCCAGAACATCGATTGACTATTTAATGTTGAATGCTGCATGAAATGTACTACTATACTACTACCTAATGATTTGCTATGTCAACATACTCATGACTGTATTCCGTGCTGTCCAAGTGTGTGCGTCATTATTAAAAGCATAAAAACGTCAACAGCGGTTCCTAACATCTTTGACTTGCCTAAGAGTGTGAGTGAAATAGTATCAAGTGTCAACTACATCGAACAGTACACCATTCGCGTAGTTTCCACTCTCACTCCATACATACACAATCCTGCGTCGGTTGAGTTGACCTTTGTTGTACCTGCCTGTCTCATGTGTAACGAGCAGGAAGAATACTCTACCCTTTACAGTGATGACTACCAGTACCACCTGGGGAACGATTACTTGACGGTAATCCCATAGCAGACACTGCCTCGCTGTCTTTGCCTTCCCTAACTCAGGATTAGAGTGAGTTACCCATTTACAGCTGGGTAGACTGGAGCATGCCTGGTATCATCAACTCAGTACACTACAGTGGACTTTACAGTAGTAGTAGTCATAACAACATTCTACAGTGGTAGGCCAGTTTCCTGGGTCCAGCCTTCGCAGTCTTGATGATTGAAGTCACCAAGTATTACAGGAACGTTTATTTTGGCAAAATGTGACACACATCAACACCAGTAGGAACTATACAGTCGATGTCAGCTTGACCTGTTCTGACAAGTGAAATGAATCTGGGTCAATGCTTGTTGACATTGTTTGCAGTACAGAGCTGAAAACTTTGAAGAACATAAACTGTTCGGTTGTTACAGTGTGTGATTACCTTGCTAAAGAAGAACATAAGTGTTGTTATTTCATCGGTGGATCTTCTTATGCTCAAAAAAAAAAAAATTGAACAATGTAATACGATAATTTAAGATTGATTAAAAGTGCCAGTTTATTTTGATTAAAAGCTGTGCCATTAAAGTGAAAGCTAAACATACTTTGCAACACATTCTTTCCACAACACATATATTGTATTATATGCATTTATGTTTTACATGTATTTATGTTTACATGTTATTTGTTATGTATTAAGTAGTTTATGTTCTGTGTGACTAGTACGAGGTATGCCGAGTGACATTGGTCTGGTACTAGTATTCTATAGGGACAAATTTTCTTAATTGGAAATTTGTTAGCAACAATTTACTGCTATTTCTGTTAGTTGTGATGTTGTTTTTGTTAATAATTTTGTGTTCCTTAGTTTTGTTTGATTTGTTTGCATTTGTTGGTCTACCCTTTTCTATTTTTGATTTCTATACACAATTTATATTTATACACTGTGGCGTTATTTGTCTTGTTATCTTATTGCAGTTATCATCACAGATTATGTGATCATTTTCTTTGATTTTTTCTATTTAATTTAATTTGATTTCTGCAATTGTTTTCATATTGTCTTTTCTTGTTTGTCCTTTGTAATGTCTTTAGTTGACATATGATATATGAGGTATAGTTGAATACACTTACATTATAGTACAGACCAGTACTTTATGATCATTGATTACACTAAGAAAGTATACAAGACCTTTGTAAGGCTTGTCTCCCACAGTGATTGGGATAGAAAATATTATTTTCCACAGGTACTCAAGTGATCATTGATTACATTAAGGAAGTATACAAGATCTTTGTAAGGCTTGTCTCCCACAGTGTTTGGGATATACAGATATTGTTTTCCACAGGTACTCAAGTTATCATTGGTTATATTATAAACAAGATAACCATACAAGGGTTTCACTAGGACTAAGTCTATAGTATAGACTTGTCTCCCATTAAAGTGGGATAAGGTAATTTATTTACTTTTTCAGGGTACTGATTTAATAAGACAGGATGTCTACATTAGATTACTTTATTACACAAGGAAAATCCTTTGATAAGACTGGTAAAGACTTAGAAGAATGGACAATTGCTCAATATGACAAAGCATTAGCTGCTGAAGAGAGGAAAATTGCAGCTGAAGAGAGAAAAATTGCAGCTGAAGAGAAAAGATTGGAAAGAGAAGCTGAACAAAAGAAATTGCAGATGCAGGTGGAGCAACAGAGATTCCAGATGGAAATGGAAAAAGAAAATAGAAAAGCTGAAGCTGCTGCTCAAGCTGCTGCTGAAGAAAAAAAAGCTGCTGCTGAAGAAAAAAAAGCTGCTGCTGAAGAAAAAAAAGCTGCTGCTGAGGAAAGAAAATTTCAAGCTGAGGCTGAACAGAAAAGATTAGACAGAGAATCTGAACAGAAAAGACTAGACAAAGAAGCTGCTGCTGCTGTTGAACAAAAAAGACTAGACAGAGAAGCTGCTGCTGCTGCTGCTGCTGCTGCTGTAGAGCAAAAAAGATTAGACAGAGATGCTGAAGAGAGAAAAGCAATAAGAGAACATGAGTTTGAATTAGAGAAATTGAAATTGACAAGTATGAGTAATGTTAATCAGGCATCTAGTGGTAGTGGTAAACCCTTTGTTTACAAGGTCAAGGTACCAGCGTTCAACTCTGCCAGTGACGATATAACATTCTGGCTTGAGAGATTTGAACGTGCTTGTCGAGCTCATAATGTGGATAAATCACAGTATGTGAATCAGTTGTCTGAAAATCTAAAAGGGGATTCTCTGAATAAGTTATGGTTGGTTGAAGAGGCCGACAAGGATAACTATGATGTTATCAGGTCAGCCTTGATAAGGAAGTATCAGTTGTCAGAGGAAGGTTACCGTCTTTTGTTTAAAACAATGAGACCTGAGTGTCGTGAGAAATTCTAATCCACATATATAAATTAAAAAGTAAATGTAAAGCCTATCAAATAACTTCAATAAAAGGAAAGAAGAATGGTAAAGAACAGTGCTATCACAATGACTGTACTCGAAATCCCCCTTGTTTTCTAATTCGTCTGCAAATTATAACGTTTCACGTTGATAGTAAAAGCCTTCTGCAGCATACACGCGTTTCCACAACGCAATAAAACGTGTACTCCCTTTCTAAGAAAAACCTTGAGATACGCAAGCTGACCTATATTTAATATTCCATTCATGTCATTTTATACACTACGTTACCATAAACGAACGGACAGATGGAATTAGGATAGAGAGAAGGGAGGGCTGAAAGTCGGAACACATGCAACACTAACCCGCGTCTCGCTATACAATTACTACCATCACGCGTGTAAGGCCACATGCACTAACTTTTTTTCAGATAGACAGTGATAAAAAACACTACCCATACGAGAGTTAGGTTTTAAAAACTTACAAAACGCTTATTAGGAAACATGACATTCTACTGTTTTATGTCTAAAATCCTGACATTAGTCTGACAGTACAGTAGGACAGGTGGCGGTTCTAAACATAAAAAATAAAAAAACAACTACACGACTATCCTAGAAAATACATATTTTGAACGCAGCCCCTTAGCCCCATTACATTTATATATTTGGGTTCCTTAGGACTTGCTGACAAATAATATGTTAAGTGTTACGCAAATAGTCTAGGAATTAACAAATTATAGCCAAAAGAAATAGTGAGGGTGTCAGACAACACCAAACTCAGAATCGCTCAGTGGCAGATTTTGTCACCACCATTGTACGGGAAATAGGTCCCCATATTAAATCCTATTTGATTGGAGCGCAATAAATGTAAGGCTAAACACGATTAGTCGTGTACAAATACTAGTTTTTGTTGTTAGGGGAGACGGAAGGAAGGGTACTTTTTTTCGAACGCTTGTGTAAACATGGCTCGATTGGTTAGACCCGCCAATATAGTCAATTAGGAGCGTCAGGTCAGCACCACATTTTCAAATAAACTTTCTAAAGCAACAGTGCGTTGAGAATCAGCTTATATTTTTCTGAATAAAAGCCTGAGACAATGGCAGGTCGGATTTTGTACCAGATTCATTGCCAGTCAACGTAATAGTGTATTATTTCCATGAATTGTGGGACTGTGGTCCTAAAGTTATTGAGCAGCACCTGGTCTGAGCTTTGCTGAATCTGGAGGCTGACAGCATACTCCTGGGTCCAGATAGCGTCTAGTGAGGTGTCTCCAGAACACAGGGGAGCAATCGAGCAGAGGAGTCTTTTCCTGCCACCATCACGAAAGTTAAGCCTTTGTGGCCAGTGGAGCTCAACATTATGTGTCCCCTCAAAAATTGACATTTTAGTAAAAAAGAGGGACAATACCTTGTTTAAATTGACAGGAACTGTGAACTTTTCCCCCATACTATTTCCCAGATAAACAAACACTTGAAGTCATGATGACAAATAACAACATAGCTTGAAAAACAAAACCAGTATTACCTCATAGTACTACTACACAACTGACACACATAGGATAATATTATTAAAATATGTCACTACAAGGTTCATATTTATAAATTATGTATATATAAATTGTGATTACACTAGTCAACAAATTTTCAAAAGTTATTTGTACCAGAAATTAAATATACCATTTCTTATTGATTTTGACATGCTGATTTCAAATATCATAATGAAATTCACCAATTGGCTCTGGTTTTTTTTTAATGATGAATTTACATTACAGTAATACAAATAATGTATGCTTGTTCAATTCTCTGGGGTGAACAGCTAGTCTTTCTACTTTAGCATTATACAAATTGTGGTTACATACTCAATTAATTGATATTTCAACATAAAATGATAGAAAAAATAAAAACATTATTCAAAGTTCACAAATCATGTTTTAAAAAGGCACATTTGAACTCATTCCGTCATTATTCAGTCGCTGTTCGAGCTCTCTTTGCTTGCTTCTTGTAGTCAATCGATTAGGTGTCTCTTGTCACAGTCCAATAGTAATCAGCAAGCATTGAAGGGCTCCAATTGCCTTGATACCTTGTCTCCATAACAGCAATGTCCTGGTGAAATCGTTCACCATGCTCATCACTGACCGCTCCACAGTTTGACGTAAAGAAATCCAGATGAGAATCCAGAAAATGAATTTTCAAAGACATGTTGCAGCCAAGACTCTTATACTTCAGAAGGAGATTTTCTACAATTTCATTGTAATAATCAGATCTGTTGTTTCCAAGAAAATTGTCCACCACTGACTTAAATGCTAGCCATGCTGCTTTTTCCTTGCCATGCAACACGCAAAGAAATTCGTCATCATGAAGAAGTTTTCGAATTTGCGGACCGACAAATACTCCCTCTCTTATTTTAGCTTCACTCAGTCTTGGAAATTTTCTGATGAGGTATTTGAAAGCCTCATCTGTTTTCTCCATTGCCTTGACAAAGTTTTTCATGAGACCCAGCTTAATGTGCAAGGGTGGCAACAAAATCTTGCTGGTGTCGACAAGTGCTGGGTTCTCAACGTTCTTACTGCCATGCTGCAATGACTGCCTGATTGGCCAATGTCTTCTGATGTAATGGTCACTTCATGCACGGCTATCCCACTCACAAAGAAAGCAACAGTACTTGGTGTATCCACCTTGTAGTCCAAGCAAAAGAGCGACCACTTTTAAGTCACCGCAAAGTGACCAATGATGATGATCGTAGTTTATGCACTTCAAAAGCTGCTTAATGTTTTCATAAGTTTCTTTCATATGAACTGCGTGACCAACTGGAATTGACGGTAACACGTTACCATTATTCAACAAAACAGCTTTAAGACTCGTCTTGGATGAATCAATGAAAAGCCTCCACCCTTCCGGTATGTAATTGATTTTGAGGGCTGCCATTAAACCAGAAATGTTGTGGCACGCAGAAAGGTCACCCTCTTTGAAAAAGAATGTAATAAGCGGCTTCTGGCGGTTCCTATACACAGAAATTGTAACATCTTCTGCCAGGAGATTCCACTGTTGCAATCTGGAACCCAAAAGCTCCGCATTGTTCTTCGGTAAATTCAGATCTCTTACAGGATCATTCAGTTCACCTTGGGTTATTACATGTGGTTTAGTGGATGTAGTTTGCTCAAAATCTGGGTCGCTTGAGGTTGATGGTTCAGGACCACCAATGTCCTCTTCTTCATCAGTGGAAGCAGCTGAAAATGATTCTGGCACTTTGGGAACTGGTAGGTCATCGCCATGTGGTACCTGACGTATTGCAGAGGGGATGTTTGGATATTCCAGAGTCCATTTTTTCTTCTTTGATATCCCTTTTCCAATTGGAGGGACCATGCAAAAGTAACAGTTGTTGAGATGATCAGTGGGCTCTCTCCAAATCATTGGGACTGCAAAAGGCTCTTATCTTGATCTCCTATTCTGCAGCCAAAATACAAACTGTACGCCTTCTTAATCACTTTAGTTATATTTCGTTTTTGTGATAGAAATGTCACCTCACCACATATATAACAGAAATTATTAGCACTGTTGACACATGTCCTTGGCATTTCTAACTACGATACTTTTGATAAGGACAAATGCACTAACTAATGGCAAAATTTTATCAGAGATAAGATATTTATACACAAAGGTGATGTAATCATAGGTAGGATTGCATCATCAACTTCTAGTTACATTTTTATTGATCATTAGAAAAAATTATGCAATCGCCCACAACAGTTGCGTCATATATATAAATTGACCGTAATTAAATAAACTAGTAGCATATATCTTGAAAACTAGAGCCAATCAACATTTTTTAATGTCATTTTCGTTTTCAGCACACCAAAATTAGTTAAGATCCTGGTTCACTTTGTAGTTGAATCAGGATATATATATTAGTGAAAGTAATTAATACATATATATTTGAAAATTTATCAGTGACTCATTTAAGATAGTCTGATAGAATGTTAAATGTGTGTGAGTGTCACAGTGTTGTCAAGTGTGGTGGAATAAATTAAATTGTTTATCTGTCTGTTGTTGTTGTGACTTACACTGCATCATTTACATAACCCTAGACATTTAACGTAGTCATCACTATATTCCAGAATAATTCTGACTGAGGTAAAATGTGGTAGCAAGTAAGGTTATCTGTAAAACACTACACCTATTAGATACAGATGGCGGTTTTGTGATGTGTCGATCGGACAGTGTTTCAAAACATTACAGATTTATTGAGGGCTATTGTTACTGCTCCAGGTACATTTTTGTATGTACCTGCAAGGATACTTGGAGAGGAGATGGGCACCGCCAAGCAAACCTCTTGCCCACTGAAATGCTATGATGGAAAGTCAACTCAGTAATAATTTGCCGGATCGGCCGATGCCCGGATTAACAACGACCGCGCTCTCATTGCCCCTTGAGAGTGATAAGTCAGCGAATGGGGTAAAAACACCTGTTTTGAAACTTCCAAGAGAAAGTTTTGTTGTTGGAACTTGGAATGTACGCACGCTATATGCGTGTGGAAAAGTCAAAGAACTAACACATGAACTTGTTAGATACTCGTGGGACATCCTGGGCCTAGCAGAAGTCAGATGGACAGGATTAGGTGAATCAATAACGGATGATGGTCACAAAATTTGGTTTAGTGGAGATGAGTCTAAACATCAGCATGGAGTAGGTTTTATCGTACATAAAGATAGATTGAACTCTGTCATCAGCTGCACCCCAATAAATAGCAGGCTTATCACCATTCGTATTGCAGCACATCCAAAGAACATCTCCATCATACAGGTATATGCCCCCACTACTGACTATGAGGATGAGGCAATTGATACATTTTATGACAATCTGGATGAAGCAATTAAGAAAATTCCAAAGAAAGATCTTCTCATCGTGTTAGGTGATTGGAATGCTAAAATAGGGCCAGATGCATACGGTCACTGGGCTGGTACAGTGGGGAGATTTGGGACAGGTGAAACTAACGATCGAGGACTATGGCTACTAGAATTTGCCAGCAACTATAAACTAACCATTGCAAATACACTATTTCCTCATAAGTTATCAAGAAGAACAACGTGGCATGCCCCAAAAACTGAGATACATGGCCAATTTGATTTTATTCTTGTATCCAAAAGATTCAAGTCCAGTATTAATAAAGCCAAGACTAGGACTTTTCCTGGCGCCGACATTGGTAGTGATCACGACATGGTATTGATGACGCTCAAGCTTAAACTTAAAAAGAACTATAATCAAAACAGATGTTCTCAGTTAAGATTCAATTTAGACAAACTGAAAGATCCAGAAATCGCGGGAATCTTTGAGGCAACTGTTGGAGGAAAATTCGCAGCTCTCAACTTTTTGGAGGATGATATCAACTCAATCACAGAGAACATGAAAGACGTGCTCATTGAATCAGCAACAGAAATACTTGGTAAAAGAAAGAAAATAAACAAACCATGGGTTACAGATGACATTCTGAAGTTATGTGATACACGGCGAGAAATGAAAAAGGTTAAGAAAGAGGTTCCTGAAGCAGCATGGCAATACAGTATGGTGAATAAAAATATTAGGAAGAAAATGAAACAGGCCAAAGAAAAATGGGTAGCTGATCAATGTGAGTCCATTAATACGGGGCTAATAAAAGGTAACAGCAAGGCAGCTTTTGACACATTAAGAAAACTATCAAAACGATTATAAATCAACCATATCGATTGGAGGCCGACCTCTGTGCAACCTACGTTTTGCTGATGATATTGATCTGATAGCTGGATCAGAATCAGAACTTCAAGACCTTACCTCTAGACTGGAGAAAGTAACAAGAACGTATGGGATGGAAATTAATATAGAAAAAAGCAAGATATTGGTGAATAGCCATAAGAAACATGTTGCGACCAACATTACGTTAAATGGGCAAACGTTAGAAGAAGTTAACACCTTTAAATATCTCGGGTCCACTATATGCAGTGATGGAAGATCAATTAAAGAAATCAAGACAAGACTTGAGATGGCCTCAGCTGCCATGACAAGGTTGAATGTGATCTGGAAAAGTAACATCAGTTTTCCTGTGAAGATCAAATTATACAAATCACTTGTATTATCTATTCTCTTGTATGGGTGTGAGAGCTGGACACTCACTGCAGATACGGAGCGAAGGATTCAGGCTTTCGAGCATAAATGTTATAGAAGAATTTTGCGCATTTGCTATAAAGAGCACAAAACAAATGTCTATGTTAGAGAGAAGATAAACACCTATGCAGGCCACCAAGAACCACTTTTGTCAACAGTGAAACGTCGAAAGCTTGCCTGGTTTGGGCATGTAACTCGTCATGACTCCCTTTCGAAAACGATCCTTCAGGGAACAGTCGAAGGTAAACGGAGAAGAGGAAGGCAGAGAAAATCCTGGGCTGATAACATCAAAGAATGGGCAGGACACGGTTTTTCCACACTTGTACGCATTGCTGAGGATAGAGAGCAGTGGAGGACCCTGTCTGCTGATGCTTCCACCATGGCACCCCTACGACCCATGACGGGTTACGGGCTGATATGATGATTAGATACAGATACCTTCACAGCTGACCTCAGTCAGTACACTAAGTCCCCTATAAATATTTATATCATCCCACTTTACCACACTGAGACAGGTGTAGAATTCTCAGAATTCATTGCAAATGCACGTCTTACATTTTCACGTTGGATTGAATTATCCAAAACACAGAAAACATTTGAGGCTCTTACGGATTTATTACTCAGAGACAAGATCATCTCTTCGGTGAATAAACCATTTCTAGAATTTTTACATGAGCGTAAACCAAGTACATTAAAACAAATGGAAGAATATTGTGACCAATATGCCACGGCACATCCTGACATGATTCTGAGCAACACTAACATTAAAGAGGGTATGCCAGTTGCGTCAGCAACTCAATACAATAATAATTACTCACACAAGTCCCAAGGAACTCAAGATAAATCTCACAAAAAGGTTAATTGGAATGGTTATCAAAGCCAAGGTAACCACTCAAATCAAGGTTCTTCTTCGAAGAACTGGAATCGGGCTGACAGTCCTCGATACAGGGTTGCCCATAATTATAGAAATTTCCGAAAAGGGAGTAACTATAGGAACTACCCAAGTTCTTCATGGAAACAACAAAACCAACATTACAGGGATACGCATTATAATGAGTATGATGATTTCGATCATGAACATTGTGATTCAAACCCAAATAGGGGTTATAACAGAGGAAATAATAATTACAGAGGCAATTATAACCGAGGTAGATCACAACACAAAAGGCATGGTAAATCTCATTACCAGGCTAACTCTGCACAACAAGAGTTCCATGAGGCCGGTAGTCAGAATAATGAAAAAAAAAGACTCTAATAATGTAGGATGTTCTGCTTTTGATTTTGGTAGAGCATCTCAGTGCTCCCAATGTAAAACATTATTCGATCCAACCACAGTCTCTACTTTAAGCTGTGGTCATCCTCTTCCTGCTCTTCCTGCGTCAGTCGCGCATGATGGAAGAGGTGCTCTGGTCTTCAATAGAGGTCTAGTAGATGGTACTCCGGTATCAATTCTTTTCGATTCGGGGTGCACAACCATTGGAGTGAGGCAGTCACTCATAGATCCTTCTCGAGCCACTGGCAAAGTAATCAAATGCGTAACATTTGGTGGCACATTGGAGAAGTACTCTACTGCCATTGTCAGCATTGCTACTCCCTTCTTTACAGGAGATGTGCAAGCATGTCTTCTGCCGAATCCGATCGCTGATCTTATCATCGGTCGCATTCATGGAGTGAGAGAATGCACTCCACAACAAATTTCTGATTGGGAAAATAACAATATGCAAACTGCTAATGCAGTAGTTACTAGGGCTCAAGCTCTTAACATTCTGCAATCTTCGCCTTCTGAAGATAATGATGCGCAGATCCAAGATGATCCCTTGGAAATTTCTCGTCATTCATTTATGAAACAGCAGCAAGATGATCCTACTCTTGAAAAATTCTTCACGTTAGCAACAAAAGGTGATCCAAATAAAGATACAAATCGTAAATCTTGGATTACGATGAAGAATGGCGTACTTGTACGTATGGTACAAGACTCCGCTAAGTCCATTCATTCTCAAATTCTTGTGCCCAAAAATATGAGAGTTAAAATCTTACAGCACGCTCATGATTCTCAGTGTGCTGGGCATATGGGTTTTTCCCGTACTAAATCGAGAGTTCTGGCTTCTTTCTTTAGGCCTTTTGTGAACAAGGACATACTGATCTATTGTCGATCTTGTAAGGTATGTCAAGAGGTTAAATCCAAAGGTCCACGCCATGCTGCACCTATTCAGGCTGCAGATATTCCAATTCGACCATTTCAAAAAATGGCGATAGATATCATTGGTCCATTTAAAATAAAGTCTGCTAGAGGACACCAATTTATCTTGACGTGTGTTGACATGTGCACACGTTGGCCAGAGGCTGTTCCTCTAAAGAGCATAACTACTGCTGATATTGCAGATGCTCTTTGGCTAATATTTTCTCGTCTGGGATTTCCAGCAGAAATATTATCAGACCATGTTACCCAACTCATGTCGGATACCATGTCTCAAGTGATGTCGACTCTTAAGATAGAGAGATCACTGAGTAGTATTTATCATCCTATGTCTAATGGGATGGTAGAACGTCTTAATAGGACTCTCAAAAACCTATTAGGTAAGATAACTGAAGATCATCCTCAGGATTGGGATAGGGTTTTACCCGCGGCTCTCTTTGCATACAGAGAGGTCGCCAACGAACATACAGGATTTTCTCCCTTTGAACTTGTCTTTGGCGCGAAACCGCGAGGTCCTATGTCCTTACTTCATGATCTTATAACTGCTGATAATATTGTCGATGACACAAAATCCTCTTATGAATATGTCATCGCACTTAGACACAAGATTATTGAAGCATGCAAATTGGCAACTGCTTCTTCTGAATTTGCGAAACAGAAGGCAAGACAATTTGCCAATAAAAAGAGATGCTTGCGACAACTTTGTCCAGGTGACAAAGCATTTGTCTTGCTACCTTGTAGGGAAAACAGACTTCTTATTTCTTGGAAAGGTCCGTACGATGAAATATCAAAAGTTTCCGATGTTGACTATATCGTCGATATTGACGGGAAGCATAAAACCTTCCATATCAACATGCTTACGGAATTCCATGAACGTCCGGATTATTTACAACCTGTTTTCCAGGCAACGGACGATTCTCCAGTCCAACACGGGCATTACTCATCACTGCCAGTAATACAGGATGAGGAAACGAGTTTCTCGGATGTGAATCTCCCTTTTCCGATGATTCCTCTTCATTCTAATGAATCATGGAGAGATGTTACGGTTTCTCCCGACTTATCTCTAGGAGAGCAGAAACAAGTTTCTACTATGTTACAACAATTTCAGGATGTCCTTACTGACATTCCTGGTCAAACTGATGTCATTGAACATGACATTATTCTTACTGACCATAATCCTATAAGAGTCAGACCGTATCCTATCCCGATACATTTTTAAGCACAGGTTGAGAAAGAGTTGGATGAGATGATAGATTTAAAAATAATTGAACCATCCACATCAGCATATTCTTCGCCGATGGTTATTGTACGGAAAAAAGACAATAACATACGTCTTTGCGTTGATTATCGCAAATTGAACCAAGTGACGAAATTTGATGCTGAACCTATGCCTTTACTAGAAGAGCTACTTACAAGACTATCGAAATCTCATTTCTTCACTAAACTTGATTTGTCTAAGGGATATTGGCAAGTTCCACTAGCCGAACACGCCAAGCCGTTTACTGCTTTTTCGACACCTAGGGGTCTATTCCAATAGAATTTCATGCCTTTCGGCCTTATGAACGCCCCTGCAACATTCGTACGCATGATGCGTCGAATCCTATCTCATAGCTCAGATGTCATTGCATATCTTGATGACATCTGTCTTTTCAGTGATACTTGGAACGATCACTATAATGGGATAAATGAACTATTGTCTATCTTACGCGAGCATAACCTGACAGCGAAACCATCGAAAGCGTGTATTGGTTTTAGCGAAATATCTTTCTTAGGTCACCGTGTTGGTCATGGTTTCCTAAAAACAGAAGACCATAATACAAGTAAGATACTTAACATTTCTATTCCTAAGACTAAAAAGCAAGTGCGAAGTCTCTTAGGTCTAATACAATTTTATGGACGATTCATTCCGAATCTGTCCTCCATTATGTCACCTCTTTCTTCCTTGCTAAAGAAAGGGTCTCCTAATATAGTCCATTGGACTCAAGAATGTCAATCCTCTTTGGATAAGGTTAAAACTATGTTTTCTATTTCACCTATCTTGGTATTACCTACTAAGGATAAGACATTTGTTCTTCGTAGTGACGCTTCATCCACAGGGATTGGAGCAGCACTAATGCAAGAGTACTCTGGAACTCTGCATCCTGTGATGTATATTTCTCGAAAATTAAATGCCGCAGAGAAGAATTACTCGGTCCTAGACCGTGAATTATTGGCTATGGTTTGGTCAATCCTTAAACTTCAAAGATTTCTTCTTGGCGCGCATTTCATTGTGGAAACTGACCAGAAAGCTCTTACTGCTATTCAGAGTAAAAATCTGAAGAGCGCGAGATCAACGCGATACGCGATTGCTCTTCAGCCTTTTCATTTTTCGGTGCGAGCTATCCGTGGATCAGAAAATGTGATTGCAGATATCTTATCTAGATGCCCACATGATTCCACTTAACCGTTAGATCCTGATATGTTTACAGATCTAACTCTACTACATTGTTTCTATACTAAAATGTGTATACATACGTAATGTATCATATATATTGATGGTATCACTACTTAGCGGTTCATTGATGTATATTCACCGCTGATCTTTGTATGTTTTTCGTCTTTGAATCATGATGTTAAAATACCTAAGATGAAATTTTTGGATAAACTAGTGTAGAAATTGTGGCATTGCCAGTATTGTAGTATGCGTTGGTGACACCTCTCTGGAAATATTTATACTCAGAGAAAAAACTTTCTCTGGTTCTTGAGATATATTCTCACTTGTCGTACCATAGGACGACTTAGCCTTATATTAGGCGTTACATTTGTTTGGAATGCTTATCATCTGCGCATTGTTATTCGTGCGTTGTGAGCCTATTGTATGTTGCTCCAGGATGTATTTCAAAAAAAAAGTACCATTTTTTTCCCCGGGGGGTGTGGTAATCTGTTGCATACATATTTTTGAATGCACGGATTACAAAAATGCGATATGTCTATTTAATAATTTATTTGTGTACGAAAATGCTTCCCTTGGGAAAGCGAGATAATCCATGATTGATTTATACGTTTGATTCGGCGTATGAATATTGACGTCATGTCAGTTCTCGTTAGTTAGGGCCAGAAAATAGATTGATCTTGTTCAATATGTTTATGGCCTGAATTTATATGTATTACTTGTCTAGTACAAGAAGATTCAGTTTTATATTGTATATCTCCGTATGCTAAGGTCGGACTATAGCGAACTCTGGCGGAGGTATCCGTTGTCCTAGAGAGTTGTAGTGAGTTCCGAAGAAGATGATCGTAATGGCCGGTTGTGTATTTTGTAGGGGCTGGTCCTGTTAAAGGTTTAAAGTGATTTATGGACGATTTTTCCATAAGGAAGGAATGTCTCGGCAAGAGTGTGATGTCAGAGACTCTTCTCATGTATTTCATTATGTTTGAATTCGGACTCCAGGTAAAGCCAGACCCGTTTTTCCTTTGATGATCTCCTTATGGTTAGACCTAGATGAAACATCGTATTTTCGAGCATCGTTGGTCGCTTTAATATAGATTGATGAAGATGACAGGTTCCATCAGCGCTTATGTCTTTATGAAGCAACCTTCTGACTAAGGGACTGTATGGAAACTATAGGAAATCCTATATATTCAAGTTATGAATTAACTCTGGCTGATGATTATCCTTCTGCTGGGTGAGTGAGCGAAAACTCAGGGAAGGAGGCCATTTTGTATTCCTGTCATCATTATGGATCACTGTCCAAAGAACGGATCATGAATCTTACTATTCAGACAGTGGCACGGAGATCTCATTAAGATGAAAACCCCTACTGTGGTTTAACTTTGTTATTTAAATATTTGACATATACAGCTGGAGAACTTAGCCAAGGAAAAGGTTCCTCCAGTGAACCCCTTTGTATGTTTACACACACATACCCACTGATGCGTTCAGTCAGTTAGGGGATATGGCAATAGTCCGCCAGAACATCGATTGACTATTTAATGTTGAATGCTGCATGAAATGTACTACTATACTACTACCTAATGATTTGCTATGTCAACATACTCATGACTGTATTCCGTGCTGTCCAAGTGTGTGCGTCATTATTAAAAGCATAAAAACGTCAACAGCGGTTCCTAACATCTTTGACTTGCCTAAGAGTGTGAGTGAAATAGTATCAAGTGTCAACTACATCGAACAGTACACCATTCGCGTAGTTTCCACTCTCACTCCATACATACACAATCCTGCGTCGGTTGAGTTGACCTTTGTTGTACCCGCCTGTCTCATGTGTAACGAGCAGGAAGAATACTCTACCCTTTACAGTGATGACTACCAGTACCACCTGTGGAACGATTACTTGACGGTAATCCCATAGCAGACACTGCCTCGCTGTCTTTGCCTTCCCTAACTCAGGATTAGAGTGAGTTACCCATTTACAGCTGGGTAGACTGGAGCATGCCTGGTATCATCAACTCAGTACACTACAGTGGACTTTACAGTAGTAGTAGTCAAACTACGACATTCTACAATCCTATGTCGGCGATCACCACTTATGAACCTTACTTCAACCAACTGAAGGCAGAAATACCGTAATATATCCAGGAAAAATTAAATCACCAACTCTAGCGACTCCCGTGAAATTTGCAGTCAGCAACTATGGCGAGTCTGGGGCTGGATTTGGCAAAACTTAATAAGACACTGAATAGTATATTGACTTATTAGTTTTTATTTCCACGGAATGCCTACGACAACTATTGGTAAGCAAATCTGAAAGTGGCCACTGTACGTATGTGAATTGAATGAACGGAGAAAGAAACTGATTTCGGTTGTTACCACTATTATACAAATCTTTTCTTTTGTTCTTACTAACCTGAGTATTTACGGAATAGATTAAGTAGGAACTTGTTCTTGGTTTCTTTACTGACTATTCCATACCCTTATTGTAAACTTTTGATCTTTTGGGTTAATTAACCTCTGTTGGGATCTTCTTTTCTTTTCCTTTACCAGAGGGGAGAACCTATTTGATTAATTTTCATTTGTCTGTAAACCATGATCTATTGATGTATATGATTTATGTTGTAAAGTTCTACTGATAATTAAACTTAATAGCCCTTTAGTTATTGTGTCGGTCAATCCCTACCCTATCTGTTATTCATAGTTGTTTTCACGTTTGTGCGTATTTGTCACAGAAGTTTGTGCATGTGGGTGCAGCGTAACTTGTATTTTGTACAAGGAGAGAAAGTGCGTCTGATTTAAAGAAAGTCGTACTGGTAGGCTGGATTAGAGAAATTACTTAACCCAGAGACTGTCCTTTCTCTTACACTATCACCTCGTGAGAAAAACTATTTTTTCCACCTTACTTTCACACAGTTATCACTATCACCTCTACCCAGACAGGACTATAAACATCTATTACCTATCAGTTAAAATTTACGACAAGTATTTAATGTAGTTGCACCATTTCTTGTGACTTGAAACTAACTTTCCATCATATTTGGCGACAAATTTCTACAAATTGGAGAACTGATCAAAACACTCAGTATCATCAATTTGTACACCGTTTTCCATCAAAAATGTTATACTTATTTCTACATCTTCCCAGAAGATACCTTCAAGATCTAGCCACTTAAACCCAGAAAATTCCTGAAAAGGCTGCATCCACATCTTTAAATAATCTAAACATCCTTCATACAATGCTTCTACATTGCACTGAAACTGCTGCACTTCAGATTTGCAGCCATCACTTTTCATTTGCTTTAGCATGTCGTTCACTTTGAGTGGCATGAAAATGATATCCTTTCTTTCTTGAAGAAGGTCTTGCAAGAATGAAAGGGATTTTCATTATATCAATAAGGGAGTTATCTTCCAATTTCTAATTTGCTAATATGAGCTTGAAATACACTAATTCGGGACTGAACATGCCAACTTCTGAATTCTAAATTTAACGCTACGCTGTTACCAATAGAGAAAATCTCTCATTTTTACGTGAGGTACCGAGAGTGAAGAAAAAACATCCAATCACTGGAAATGCGGACAAAACAGGGAATTCACAAAAAATGTGTGCGGACAGTAATTTTTACCCCCAAAATGAGGACATGTCCGCATAAATGAGGACGTATGGTAACCCGAATCTAGGTGTTTTTTTAAGGTACCATCTTGGTTTTTTTATTTTTTTATTTTTTCAAAATTCAGGGTGGCAACACTGCGTGCGACATGTTTAAGGGACAATTTTGCTTTATGTCAGTCCCATGCACAACCTTACAGTACTCGCCTTTTACGGCATGCCTGAGGGAGCATTTTTGTTTTCTATATTCTTTCTTTGTCTACTCAGAGACTCCAGGGAAAAGCACAGAAAATTCTCCTTTAAATAAAAAAAAAATCTACGTGAAATTTAGAAATATTGTGTCTCCGTAACAAAAGGCTGGGTGTTTGTGTTTAATTTTTTTGTTTGTTTCTTGAATCAGAGTACGGTACTCTTGTTCACAAATGTTCAAGCCTTCTCGTGCCCTTCTTTGTAAACATTGTCTTTCATTGGGGAAAAAAACTATGAACAAATAATTATCATTTCTTGTCCATGAGCTCATAAGCTAGACTTAGAGCTCATAAACTAGACTTAGAGCTTGCGAGTCAATGTATTGTCTCTCTCCCTTTAATTTACGGAACTAATTAAAATACATAATTCCATATATTGGCCTCAGTCCTGTGTGCTCCAACTTATATGTGGGGGGGGGGACGGCTGTGTAGGCATACGCTTTGTGCACCTAGCAGGCTCAACCAGGCTGGAAATGTCACCTGCAAGAGGTAAAGCAAAGAAAATGTTACTGGCTCCAGATTTTACAATTTAAGTTAAGACAGACAAGCTGAGCCCGTTAAAAAACGTTGCATAATCCACATAAGAAAAAGTTGCTTGACAGAGGCAAAAATAATCCCAACGCAGGAGTATGAAGCGATGTGTTCAACGTCAGATACTAGAATTCAGGCTGCAGATTCATCCACAGACAAATGCAACATCTATAGTAGCTATGTGGAATGCGAGAACGCTGGCGGAAGCTGGAAAAACAGCTATCAAAGGAAATGCAGACACTGCAGCATAAAACTGATGAGGCTAAAGGAGACAAAGATGAAAAGGAACGGGGCACATCAGACTGAATGCTGGAGAACAAATATGTAGGAAATGAAAACGAAAACCATGCACACACAAAGGGTGTTGCCTTTACCACATCATCAGAAACAAGCAAGACATTGATATAAAATGGGGGCAGGCACCTCTGTACATCAGCGCCGTGAATTATAAGAAAGTAGTGAATAATACAGACGGCACAGTCATGTGGAAAACATTAAGACATTAGGAATCCCCGAGAAATGAATCAAAGTCATTTAAAAATTGTATAAAGACACTAGTGCAAATTGACAACAAGGGAAAACTTTTAGAGCTCTTTGTAATCGACAATCAGACAAGAATGTCTGGTTTCACAAGCGATTGTCTTAATGGTCATGGGTCAGTTGTTGAGGTAGACAAGAGAACGATAGGAAATACAATGGACAGAAATCAAGTAGAAATCTTGATCTGCAGATGATCTGTGTCGTCCATAACACAAATAGCAAGACATGCAGAAAAAAGACAAGTAGAGGTGAACGTCGATGTAAAAAAAAATGGAGATGTGAATAAATAATAGGCATAAAGATACAGTGCAGGTCTATGGTCATATTACTGAAAAAGTGCACAACTTTCCTTATTTGGAAATCAACATCGACAAAGGAGAAAGACAGTGTTCGCATAAATAAACTCAAGATTTGCCTCTGTCCGTCCAGTATGAAACTCTGCAGCCCCTTCCCTGGGAAATAAATTGTTTATGTGTTCAACATTCAAGTAAAATGTACCATACTCTATGGTTCAGAGCTTCCGATTGGCTACACGGTTAGCGCTTTCTTCTCGCGGTACATTTACCGGGATTGAAACCTGGTAAAGTCACGCTTCACTATATCCTGCTGCAAATGGGTACCTGATTCTGCTCTAGAGTTAGAGAAGGCAAAGGCAGAGAGGAAAGGAGCTGGTCACCCCACCTCATAAATCTGGACCTAGTACATTGAAATCTCTAACACTTTACGCCCAGGGCCGGATTAAGCTAGTACGGGGCCTGTAGCATATGTTAAGAAAGGGGCCCTATATTTAAAAAAAACAATAAAACAACACAAATATATTTGAACGCATACATTTTTAATTTGCATAGTAATTATCATTATCAAAAGTAACAACACAGTCAACATTATTGTTTAAATATTAATGTTTTTACATTTAGCATGAGCACATTTGTTGATGATATAGGATTATCAATTTCACGCAGAAGTTTATGTTCAATGCTCATTAGTGTGAGATTGTTCAATCTCTTTTGACCCATGGTGCTCCTTAGTTCATTTTTAATAAGTTTCAGTTTTGAAAATGATCGTTCTCCACTGCAGTTGGATAGCATTAGTGACAAATAGATGCGCAAGGCGATTTCTACATTTGGAAAACAAGACTCCAAAGAATTGTCAATTATCAAACGGTAAAACTGTAACTCTACAAGGTCTAGAGTAGTGCCAATATGAGAAGCACGATCAGTTTTCAACAGTTCTGTAAACTGCACAAGTTCTTCACAAAGACTTTCTTCCAGATCTTCCGGATATGATTTAATAAGATTCGATGATCTCGTTACCACCTCTTCAGGTGTAAACGACTGTAACTGACGAAGGAATCCAAATACATCATTCAACTTTTGATAAGCTTTCTGGCGTTTTGACAAGGCAGAGAGCAAGCTATCAATAAGGACAAGAAATGTTCGGCTTTTAAACTGCTGAGAAGGCGTTTGAGATTCAACAAGTGGATCAAGTGTGCTGGAACCACTGAAATCATCATACTCTCTATTTCGTTTGTGTTTTCTTCGAGTTTGTTCTTGATAATGTTCACATGCAGTCAGATCCTTGGTCTTTTGCTCTATGTCTGCAAATGTAGACCGCATAGCTTGAATATACCCCGCAGGGATTCATAGAGTGCACAAGCTGTATTCAAATCTTGGTCAGAAGATTGCATAGAAGCACTGGTCATTTGAAAATGCTGTAATACTTGATCCCACAGCATGATCATTATTCCTGTTTCTAACTTCATCATGGTTGAAAGTAGACCACGAGCCTGTTGACGACACTCTGCCTTCTGATCATTGTTATCTGAAATATCATCCAAGACTTGTTTTATTGCAGAAAAGATGTGTAAAAGTGCTTTTGTTGCATCTGCCCGAGCGGACCACCTGGTATCTGACAGTCTTTTCACAAATGGCAAATGGGACTTATTATGAGTACCGCAAGCACATAATGCAGTAGAAAGGAGACCCCACCGGTAGGTAGAAGCAGAAAAGAAGGTGTACAGAATTTCAACAAATCCAAAGAAAATGACTGCTTCTTGACAGCACATTTTCCAACCAAATTTAGTGAATGTGCAAAACAAGGAATGTAATGCGCAAACTTATTCATCTCTTTAATTCGTGCTTGTAATCCTATAAACTTGTCACTCATGTTGCTGGCTTTGTCATAACTTTGACCACGGCAGTCTTTAATATCAATGTCATTTGGCTTTAAAAAAATTAAGTAGACTTTTAGTAAGCTGTTCAGCACTATGACCTTCCATATCCAAAAATGTCACACATCTTTCAACTGGTCCAGATGGCAAAACATAGCGCAGAGTCAAAGTCTGTTGGTCCATATTAGATATATCTGGAGTAGAATCCAATGAAACGGAATAATACTTGTATTTCTTCACTTCACAGAGAATGTGATCCAGTATGCTGGATCCAATCAGATTGATGAATTCCTCACAGGTTGTTTTAAATAGATATGATGTATGTCCAAATCCTTTGTTTACATGAGTACTTATATGCTCTGCCAGAAAAGGGTCAAACTTGGCCAGTAATTCTAACAACCCTAAGTAATTTCCGTTATAAGGGGACCCAACAATTTCATCAATGCCACGAAATGAAAGGCCTCGTTCTGCTAAAAACTTCACAAATTCAATTATTCGCTCTAGACGTTTGTGCCAATACTTTTCTTGAATGTTCATTTGTTTCACAAGTTGGGAATCGACACGTTCACCTTTGTTTTTACGCATCAACAGTGAAATTAAAGCTTGTCTATGTGAGGAGCTTTCTTCGTGTCGACGCAATAGATTGCTTGCATTTTTCCAGTCATTAAACCCTTCCACAGTAAACTTTGATGAACATTCTGAACTCATAAGCTTGCATGGGAAACAGAATAGGCGCCCTTTAATTTCTGAATAGCATAACCATTTTCTTGCATGTTGCTTGTTTGTAAGTTTATGAATATGTGTAAAATAAGACTTCTGACAGTATCGAGTTTTCTTTTCAGTGTCATACAATCGCACGGATGAAGAGAAGGCACTATCAACATGTTGACATTTTTCACTTTCCTTGGATATCCAATATTCACGCTCACAGTCATCTATATTGTTCGGCCAGTAACCAATATCATTAGAGTACTTCTTCGTTTCACTTATTCTTTCACATTCAGACTCAGTGTATACTGGGTTTTGCTGTATGTTTTCTGCTGCACAGCCTGCACTAGTACTAGTTGTTCCTGTACTTCCAGCGTCAGCGGTAAGAGTACCACCACCATGAACATCAAAATATTCTGTCAGCTTACGTGTTTTTGATATCACAAGTTGATCTCTTCTTTCTTTTTCTTCCTTCGCTTTACGTTTTTCACTTCCAGAAGCATAATTACGTCCAATATCTCTGTGTCTACTGCTCATTTTTTTGAGTTTTCTAACCTTATAAATCAAGAAATTTTAATCAAGATCGAAAGAGAGTGCGAGCACGCCGTATACCTCAATTAAAACAGTAAGTTTCTGTTTCCTAAATTCTAGTTTTTATTGTTATTGCAAATTCATTTAACGAAGACCGAAACAAAATTAGGGGGGCAGTCGCCTAGAGCCAAAAAAAGTGGCTTCCGTCCAAACGTGACCAAATTTTCAACGCCACTTAAATGGCTTCCATCCGCAAACAATTAAGATAAAAATAATGAAGAGTCACACTAAGTCACCCTCTTATACTCTCTCTCTCACAATTTCGTGACACCAAATGAAAAGGCGCTAAAGATGGCGTAAATCACAAGATCATTGGTTTAACGCTCGTATTAGAAGATGACCAAAAAATTATGTACATATTTATTGGCGCGGGGCCCCTAAAAGCGCGGGGCCCGTAGCACATGCTACTTTTGCTACTACGTTAATCCGGCTCTGTTTACGCCTGTCGTAGATTTCCGATAGGAGAATTAAGACTAGGTTTGGTCCCTTCTGAATAGGTTTGAATAGGTGATAGACTCAGTGAGAGTTAGTGAAAGGTAATAGAATTTCCACACACGTGAGATGATAGGTTTTGATATAGTGGCTGTCTCTGAAAGCGAAAAGAATTCTTCTCTCTCTCACCTATCTTCTACAACAGTTGTTACAGCGTCAGACAGACTACACCAATATACATATTACGTATATTTCTATCACTCACAGGCACGCACATACACGTGACGACAGGTAAACACACAGACGTGGGAAAACTATAACAATGATATATATATATTATCTAGAACGAGCTGACCAAACACGATTATTAAGTTCAAGAGCGATTTTATTATCAGGAAAAAAATCGGCTCACAACATCAAAGAAAGTACATCAAGGAAAATACATATACACATAGTCATAAAAAATCAAGGAAATGTTGCAAGGATGATAGCCCCGTTATAGTGTTAACTCTAGGTTTAGCCCGGCCCCGTTAAGAGAACAGATGATGGCGCCCGAGTCACAGATACATAGAGTTTGAGTCTAAGAGTTGTCTTTGTTTTATCTCGTAATTATATGCACAGAGTTTGAAAAAAATCTGATTTAACCTAAGACAAAACACAAGAACTCTAGCCTTAGCAACAAATTATGCAGATTGAAAAAAAAATTAGGACAGCAACAGGGTGTCAAAGATAAAATAGTGAAAAATATCACTCAAACCAGCGTACACTCATTCATTCCGCCATGGCTTCTCATACTTGTACTCACGACTTTGCTTGCTGCCTCTTGGAACACATTGATTTTAGATTTTCACACAGACTCAAAAAATGCAGTCTTCTGCCAAGAAGTCCCCAGTTCCAAAAGACGTATTTAACTTGGAGTCTCCGGGAACGACTACTTGGGTATGCAAATTTGTTCAAATGTCTGATTAAGTCACCTAACAATTATTCCAGGCGCGGGAGTTAGCAGAGCACAGTGTCAATAGCGTAGGTTTCTAAAAAATGATGAATGTCAGGTCGGTGCCTTCCCTCAGTATAGGATTCACTTTAGTCACACCACAGATTTGTCCACAAGATATAATCTAGTCGGGAAATGATTGTTAATATTCACGCCACCAGGCAGCAAATTATATAGAGTTTCTAGAAGAAATTAAGTGCTGGCTCCAAGGTCCAGTATTTATCATTACAGTCTTTGAAAACCCGTTATAGGGATATTAGTATTTCTGTCTAACTTGCACCGTCAGATCAGTGTTACTTGAGAAAACCCACGTGGTTCAAAATAAGGACTGTCTATTTCTTCACAAGTATGGAAACTACTACTAGGTGCTGGTAAAGTTAGGGTCACCCCAAAACTTTCACTGTGTGGAGGAAAAATAACACATATAATATAATAAACAGAATCTGTACTGGTTAAAACTTACATTTAAACTTGCAAGCAGAGAGCTTTGCTTATCATTTAAACTTCCCGTGACGTAAGTTATATTTAAAAATCAGCAATCCTCATAAATTAAGAACACGTGCGTATTCCGTCACCATTCATGAGGCTGGATTCTAGAGTTTATACGTTAGTTTAGAAAAATACACTCGACTGAGTATTAGCAGTTAACTTAAATTTATAAATAGCTACAATTGCCGTTATAAGCTAGAAATTTTAATTTTATAGTCTGCTTTCCACTGAATGCTTCCCTAGAAAATATAATAGCCTACCACTTTATTTCTCTTCTGCGCTAAAGAAATAGATTAAAATGAATTAAGCGATTTAACACTTTAACACTCACAAAATCTATATATCTATCATATTAATTACCTCAACCACAGAATTACAGGTAGTCGCACAACTTAAGAATAAAAATGCTGAAAATATTTCTGGAAGTCTAGAAGTTCGACAAATTGCCGAAACAAACTGAGATCTTCTCTAACAGCTATTCTGTTTTCGAGCGACCTATCTACTGTGGAGTCTATGAGCGAGAATGAAATTAAAGTTTCAAACTTGGCCAATATCTTAAAATCAGACAAAGGGCCCAAACTATTTCGCCACGCGAAATTATCTCCCCTACTCCCAACATTTACGTCCGCTTAACGCGTGTCGTAACTGTCACCTACTGACCACGATGTACGCGTGTCAGTTTCAAATCCCAGACAGCCTGACTCCATTTCAGGGCAGTTTTCACACTACAGCTGACCATGGCCCACCGTGAGCGCCGTGTCAGTTTGGGATTTTTCCAGACAAATGTCTGGATACTGACCGGTGCAGATGTAAAGTATCACACCTCACCGGGACTTATGTCGAGAAGAAACTCGCGCGCTCGGTGAGAATGTAGACGATTTGCTACGTCTTATGTTCAGCGAACCGACTTATCACGCCTTCTGACGCCCTGCAGCCCTGACATCTACGTAATATCGTCCTAGCGCGATTCTCAGTTTAAGAGAAAGGAAAACAGGTAAAGTTTGCGAATTATATGAAAATAATATACGCAAAACGAATGGATGAAAAATACACAGGAAAAAAAATTACAGAGATAATAAAAGAGAGAATTTATGTGAAAGAATAGGAAGAAGATGTAGGAAATTAAATGACTATAAACCCTACGTGACAACGCCCCTACTGCAGTATCTGCTATGGATCTACCTTTTATACCTATGGCTCAGAAACGTGGCGTAACATCTGCAGTATAGTATCTAAACCAAGGGAGGACCGACGGTGATGGGGAGTCCGGCGCAAAACAGTATCATTGGTCCGTGATTATCAACTCCACATGTAAATAGGTGAGCGATAACCCTTCTACAGCTGGGAACCCTTGGACAGTTCCCGAAACGGCAAACGCTCAGTCCATCCCTGGTCTAAACTGCAGACATTCCTCGACAGATGCCTCCGTCGCAAAGACTATATCAACTGACCAGACTTAATAACACATACAGGCGTCTGGAATAGAACCAGACAACAACCAGAATAGCTAGAGGTTAAAGAGAGGAGAAAATAGCGCTGGATAGGGCACACCATCAGGAATCAACCAAACCAGTGGTCGGCAACCGGTCGATCTTAATCTTCCGGTCAATCACAAAGCATAACTTTGTAGATCTTTATGTGACCAAGGGGAAAAAATAATGCTTAATCTAGGTACATTTCTGACTAACCCTCTCCAACCGGCTCCTTAAAAGCGTGTGTTTCTCCGATTTAAAAGTACTTTCACAGCATTCCCAGTGAGAACCTTCAAGCTAACTTCCTAAAATATTCTCTTTATTCGTGAACTGTATCGGGTAGAAAGCCATCCTTTCTTTGAAATGAAGTTAACGTTCGGTAAATATTTAGTTTTACATTTTTTCTAAAGTAGATCTTTAGAGAGATCAGTGTTTCTAAAGTACATCTTTAGAGAGATCAGTGTTCCTAAAGTAGATCTTTAGAGAGATCGGTGTTCCTAAAGTAGATCTTCAAAGAGATTGGTGTTCCTAAAATAGATCTTTAGAGAGATCGGTGTTCCTAACGTAGATCTTTAGAGAGATCATTGTTCCTAAAGTAAATCCCAACAGCTCCTGCGTTACCTGCCCCTGAACCAAACAGTATACCATCCAACTCGTAGCACTGCACCAGTTGGTGGGTCCGGTGTGACCTCTATCATTGTTTTGCCCTCTGAGTCGGGGAAGTCCTCTGGAGCTGCAAGAAAGCCCAAAAACATACCCCCAAAATGCCACAAGGGTAAAGAGATAAAACTGAAATCCTTGAGTGTCACGGGATTTCTACCCCTTGCTCTGCAGTGATGGTCCAACAATGGCCAAATTTCAGCCTTCAAAGGTATCTACCTTTCGCTCAAGATTACTCATGGCAGAGATTTGAATTGAAGAATGATGCTTCAGTTCTAGGGAGCCTCATAGGAACTTATTAAAGAACTACAGCTGATATTATCCAGGCCGTTATAAACTTTTTATCTTCCTGGACCTTCTATGAGGAGAAAGAATTTTGCTCGTTTGATGAGCCCCCAACTGATTTAATTAAGTAAAATAATACTTCAATAGCTCTGTTTATGTGAATTTAAAATGACTGAGACTTACGGATGCAGTTCACTCAAAAATGATTAAATCAACTTTAAATTTGTATATTTACAGATAACAACTTTAATAATCAGTTATAGTTAACAATGTGAAATAAATAAGGACAATTTTAGCCGTAAGAGTGCATCACCGGTTATAATCTGGTTAGTATAGGGAATTGGCTTAAAGAGTTCACTTGGCAGCTTTTAAGTAGGTACCTAGCTGCCAGTAAGATGTCGGTTTGCTTCTGCTCCAGCTGATGTTGGTTCCTTGTAGACTGGTTCTTCTCGTCACTGGTCGTCTGGTAGCTGTAACACGCCCATCGAAGTATCGTGGGGTAATTACGAAGATGGTCCAGCATCTTCAAGACCTACTTGATGTTGGTGTCTAGCTTTGACTGAAGGCCACATATATCACTCACTTGGTTCACAGATTAGTACCATCAATTGGTACCACCGACTTTTATCATGAAATGAGAGAGAAACAAATATCCCTCCTGTGTATTGGGTCTCCTGACACGACAATCAGGTGTCTTTCTCTTTCATTCCACCATCTCAACTACCTCAGAACTTTACACTCTCTGAGCATTAATGTTAACTCCAGTGAGCGGAAAACACACATTGCATTTATATAAAACATGTTTACACCTACATATGCACTGGTTCAAAGGTTAATAAAATAATTATGTACATTATTTCTGTCATCTTTCACTCCCTGCTCTATATGGAACTTGGGACTGCCACTGCTTTTGGTTATCTATGAGAAACCCGCATGAAGCAGTCACCGGCTCTTGCAGTGGTAGTTCATGAAACTATCATTCTATGTGCTGAGGTTGCCAGCCTCGTATGATTTGGACACCCACCAGCAATTTTCACATGTTAATATTGCAAAATATAGAATTATAAAACGTACAACTTACCTCAAATAACTTTGGGCAATATAGGCTTCTGGCTCAGAGAGATAGTTTCGGCAACTTGGTTAAGATGCCTCTTACACTGGTCTGTATGTATTACTTTATAACAGAATCCCACTATGTAATGGTGTTCAGGTTCCTAGGATGCCGGGCTTTCCGTATTTATAAATGTTGAGTTTTCTTGCTGTGTAAGTCCAGAAAATGCTCAAATACGTTATCCGGTCCCGTAAAGTAGAAATCTGATTCAATTCCGTATTCTGGCTTGTCTGATTGTCTTCTTGACGAGGTGAATTAGCAGTGCCGTAGACTCAGAATGTGCTAGATTATAAGCAACATTCGGCCCACTCATCCACGCTGCTACTATATGACAAGGCTCCAATCAGAAATGTTGTATTTTAACATCTGAATTGCCAAACGAATAGCAATCAACTTGCGTACTTTGGTAGAGGCTATCCACACTACCCTTTCGTGGAAAATTCCTGCGTGACACATAAAATGTGAATTTTTCACGTCACTCTCAGTAAGGTATTTTCTCTTAAGTTTACAACCCACCACTTCATAGATCTATCACTGATAATATCTGTCAAGACTGACAACTTATCGTAACTATTGCCTACAACAAATCTGCCTGGAAACTATTACATCATTTCTTGCGTGTCTTTAATCTGTCACCAGATGGATATTTACCGAGACGTTCCTTTGCAAACGTACAACTCTTATGCAACAACATGGGTTCTTGTTCTCTCCCAGACAGAAAATATTATCAGTGACAAGACAACTGACTGTGGCCATCTCCGCTTTGTTTACGTATTAATCCGGGCGCTCCCATTCACTGTCGTTATCTTCCTATAAACACCTTGTATCACCACGTGAAATTAACCATTGTTAAGTACTTTTAACAGGGGGAGTAAAATGTTTGAGATCCTCACATGCGAGCCTAGTATTTTATAGACGCACACGTGAGCGCATCTAAATTAATTGCATGTTTAAGTATTTGCATACGACCGTGCACTATTATTGAACGGTTATGACGCGATTTGTCGCGGTGATTTGTTGCCATCCAGCTATGATTCTGGAGGCAGATCCGAAAGTCCTTGGTCATGGACAGATGTCTCATGTAAATAATATTATGTGTCTTGGTCCCAAGTCGTGGGAAGACACACCTAAATATATTGTTATATCTCCCTAAGTGGAGCATGAATATTTTCCAGAACTGTCTCTTTAAGGTATCGTCTTAGATACTCATTTATCCTTCGCAAGTCTTTGGCAGAGCTTCGACACGTCTAGTTATGGCGTGTTGTTAGTGCACCCAAATTCCTGCTGGGAATTATATCGGATCTAACGAGTTATTTTATGGAAGACCTCCGAAATATTATACCAGATGAATAGTCTCGTAATGGAAACTGAGATCATACGGACATATTGCCGCAGAGCTTCCGTCGCCCTTGAGATGGTGACGGTTAGTGAGATCGGTCAACTTCAATATTGATTATTTATGTCGATATATACTGTATATATGCCTGCCATGAATTTGAATTTAACTCTGAAATGTTATGACACGTGATGATCGCTGTACCAATTCGTCAAATTATTCTCGTGTGTCTTCAATAAAGGATGTCTCGTCGTAAATTGAAACCTACGAGTCCAGTGATTGCTTTCTCTTGGGTTTAATCATTCTGTTTTTGGTCCATTGTGATATAGAATTCCACTACAATAACGGCCCACACATCATTCGCGTAATCCAACTATACGTCGGCCATTGGCAGTACGCCCGACAGGTCAGAGAATATAAAAGAGGAAAGAAGATCGTGGGTAACAACCATCATGTCCTTAAGGCCAACATTGCTCCATTTGTGTTTAATCTCACAAGGGATGGCCAATTTAACTCAGACATACCATGAATTAAAGGAAGCAATTGTAAGCAATGAATGACGCCCATGATTAAGCACGGAAAATGAAGGGTAGATCAATAATGTTGGAGAGAAGGGGAACGCGAGGAAACGAGAATGGACAATTCTGTCAAACTGGGGTTCGAAAGAACGAACAGAGCCGACCCTGGAATGCCCGGCGCTCGGTTCAAGTGGTTATAATGCGCTCATCTCCTACACTTCAAGCCGCCTATGTTAATTAAACTTTATTGGAAAATAATGTTAAGATTCGTGAATAAAATTATAGATCAATTTTAAATAGTTATTACTTACAAAACAAAAATCATGTAAACAACTAAAAACAGAATTTTAGAAATATGTCACATTTTGGTTTCGGTGTTTCATTATAAAACAATAGATTTACATTACGTGCTTTGACCTGTGCGAATAGCTGTGGCAGCTGTAGAAAGGCCACGCGTCTTGACAAAAACATTAACATTAAGCGGGGGCAGAAGGACTAAAACAAAAAGTTGAATAACAATCATGGAAAATACAAAATTTTGCTAGAGACAAGATAGTGCTCCTCACAGACGATCTGTCAGTCATCACTTCCCACAGGAACAATAAAAACAATGAATTAGACAGCCTGGCAGAAGCACTAATGGGGACTAGCTATGAATGTAAACAAAAATAAATAAAAGGACAGTGGATTTTTGCCCCCTGCAATATATGTGGACATGAGAAGGCAGATAAACTTGTCAAATATGGAGGGAGGAAAACCCAAACAGAAGATAGGGCTACATATGAAGAGATAAAAGCAATAATCAGAAGAAAAAAAATATTGAGAAAATTGGCAGAAGGAACATCTAGAGTCCGGTAATACAGAACCATACTATACGTTACCAAGAAGAGATCAAGTGATCACCCTGGGCGCCCCCTTACCCTTAGCGCCCCGGGTGGTCGTCCCGGTAGCCATGTCCTAAGGCCGGCCCTGGCCATATAAGCTCATGACTGGAACCTAGAAGAGAAGAAAAGAGTGGGGAGGCTAAAGAGAGAAGGAGATGAACGGTGGAAGAAGCAAAAGAAACAAAATCTTTCGGGCATAGTTAAATAGTGTGCCCCCCCCCCCCCCCCCAAAAAAAAAGAAGCAAATAAACGAAACGAAAACAGAAAAGAAAGAGGTGGCGAGCTCCAATTGCAGATTACGTTCCGCAGGGAACGAAAATATGTAATGATAATGAAGATAGCGATAATAATGCATCAACCAAGTCATTGTGAGTAAGAAATGTGGGATTTAAAAAAATAATAATAACTAACTCTAGGTCAGGTTTTTATAGATACGCTTTTAGCTAATGTTTCGTCGTTGCTTTTTAGTTTTTTAAATTGTGGCACAAGCCAAGTCACCCCGTTGGCTCGTTAGAACTCTCAAAGAAAAGGAGCTTCAAAATAACAATATAAAAAGCACGGGAGCGTTCAATTCTGTGCGACTGAAGCAGCACCAATGTTTAGATTGTCTTGATGCGTTTTTCTCACTTTCCCAGCATTTTGTGTTCCGGCCTCATGTCCTAATGTAAAGCTATGATTGTGGAAATGAGCGCGCTGCTGCTGTTGTTCTTTTTAAATTACAGTCTTGCCAATAGATAATTTATTCATTTTTCACATTTTTTACTTTCACATACTCCCCCATTAAAAATAATATGTGATTAGTAAGCTTCAAACCCTGCAGTTACTATTCCGTTCTGCGCCAGCTGTGTTTGGTCGCAGTATCGATACGTACATTTTAAGTTCGTAGTCAGCAGCAGTGCTATTTAAAAAAAAAATAATAATTAAAAAGCAGTCTATCCCGGGAGATTATTGAGCTTGCGAAGCTCATAATAATGATATCGATTTATGTACATATAAACAGCTCAACACCAAACTCATATATAGCAGTATTACAACTTTAGTGACTAAGCCATGGCAATGGAGTTGATTGTTATGTGCTGCGCAAACAGCGGTGGAGAAAACGCATAGCTTCGTATTCGTTACATTTTTTTTTTTTTTTTTTTTTTTTTAACCAGCGGCACTTGGGTTTTCAGCCCTTCGGCCCAATGACATGTCATTGCGAGGCTGGGGAACCTGAGGACTTTCCTTCCAACCCGGTCAGGAGCTTCGCTCCTTCCCATCCACAGAGGGTTTATCACAGGAGCCGTTCAGGTTATTCAGTCAAATTTCCGGCCGTAAACATTTCTTCAAACGCCGCCACCCGGGTTTGAACCATGAACACCTGGTCGCCAGTACAACGCCGAAGCCATTACACCAGCGCGGCTCCCGTATTCGTTACATATAACATTCAATCGTTTCATTAAATGTGGTGCTCGGTATTATTTGAGTATTATCTCACGATAATGGTGAAATAGCCCCATGTTACACTTTTTCTTCTTCTTTGATCCTTAGCCGCCGACCGTCAAAGCAGTCAGTGGCCATCACGCCTAGTGGCGTCTTGTAGGGCAACAACAAATTGATTCCACTTTGCTCGGTCGGCGGCCATCCTTCATACAGTGCCCCAACTCTGGTTCATTCTTTGCATCTCAGCCTCCACAGTCCTCCGCCAGGTTGTTTTTGGTCGGCCTCTCTTTCGTTTTCCTTCAGGGGTCCAAAGCATAGCTGTTCTTGTGATGGCATCGGGGTCTCTTCTGAGGACATGGCCAACCCAGCTCCAGCGTCTGCCAGCTATGATGGTGTGCATGTCCTCTTGCTTGCTCCGAGTAAGCAGATCTTGGTTGGTGATGATATTCGGCCAAAAGATTCGGTGAATTTTTCTTAGCCATGTTGTGTGAAAAGAGGACAATTTCGACATTTCCTTCTCTGTAACTCTCCAGCATTCTGCACCATAGAGAAACACAGAAAGCACACAGCTCTGATACAATCTTAATTTTGTGCTTGTGCTGTATTGAGAGGACTTCCAGATGTTGTTTAGGCTAAAAAAGGCTGTTCTTGCCTTATTCATTCTGATGTCGATGTCTTTGCCTGCCCCGCCGTCTGGTGTTACTATGCATCCTAGGTATGTGAAGGTGTCTGATTCCTTACTGATATGGGCTCAGGGCTGCTCACATTGAGCGTCATGACCTCTGACTTCTTTAAATTGATGTTCAAGCCCACCTGCTGGCTAAACTTATTAAGTCTATCCGTTTTTTCCTGGATGTGTTGATGTGAATGTGCTAGTAGTGCAATGGCATCTGCATATTCCAGATCTTCCAATGTAGAAAATGTAGTCCATCTTATTCCTCTTGGACTGCCCTCTGTTGTCTGGTGCATCACCCAGTCTATGACTGTTAAAAATAGAGTGTGTGATGAGATCAGTGATACAAATAAATCAAAATCTCATTAATAATTAACTAAAGAGTCAAAAAGTAGAAGAAAAACTAAATAAAGCCCGTGTTTATTGTCCGACATCATCACCGATGCCTCGAGGCGAACGGTATGTTAAAAAGTGTTCACGCTAGAGAAAATAATAGCCTATTTCATAGAACGCATTGCCTTTGTCGTCACTCCGTCTTGGGAAGAATAAATTAACATGAAACAGTTTGCGCGATGCAAATACTTCTTTCATTCATGGGAGCGACAGACGAAATAGACAAAGGGGGAGGGTAATCGAGTGAGAGAAAAATTAACTACGGTAGTGTATTGTTTCTAGACGCATAATAACCTTGAGTTTGAAAATTTGCACTATGGCGTGAGAAAAGTCACTCCGTGTTACCCCGCCACTTCGTTAGGCTAGACATGCAGTTAGCGACGATTCAAATTAGTATTGAGAGAAAGGGGGAGTAAGGAAAACGATACCAAAAGTTAAACTGACTTTCTTTATAAACTAAAAAGGATAGTTTGGAAGGATAGAATTAATATTATTACCTATAAAAATCCTCCATAGTCCTTATAATATATTAGAAGATAGATTTTATTAATATTGTGATAAAATATAAGAAAACCCAAAATGCAAGGAAAAAGACGAAATTGTTAACGACACTAAAGACTGACATAAAACTTATATCAGCTGAAAGGTTATAGTCTTCTGACCAATAATATGTTTCAATATCAAAAATCGCTCCAGTAATACCTAAAATATTGTAGAAATACTATATATTCTTGGACAGTGTGACGAACAGACTATCGTTCTTGCTTATTTTATCGGTAACATTGGGGACGCAAATTTGAAAAAAGAGGCATAGGAGTGATTCAATCTGATTGGTTGACGTTAGGAGAAAAGGGGGAGGCAGGAAAATGTTAGCCAAAAACTAGACATCTTTTTGCATTGGCATAACTAAGGCAGACTGACCAATGGACTACGAGACTCATAGTATGTTTGGGGTTTTGTTTTTGCTTTTCAAAAATAAATTCAAAATTTGGTAGTCGCCTGATTTCATTGGCCAGCCAAATAGATATTAGCAAAAGCTTAGAAGGCTCGTGGCCATTTGTATAGAAAATTTTCTGTATCCAAGTACGACGAGAACAGAAGTGTTGATTATGAAAATAAATAAATAAAATTAACAGTCTGACCAACGGCAGAGAAACTGAGGCCATATTCGCCAGTCATCGTCACTTGTGTTATATTTCATTGAATTTGTGGTAAGAATGATTTATTTATTTCTATGCCTTATTAAAACTGCAAAAAGCTATATACTGCTATTGGGAAACGTGAAGGACATGCCGGGAGCAAAAAGTATTGAGTCCTCATGTTGAACTGTGTTTGAATGTTGTTATTGATTATTATTATTATACCATAATAGGTTAGCAAGCCTCTGTGTTCCATGAAACTCATCAAAATGCCTAGAGCGTTGATAGTTAGGAAAAGAAAAGAAAATCATACAAAAAGAGATGTGTTTACTCCACGTTATTGTATTGAAGAAAACTATGTAAAATTACAGTGGCGTATCCGCCATATGGACCTGAGGTGTGGTCACAGTAAGGTGAAGTCATATGAGTTAGGAGCTGGTGCACTTGTATGCACACGAGGCTGACCCCCATCATATCATGTATAAATAGTTAATGGGAATCTAAATCAGAGATGAAAAGGCCAGGGTGTCCTTTTTATTGCAGGGTTTTATTTCCTGTTACCAACCGGTGACAGGAAACCTGATGAAAATTTGTGAAGACCAACAGTCTCTAGTGAAAGTTTATATTGTCGTCAATTAACCAGAAGGAGCTTCTGTGTGTTGACATATTCTCTGCAGAGTAGTGTTGGACATTTTCATCTACATAACAAGAAAAGGGTGATGTGCTATTAGCCGGGGCATCTGACAGTTCATCTGAATAAAGTGTTTTTCCCCAAAATTAACTTTACAGATAGGGGGCATGATGATCACAACAGCTCCTCCTATAATGACTTTCATTATTATGTACTAACTAACAGTCTGTGAATACACCTACAGGAACAATATATTATTATTATTCTTATTGGACAAACAGTCACATTTTAGTTAATCATTTTGGTGTAAAATATATTTTCCTCATTTTCAAAGACCTGTCCAAAAGAGATGGCAGGACAGGCAGATTAAAATTGTACAAAAAAAGAATTCATATTTAAAAAAAAAACTTAAACCACAGACTTATTACTTTACTATTGGTGTGTTGTAGTATCTTGTTTTGATGTTTTAATCATTTCATTGCATTCCCTAGACACCAGCCACATCAAACACCACACACTAGAAATAAAATACAGCACCGTGTGAGATCTATTTTCATCATCTATTAGAATCAGGGTCTTACATAGCTTGACCTTACACGGTTGACACATACCCAGCAATCTTTCTTTCTTAAAACATCATAACCTCTCCAGCAAATTACACTTGCTACAGAGTGGTTGATAAGGAGCATCCCTGTCGTACTCTCTTCATTAAAGGTTAATCAGGTTGGCTTACATAGCTTGGAATTCCATAAGACCTCAGTATTTTCCATAAACGGTTGCTGTCACACAACGATACCCCAGCAATCTTTCTTTCTTGAAAACATCATAACCTGCTCTTTTCCCAGCTACTGCTTTTGAAATTCTCTGTTATAATTATCTGCCTATGAATCTTGCTACAGAGTGGTTGATAAGGAGCATCCCTGTCGTACTCCTGTCTTCACCTCAAAGGTTAGGTTGCTCTCCCCAACACTACACGTAAAGTTGGCATAGAGGCTTTTTATGATTGACACTATGCAGCTTGGAATTCCATAAGCCCTCAGTATTTTCCATAAACTGTCCCTATGTATGCTGTCAAAAGCCTTTTCAAAATCAACGAAGTTAATGTACAGCTGTCTTTGCCATTCTGAGCACTGCTCTATAATGTTCCTGAGAGTGAATATATGATCTACACATCTTCTGTTCTTTCTAAATCCTGCTTGTTCTTTTCCCAGTTTGTAGTCTACTGCTTTTGAAATTCTCTGTATAATTATCCTGCCTAGTATTTTGCTGGGAACTGAGAGAAGAGTGATTCCTCTCCAATTATTGCAGTCTGCAAGATCTCCCTTCTAGGGCAATTTGACAATTATTCCTTTGTTCCACTCTGATGGTGTTGTCTCGGTTTCCCAGACTTGTGCAAATAGTGGTTCTAATAGTTCTGCTGCTAGCTCAGGGTCTGTCTTAAATAGCTCTGCATTTAAGTTATCATGGCCAGGAGCTTTTCCGTTCTTTAACCCTTTGATAGCTGTAATGATTTCTTCTTTTCGTGGAATGTCTGTATTTACATCTAGATCGTTTTCAGCCTCAGGAACATTCAATTGTGTCTCTGGTGGTTCCCTGTTCAGAGTTTCTCTGAAGTGCTCTGCCCATCTTGTTTCCTGTCCCTCTGCTGTCGTGATGAGATTTCCTTGCTTATCTCTTACTAATGTAATATTGTTTGCACCTCGTTTTCCGCTGATGAATTTAGTTATTTTGTATACTGTGCTTTGTTCATTTCTCAGTGCTGCCTCTTCTGCCTGTCTTGCAAGATTGTCTAGGAAATTCCTTTTGTTGGTGTGACGATATTCTCAATACAATAGCTAAATTAGATAATATTGTAGAGCATAAAGTCAAAAATAAGATAGAAAATAAAAATTGAGTCCAGCGTAGTATTCTCCTACGCCCGCCCGCATGTCGATTTTGATAAACCTAATAGCCGAATGAAAGATACTGTCTTTTCGAAAAAAAATTCGTCCTTGAGATTAAACGTAACACTGTTGCAAGGTCAAGTCGGATTGCCAAGACGAGAGTGAAAGAATAAAAGAATAAAAGAGGGGAGGGATGGAAAGACAGAACCTAGAGAACGCCGTCTCGCGTTGAATTCACAAAAGCCAACTCGAGCAACATAGCCTTGGGCACGTTTCAAATTACGATACAGAACAAAAAAAAAGAAAAAAATATGGAATTATGAACCAAAATACATAGGGCCATAAAAATTATATATTCGGATGCCTTATGATGTCCTGATCAATAATATGGTGTCAGTTACCCACTAGTACAAAAAATAACCAAAATAATGGCAATAATATTATGTATGATAAGACGGACTGACGAGAAAAAAGATCACGCCTGCTTAATTTTTTCATGACATATTTTGAAAAAAGCTTTGGGTAAATAGGACTAAAAGGTACCAAGATTTTGGTTGGCTGTAGTTTAAAGGAAGGCGAGAGGGGATTGGCTAACCTAACACTAAAAATATACATGTAGTAGTAAACGTAGTATTTTGGGAATTGTTTTTTTTTTAAAGTTCGATTTAAAATTCATAGTCGTCTGCTTCTATTGGCCAGCTTAGTTGATATTGAGGAAAAATTTTTAGGCTAGGACGCCATTTCTTTAAAAAATCTTACCGCGAGACGATGAGAACAGAAGTGTAATTCTAAATACAAATATTATAAACTTCTGGACAGGGCAGTGATAACTTGGGCCAGATCTGCCAGTGATCGTTACTTGTGTATAATATTCATTGAAATTGTGATAAGATTGAATTTATTAACCATTTTATTTAAAATAAAGTTTGAATGTGAGATACTAATATACGACTGTAAGTAAGTGAGTCGATGGCAGACTTAGGCAAAGCCTAGAGATTGATCCATCATATGATAGCCTATCAGAGAGGTGTAGAACTACACAATTATATATGATTGTCATCAAGGAGCATAACACCTATCCTATTGTATGGAAAAAGATTACTGTTGGAATTGCAGAGGCGTTGTAACCATTAGGGGGGAGGAATACTGGTATACATTGTCACTTCAAAATATAATGGTACAATAGGTTGTCATAAAGAGCTGACCCTATGCGTTTGTTTGTACTGTACGTGTAATTAACTGTGGAATATTATTGTATACTTATTATAAAGAAGGATGCATAACCTTCTTATTTCAGGGGTTTTGTGGCCCTGACAGTCACATAAAACCAGGCTCGTGGGAACTGATTGATTCCTGACTTTGTTGCATAATTCGGGCACGTACTGGAGGCCATTGCCTTTTATGAAGTGAACCAGATGGTCCATCGAGCCTAGGACAAGACTTACCAGGGTTCTCCTTCAAAGTTAAGTACCCGTTCTCAACCTCTATGAACCTCAGTTATTAACCACAAAGACTGAAATTATCAAATTTAAAAAAATTCCACCTGTGACATATGAAAAGAAAATGCACGATAGGGAATGATGATAACAAACAACCTACCATTTTACATATGCCAGTATTCTCCTATTTAGAAAACTACACCTACACACTTTGATTACATTAATACTTGTATTATGGACAGAAGATCCATTGTATAAATTGAATATTGTAAATAATTTCATTGATTTCACTTTTGATTGTCAATCCTGATTCAAACAAAATAGAGTCAGGATAATACATTGAGCAAAATTATTAACGTTACACAAAATTCAACCACTGACTTACTTAAGATAGTCTTTTAAAGTGTAGTGTGTATGTGATTGTTGTAGTATTGTCGTGTTGTGTTGGATAATAAAATACTTGTGTATATGTTTAGTTGGTTAATGCAACATTACACTACTTATACATAACCCTAGACACCAAACGTAGTCACCATCATCATACATTCTAGTCAAAGAATAAGTCTGAGTGAGATCATAAAGGTGGTAGCAGAAAGGTACCCTGTAACTTGCCATAATATTTATTATATTCAGGGACCTTCACAGCTGACCTCATTCAGTACACTAAGAATACATAACAACAACATTTCTTAACATCAAATCCACCACAGTTGGCTCGGGTTTGGCGTTTAACTTCCTTGTCCAGCTGACTGTACTGTTCGCTATATAGTTGCTTTAACCTAGGGGACTTCGCTTCTGTTTTCTTTCTTTTCATTTCCTTTCTCATTGTTATGGTGTTTAATGTTTCTGGTGTTATCCAGTCTTGCTTCTTCCTTTCCTGGAATCCCAAGCATGATTTGCTGCTTTCCTTATATATTGTTGAAATGGTGTTGAATTTCTGGTCTATATCATCAGTCAATGTCTTTTCCTGACTTTTGGCAAATTGATATCGTTTCTTTATGTCAGCCGCAAAAGCTTTTCTGGTAAGGGGGTCCTTCAATTTGCTGAAGTCAAACCTTTTCTGTGTAGTTACAATTGGTCCAGCCCTTCTTAGTTTCACTTTCAGTTTTGCTACTACTAAATGGTGATCACTTCCCACATCCGCACCTCTTCTTACCTTCACATCTTGTAATGCATGTCTCCATCTACCGTTAATCATGATGTGGTCTATCTGGTTTCTGTCCCGACCATTTGGTGATTCCCATGTTAATTTGTGAATTTCTTTATGTGGGAAAAATGTTCCTCCAATGACCAGGTTGTTAATACTACAGAAACTTATTAATTGATCCCCATTTTCGTTTGCTGTTCCGCTGCCGCATTTCCCCATTACTCTTTCATTATATGTATTGTGTGTACCAACTTTCGCATTGAGGTCTCCCATTACTATAATAAGATCATATCTAGGTGTGTCTTCCATTTCTTTCTGCAGTTGTTGATAGAATTCATCCTTGGCCTCTTCATCGCTGTCATTCGTTGGTGCGTAGCATTGTATTATTGTAGTATTGGTGAATCTACCTCTCAATCTTAATCTTATCAGTCTGTTGTTGATGGGTTTCCATTCCAGTAATGTCCTTTTTATTCCTTTCTGTAGAATAATGGCTACGCCTTCGTTGTGCTGTCCATCCTCTCTTCCAGAGTAAAGTACTGTTTCTTCTGTTGCGGTTTTAACTTTTCCTGCCCCTGTCCATCTGCTCTTGCTTATCCCTAGAATGTGTAACCTATAGTTTCTCATTTCTGCCGTGACCTGTTTTAGTTTACCCGTCTCATTCATTGTCCTGACATTCCACAATCCTATTCTTGTATCATGTTTTGCGGTCAGGACGTCCGTTCTCATGTCAGTGGCTTCCTTTCGGCTTTCACCACTGACAGTCATACGAGCCTTAGACTCCGGATGTCCGTCCCGCAGCAAAGTTTGTTTATTTGTTATCGTTTCCGTAACTTCAATTTTTTTTTTACATAGACAGGGGTGTCAGCCCTATGCTAAAACCCCCAACCTGGAGGACCAGGGTGTATGATTTCGTCTGACCCCTGCCCGCGCAAACCTGTCCAGCTTGGTAGAACCTTCCAGGAGTAAAACTCCCGCTGGCATAGCTCTGGGGGTAATCAGGGTACGCAAGCCGCCATACCTCGACAAGGTATTGACACCGGTGATGGCAGCCATGTTACACACTACACCTAAATCAAACCTGCTGCCGTGTATCTGATACTGAAAGAAAAAAAAAAAAACAGAAACATGAAAATATTATAATTTGCTATTCAATAACAACAACTTCATAATCTAAATTTTCTTTTAATTCAGCAACAGATGGCATAGTTTACATACGCCTGAGAAATGATCGTAAATACACACAAAGTGCGTGTGACCTTTGAAAATATCGATAACATACTGAAGTATATACTCGATTCTCTCAGAATTTGACATATTTCTTTTCTTTCAAAAATTCATACATTTTACGACACATTTTATTGAAACATTTTCACTATGGCAAGAGTATGTGAACAAGAAAACATTCTTCTGATCAGCGGCGGCTCATCTGAATTTGTAGTTTTGTAGTTTCCATTTGTGTCTACATATGACACAACATGGGTTGAAGATGACACTATCGAGCACAGCAGAAATAGTACATGCTTTTCATCGTCAATATTAACTCTTTCAGTCCCAAGCAAAAAAAGTGGGTTTGACCCAAGCAAAAATGGCCACCACAGTGCGTTTTTATTGTTGTTCTTTGGAAAAAAAATTTTTAAATGTTCATATGCATAAATAACGAAAAGTCCAAAATGGATGGCTATACTTTAAGAAAATAGCGTTTCTGAGTTGTCAAAATTAGAAAACAGCTCTAGAAAGGATCAAGAGATACGACAGCCAGTATACTGTTGATCGGGCCAAATGGGACTAGAAGAAAGTACAGTATACTGGCTGTTGGGACTTAAAGAGTTAAATTAACAAGACAAAAATATTGAACTGTCCTGCGTTGACAAAGTGGAAATATACAATTTGTAAGAACTTTGTAATTACTGGAAGTTAATTATTTTAAGCAAAACATTCTTCAAAACACAGTTCAAAATAATGGTCCGTAGTGGGACCCAAGACGCATCAAAAGTGAGGAATGCAGTAAGCGACCCATAGCTTGACTGCCTGCGTCACGGTCAGCGAACCAGAGCTGACCAAGACCCTACTCCACCTCCACGTGGTGGTCCTGGAAACAGGCTGCATCACTGCAGTCTGGCTGAGGAGTAGGGATCGAAGAGGGAAGGCAAACCCGGTCCCAAAAATGCCGTGCGGAAGTCGTATGTGTCGGCCGAAAGGCGCAAATACCGCAGCTTCGCTGTAAACGGACACAACGCAACCAACGTCCTTTTCAGGGCGAACGAGGAAAAAGAAGAAGAGGTCCGTAGTAGGCCCAAGTGCGCACAACAAAGTGGAATAAATTCGTGCGACTTTAAAAGATATGTTAATTAAAGAAGTTAATTACGTTTTATAAAGGTGTATGTTTTCTTCCCAACTTAGTCTAGGCTGGATTGTATTAGTAAACGAATAATACACACATAAAGGTTTTTTTCAGGCACTCGTGAGAAATAAAGAAGTAGAAAACCAGACAACAACAAAACAACAGAAGTGAGAGGTTTACCGGAGAATCAAACCCAGGACTGTTGTCTGGTTTTCTAATTCTTTATTTCTCACTAGTGCCTAAAACATACCTTTATGTGTGTATTATTTATTTACTGTTTACAGGTCTCGGGTTTCATTCTTTATTTATTTAAATGTTTATACAACACCAAACCTACCTTCTGTCGTGTACTATTCTCATTCTTCTATCATTTACTAGACACAGTATTAAGGTCTTTGTCTTGTGTATTCTGACCTATACTGTATAACAGGGGGAACCACAGAAGTGATTGCGTCATTAAATGTGCTGGATCGCCCCTAGGTATATTTCTAATCGCGCTAATGACCCCTGTTCACGAAGCACTATTTTTGTTGTGCCTAGTTGGCAGGGAGGATAGAGTGATTTGCTTCCGTAGCTAGGTGGTGGTGCCGTTTGGAAGGTCCTGGGTTCGATTCTCCGGTAAGCCTCTAATTTCTGTTGTCTGGTTTTCTACTTCTTTATTTCTCACGAGTGCCTGAAACATTCCTTTATGTATGTATTATTTCTTTACTCTTTACAGGCCTCGCGTTTCCCTATTTATTTATTTAAATGGATTTTATCAGTACTTAGTCTATCCATAGCATCGACAGAGCATTAATATATATTTTTTTCGCTTCTATTCACATGTTGTCAGAGGTGTCAGCGGCGTCCCTCAAGTATCTGGCACCCGGTGCGGATCATACCTTTGACACCCCCTTGCCAATAAAGAAACACACATGCAAGTATATTTTAAACAATAGGTACTTTCATAAGAGTGTCAGATGGCACCCCCTTCCTTCTTGTCACCTGGGGCGGACCGCACCTCTCGCACCCCCCCCCCCCCCCCCCCCCCCCCCCCCCACTTAGTACGCCACTGAGAGGTGTGGTGATGATTATTTCAAAGAGTTTGTTCGTGTCGCCGAAAGCGATAGCAGCATCTCCAAGAATAGACAACTCCAGTTAACTTTGGGGACAGTGAAAAGCATCCTATTTTGCGCTTACATATTTAAGCGTATTTTCCCAGCGTGGTGATGTTTAAATTTGTGAAACATAATCCACTTCGAAATAATTATTGTGCATTCTTGGAATAGTTCTCAGTCATTCCCGAGCTCAGAAAAAAAAAAATCGAAAGACGAAATACGCGCATTAAGAAATTGGAAGGATTAGCAGTGAAAGAAAGGCTTGGAGAGAGAAAGAGTGCTTCAAGTTCAATGTATTTTCATAGCGGTTATAATAGGTTTTAATATGTTTATGGAGACTTTTTATATGTCATTATTCTAAAACATGAAAAAAGGTTTCGGTTTCCAAAGTTCTGGTAGGGATTGACCCCACAATCCCCTAGGGAAAAGCCGCCACTGTTTAATCAGTATTCGAAATATATCTGCATAAGCCTAATCTTGCCAAGACGATCACACGTGGAGAACTGTGTAATTTAACAGTGTTCGTTTAGCCTAACAAACAAATAGTTTGGCATAAAGACAAATGGGAAACAGTCCAAGTTTGTGTCAAGGACTCTCCTTTCGCAAACAAGCGAATCCAAGACGCGACAACAAACAGACAGACAGTGGCTATTCAAGCAGCATACCTACGAGGCAGGTCATCTCTTTGCCAGTGTGGAATGTTAAACGCTGTTCGTGTAATTGCCGTTAAGAAACACATGTGACATGAATTACTAGTGAGCAATTTATTTCGTTTATTACTCGCATGCATTTTTCACGTGATGTTTAGTTATCACTGTGATATCCTATTACGGATAGGATTTATATAATAACATATGCTTCAAGTCAAACTGGTGTTGCGGTTGTTATCGACGCTTTGCAACAAGTGGTCACTGTGTAAGATCGACGATTGTAGGGTCTGAAAAAGATATGTTTGTTGTGCCAGTAAGGATACAATTTTTTCAAAATTTACTTGTGCTGAGATAAGAATAAACACTGATATATCTAAAAAAATCTGTCCTTTATTCGTGGATATTTTCCAAGCAGCTAAAAATGCTTTCCTGGAAGAGGAACAGTGCTGACATAGCAGATGATGTGCCATCTTTTCACGTGCGTTATGTAGGCACCACGGAGACCTTTATACCAAACGGCAAAGGCTGTACGACGCAACCACTGCAGAAACTTTGGGATAATGCACCAAGCGAGAGGCATCTTCCCAAAGTAGCTATAAAGTTTAGTGTGCGAGGTATCTACATGTATGATGTGGACAGTAAAAATGGCGAAAACAATTCCGCCAAGTGGTTCATTATTGAAGACATATCCTTCTGTGCAGCGGACACAAACGTCAATGATCGTTTGTTCTGCTGGATTAGCAAAGAACCTGTCTCAGGGAAGCTGGAAGTTCATGCTGTCCTATGCAACACTCGTGACATGGCTCAGTCGATGGCCTCTGTGCTTTCACGAGCATTTCAAGTGGCGTACAAAGACTGGATTGCCGAAAGGCAACGAGAAAAGAGGAGAATAGCTATAAATTCAGTGGCTTTTCCCGAGGCTGGCTCAGGTAGTACATCTCGTAGACCCGCATCCCATTCTAACTGTGGACCCATATCTTCATCCAGAAGCTCAGCTCAAAACATGAACATGATTCAAAAGGCTGAGAAGCAAACAGAATCGGAGAAACAGCCGGACTGACTAGAGACGAAGACTATTATTTATTGTTGACCAGTGTTTGGACAAGAAATCGAAATAATGTTTTTTTTCTTTTAAATATATTATAGAGCTTTGATACCCTATTCAACCTGACCCGAGGTGAGCCCTTTGGTTTATAATTGGTGCATGTTTTGTATATTTAATTATTCAGTTTTGACTCTAGACTTTTGTTAGCACTGAAAAGGACTGGTCCCGAAAAAGACCGAAATTGTCTGGATTCGTCTCGTCATGTGCTTATTCCTGATATTGTGGCTTGTTCAAACACTTGCTGTTTAATTTTTTATAAGTGTGCTGCTTTTATATGTACTGTAATATAATTGTATCTCTTAAAGACACGCGAATTTATTCCAATTTGTTATGCGCACTTGTGCCTATTATGGACCATTATTTTGAACTGTGTGTCGAAGAATGTTCTGCTTAAAATAATTTTTCTTTTATTAGAAACCTTCCACATTTACTGTTTGCGTGTTCATGTTACTGTTTTTTTATTTTTTGAAATAAATATAATGGATGCTGCTTCATAATTTTTTTTTCTCCATAAAAATTTTCCTAGCAGTTAAAGCAATGTCAGTGGGATTGTTGAAAAAGTGTATTCATGTCATTACCATTTTCCTTGTTCGTTCCTTTTGGAGCATGGAGCTATCACTGCAGTGGGTCCACTTGTAAGAAGCTTAAACCAAAGTATGTATATGCTCTCACAATGGTGGTTTCTGTAACAATCTGTTCAACATAGCACAACCGCATATTAGTTGCCTCTTACATGTATTTATACTGTAACTATAGATAAAACAACAAAAACTCGAGACGTCTGAAGCAACGTTTGTACATCGTGAAGAGTTTTTGAGATGCTTGTTTTATCAACGAATACTGAGCTAGTGTGGCGATGACGAACGCTCAGTGTGCGAAATGGAAGTTAGATATTATATATATATATGGAGAAGAGACCTGGTGAACTAGTGATAGGGATGGCACAGGCCAAGCCAGGTAGTTAACTGCACAGTTCTAGGTGGTAGCTGTAGAAAGAAGATATGTAGTAAGTCACCTTCTAGCTAGACCTATCCTATGCTCCAAGGGAGTCTATTAATAGTTGGTGTGAAATGCTGATCGTTTATATCCCCACCGATTTAAATTATTAAAAAATATTGAATTCCACACACGAACAAAAATTTAGAACCGTAAATGAAATTTTAACAACATCAGTCAACTGCAATTTATAAAAATATGTCAGTACACTTTAATAATTAATACAAAAGGATCCCGTTACACGCCTATTGGGAATATGGTGTTAGGCCCATATTTTCTTGACCATCGGCACACTAGGGGTGATGTGGTCAGCCTTAACCTTCCCAGAGTTGCTCTGGTACCCAATTTATGAGGCTGGGTCGACCCCGGAGCCGTTTGAGGTCTAAAAAAAATCCCACTTCAACTTGGGATCGAACCATGGACCACCGAGCTAGGAAGCTACTGCGCTACCGCGGCTCCAATTAATATAAAAGTTTCGTAAAAAATTGCAGATAGGTATTTACACAAATCAAAACTGGAATTTAATAATCTGTCTGTCTTTTTCATTATATCGGCATTTCGTGACTTCTGGATTTTGCTTCTTTAATGAGCATGTACTTAACTCCTTCAGTTCCTGTCGCTATAGACACTTCTGTCATTGAAGAAATGACCTTCATATTTATTTTTGGCATATACTGTAATGTTATGATGTATGTATATAAGCGTTACCTCGTCATCTTCACAAACACACACATGTCTCAGAAGGCACACAGTAAAGCATGTTCAGTTTGCAGCCATGTTTATTTACAGGATATCGTACATGTGAAGAATCGCATATTATTACAATGTGTGGTTCGTATTTTAATGTATTATATTACATCCCCCCTTTTTTGAAGAAAAAAAATGTGTGCAAACATTTTCAACGAAATGTTTCATGTGAGAAAGGATAAGTATGTGTAATGCTCAGTGTGAGTATATATGTCACTGTCTGTATCGGCTGGGAGGTGTCACTGTACGGCCAGAACGAGTGGTGTAAAGTGCTGGTGGTTCTGCGGAAGTCCCTGGTTTAGCTTGAGTTGGTTGTGATTTCGGCCTTGGCGCTTGTTGGTTTTGTGGAGCACCAAGGTCTGGAGTTACTGCATTGTCTGTTGAAAGCATGGGAATTCTCTGCTCTGTTGTATTCTGTGGGATTTCTCTTATGTCCACTCTGTTTCGCCTCAGGAGGTTGTTGCTGCTGTCTGGTCTTAAGGTATAGCTCCTGGGTTCAGGGTTTCTGGAAATGATTGTTGCTTTTGACCATGTGTCATTGTCGTGGTTGTAGGTAGTCACATGCTGACCAGGATATAATGGTGGTAAGTCTTTAGCACATTTGTCATAGTTGGATTTCTGAACTTGCTGACGATGCTGAAGTTGATCATATGTGCTGTCTCTATGTTGTGGACGGAAGCGGACCTTAGATGGTAGAAGGTCTTTAATTCTTCTATCAAACATAAGTTCTGCTGGACTGTCGATCTTACTGTCTACCGGTGTAGTTCTCCATCTCAAGAGTGCTAGGTGTACATCCTCTGTTCTTGTTTTCTTCATGATTGACTTGATAGTTTGTATCTGTCTCTCAATGAAACCATTAGATTTAGGGTATCTAGGTGATGATGTTGTGTGTTTGATCTTCCAGTCCTTAGTGAAGTTTCTGTATGCTTGACCTGAGAAATGTGGACCGTTGTTTGATCTAATTTCATCTGGGATGCCAAATATGCTGCAATACTTCTTTGTGTGATGGACGAACTCGGCTGACCCTGAACTTTGTTGTAATTCTGGTAAAACGGGACTTCTTTCACGTGGATTCATTAGCTATGAAACTGTTCCACAGAGGGCAAACACGTTCGCTGATTGATATGCGGAAAGTTTACCTATTGTTGATTCTGGTCATCGCATTGATTTAAGGAGAGATTAAATCACGCCCACTAACATCTCTTGAACAATCATAGGCAGGTATTTTCATTAACTTGGCCAAGTGGGGGGGGGGGGGGGGGGGGGGCCCCAGAATCAAACAGATAAGCGACCACGATCAAAGAGACAGACTGAGGGATTTCAGGGGAGACTATCGGCGTTATCAAAGACAGTAGTAGTCCCTGCTACGAGACGCAGTTGCTTGCCGCTATTTTCGCGTCTCGGTGTCAATCGTAGAACCGAGCGAACGGGGAAAGCCGAAACGGGCAGCAGCGAACGGAGATACGAAGACCAGGGGGCGGCTTCTTCCCTTGATTTGGCGGTCAGATCCCCAAAAGTTCGTGAGATCAAATAAGCTGTCAAGTTTATCATGTCCCACTCAACTTACATTCCATTTTAGCTAAATAGACCATGAAGACTAGACACGTTATCACTCGCTGGCCAGACCTTTACAGAAGCACTAGCTTTATTGAAATCTTGTTATAGATTTTCCCCTGGATTATATATATATATATTTGCAGTGATTTCTATTCTGTGCAAAGCGGTAATATATATTGTGTAAAGTGATCAGTGGTCTAGTTAAAATTCGCGTATCAATACGCATTTTGTGTTAATTTAAATCTATTAAATTTTTTTTAAAAAATCGGGTGCGTATTATACGCGAGTACTAAAAAATACGTCATTTTCGATTTCGAAAGTAACCTACATTGGAAAGTCTGTCAAGTTTTTGTCACAATTTAACAGTGAAAATGGCGCGAAATTGAATGTGCCCTGTAAACCCTATGTTTTTCTTATGTGTCAGACATTGTCGCAAAACGCATTTTATTCTTGGTCTTCAATCCGTTTTTAAGATGAAAACCAGCTTGGTTGTGAAGTTTGGCGTTTTATTATTTTGAGCCCTTTTGAGCCCTAAAACTATTCGAGAAAATGTTATACTGCAGCAGAAAAGCTCTTAGTGGTAAAATATGCAGAATCTAACGGCAATCAGGCAGCAAGTCGACATTGATTCCATTAACTTTGTGAGTGTAACATTCGATTATGGAAACAAAAGAAAGAGGTGCTGCAAGTGTTGCCTAGTAAGAAAAAGGCGAATCGAGGGTCACCACCAGATCTTCCAGACCTAGAAAAAACATTATTGGAGTGGGTAGTGGATAGAAGGCAACAAGGCATCGGTGTTTCATGCATTGAAATACCACTTAAAGCTCTGGAACTTACAAAATCTCGTACAGGCACAACAACATTTAAAGCGTCATATGGATGGGCAGTTCGTTTTATGAAGCGACATGGTCTTTCAGTCCAAAGTACCTAAAATGTAGGTGTTGCGTCCCTATTTCTGTTTGTTATTATACTTTCAGTTTTTTTAAGGCTGGCTGAGCGAGTACGGATAAAATAAAATGGAAAAACCCGGTGCTATTATACACGAATTTTCCATTTTTACCAGAAAATCGGATGGGTCTAAATCAAAGGTGCGATTATACACGAGTGCGTATTATACGTGAGATTTTACGGTAGTTCAGTCATTCTATTTCAATGGATTTTGTGTTAATTTAAATCTATTAAATTAAACCATCTCAATAGTTCCAGTTGTAAATATAATGATCTATCTATTATATTATTTCAAAAGATAATAGATGCTTAAATTAACTTTTTAAGTCGCGAAGGAATTTATAATTAATAAATTCAGTTAAGTCCTAGTTTTATAGATGTGTGTTTTAACCACTGGAATTCGCGCAGTGTTTATTAAATACATAATTAAATACTCGAGTGTATTATAGGCTTAACGGGGAATTTATCGCGCTTGATTTTTCGGTATGTTACATGTCTTTTTTTCTTTCACACAGAGTGATCGTAACCTGCGGTCCCAGCTAAATAAAGAAAGAAATAAAGAAATCATCCTATAAACTTCCAGTCATATTGAAGAAACATTTCTTTTAAATATAATCTTGTGGCGGTCCTTTTGCGACCTAGCTGTCAGAATTAAATGAAATAAAGCCCACCCAAGAACATTTTAAAGAATAATCATCAAATTACCCTTACAAACCTGTAAGATAAACTGGAAGGTAATCATCGCCAGTAGCGATATCGTATTTACTGTTTACTGTGAGAGAGTACATATTTTCCTGACTGTGACTGAGCCTAGTTTTTTTCCTCAATTGGATTTAATAAAACTATCATCACGCATTGAAGGAATTTTACCATAGCGGAGGATTAAAAGAGACCACTTCACTTTCACCCCTGTGCCGAACTGTGTTAGTGCCATCCCATAGACTCCTTTTATATATATATATAATAAACACACGAGAACTCTTAGTCTTCAAGTCTTGCGATAAGTGAGAATATTTGTTACCAACAAACCCTCGCAAACATCTGGGGCGGGACATCGAAGGACTAGACAGTTCATATGTCGGAAGAGTACTTGCTGTTTTTATATACTTTTTATGGATCGTCTGAGGCTGCATTCGGTAAGTGTGTGAGTATATGAGTGTGGATCCTCACGCGTGTGTATGAATGACAGGAAATTTAATCGTTTTCTTTTGTAAACCTGTTGTTAACTTTCTTGCCTAGTAATATAATTTTTCTGTATTCCCTGCATTGTTCCTTTAAGGGGGAGTTGCTAATTGGTTAACTCTGTTTAAAAACCCCCTCCTTTCCATTTGCTTAGTAAAGGGAAGAACAGCTGGGAAGAACAGGTTTTTTTTTCTATCACCTATACCTAACGTTGTAACCCCTCTTTCAGAGTAATTAACTTCACTGTTAGGTTAACGTACCTATGTTCCTGATATTATCTATCTCTGGACTGGGTTTATCTTTGTCTAATAAGCGGGAAGGGCTTAGTCGATACCAATCTTCTTCACCCCCTCCCAAATTTGTTATTTGCATTTGTGTACTTATGATAATTTATGTAATACCTGATATTTGTTAGTGATTGATGTTTAAAGTGAATAAAATCACATAAACTCATTTAGTACGGTGTTGGACATACCCACAGCCCAACATTTCCCCCTATTCGTTTAATATAGTTTGTATCTACGTCGTCTGTGTGTGTGAAAAACACCAAATCGGTGTGCGCGCAGATGCGTGTCTGGAAAACTGGCAAATAATTGTTTGACCAGGAGAGCGGAAGAGAAGATTGAGAGAAGCGATTTGTCGTAAATAAGTCTGTCTTTACTCTCCTCCAGCACGCTGTGAAGCAACTATTGAATCTCTACATTTTCTATCACTGAGCTTTCCATCATCATTTTCCACTCTAAACCGGACCACTATTTCTACGACTCTTTTCTCTCAAAATAAATTTACGACAATATTTGGCTGGCTCGCCGGGATTATTTTGAGATACATTTGATGCACACATATTTGTGGGCTGGTTCTGGGATCTTGAGCTACATTTGAGGCAATCGCATAGCCGGGTTAAAGATATTTTGAGTCTGATTTAGTCTGGGTCTAACTAGGTAGAGTGTGAATGATCTGTCTTTGTGAATTAGGGAAATAAATAAATAATTACACCCCTAGACAAACGTTCTTTAAGTATTTGGGTTGTCCACACAGCATATTTACAGGTTGTTTTCTCTCCACAGCAGTAGAAAGTACAGATAAACAAAAATATTTGCTATTTTATTATCCTCTGGCGGAGATAATTATATTTCTTTCTTTATAAGAGTTGCTGGGATTGCGTGATTGTTTTACAGTCACTAAGGTTTTTGAAGTCAAAAAGAGTTGAGCTTAGCTAAAGACGGATTGTTCTGATTTTTAAAAAGTAAGTTAACAACGTCTCATCTCAATAATTGACTTTAGGGACGGAGTTTGTTGTCAGAGATTTAAAATTTAGGGAAAATTTTTTTTTTTTCCTTTTAAATTGTTCTAATTTAAATTTTTCTCTACTGTTAGTAAAAGTAGATTCTTTTCCAGTGTAACTTACCATTTAGTGGCATAGTCGCTTGCGTTTAGAGCCTAAATTGCCAGATAATAGCAGCGATAAGTTTGCACAGTACAGGTAGGAGGCAACACAGGTAAATTTATACTCGTGTTTTTTCTCGTAGCGGTTCAGAGTTCCTCCCTTTCGTGTTTCTTCTTACTAGTTCTCTAGGCATACTTCATCTTATTCTTTAACAATGGCAGAGAGGATAAAGATGAGGTCCATCTTGAGGCTGGAAGCGAAAGAGGCAGGATTAGATGCAGAAGCTGCAAACGCGTTTATTAACCAGGAATTGGAAATATATGACGCGGAGCAACAGAGAGCCGAAGCTGAGAGGAAGGCGGAGCAACAGAGAGCAGAAGCTGAGAGGAAAGAAGTGGCAGAACGTCTTTTGGAACAGAAGAAAATTGAAGCAGAGATGGAAACTCGCAGAGAGAGAGAGAGAGAGAGACAAGGAAAGACAACATGAACTGGCGCTTAAGGCTCTAGAGAGTCGGGGCGCCTCTACTTCGACTAACGGAGAGCCGTCTTCGCCCCAGTCTCAATCAATGGACCTCTCCAGTACTCAATCTGCCCAATTAACTGCTATGTCGTTTTCTTTAGAATCTTTTCCTAGCCCTAACGAAAAAATTGACAGCTACCTAGAAAAATTCGAGAGACTCGCGAATCTTTATGGGTTAGAGAGTACCCGCTGGGCGCTCAAACTTTCAACGTCACTGAAAGGCAATGCTTATGACGTGTACACAAAGCTGGGACCGAATCAACATGATTATGACCTGTTGAAGAAGGCCTTACTACAGCAGTTTGAGATGACTGCCCGAAAGTTTCTGCAGTTGTTCAGAAACAGCCGAAAAGAGAGCACGGAAACATTTCCCCAGTTCTCTTCACGCCTCACGGGTTATCTGACAAAGTGCATTGAATTATCTGACCTACCTCTTTCATATGAGGGACTCCTCGAACTTGTTCTTGTGGAGCAGATAAAATCCACTTTGTCGAATGAAACTCGTAGATTTTTGGCTGAACAGGGGGCAGTCAGGCTTGAAGACATACTCAATAAAGCCGAACGCTATAGCAATGCAATGGCCGAACTTCCCAGCACTAAACGTAAACCCACCGATGAGCCATCTCGAAAACAGAATCTAGAGCAGGCATCCTATTCTTCCACTTCCTCTCAACATTATAACCAACGAGATAACAATACCCAGAAACCTCCCCAGGAAAAATCGAAATTCTACAAAACCCGATACCCCCCCAACAACAATTCTGATCAACCCAACAAGCCTACGTGGCAGCGCGGCCACCAAGGTCAAGGAAAAGGGAAGACCCCTACACCAGGAACGTCTGATCAGGGCAAACAAACCGGTGCAAACCGCATTGGATGTTTGCATACAGCCTCGAAAGGTAGAGTCAATGTCAGTGATTCTCAACCTGAGGGGGACCGACCCTCAACTCGAGGAACTGTAATTTTGAACGGTACCTCTACTACTTGTCTTTTTGACACTGGATTAAGTTTTGATTGTATTGTCGCTAGGCACCTAGTCAAACCCGGTCAGGAGACAGAGGAAACCGTCAAACTTAGTGGAGTTTTCAGGAGTGATGCACCCAGGACGCTTCCTATCGCACTGGTAGAAATACACTCTGACTTTGTCAGAGGAGTTATTAAAGCGGCCATAATGGATGATCCGATCTACCCAGTTATCCTGGGATGTAGATATGTGTTCATTGGGAGACCTAAGGAGCCGATTGTGGCAGCGGTAACCACAAGAGGGCAAGCCAAGAAGGAGAGGGAGCCTGCGCCAAACTTGTTGCCGAATGAACTGAAGGAGGCGCAACAAAAGGACCCTACTCTGGCGCCCTGCTTTAAAAAAACTGCCCATGGCTAAGGACCCCAGACACAACGGAGACATCTTTTCTAAGGATGGTGTATTGTATCGTAGAACGGGCAACCCGGACACGGGGAATAACCAGCTCCTAGTACCGACGCAGTACAGAAACCAGATCTTAGAAATGGGGCACTCTCTTCCCTTTAGCGGACATATGGGACAAAACGCCACTATTCAGCGAATAAAAAAACCACTATTGGTGGCCAGGAATGAACTCTGACATTGTCAGGTATGTGAAATCCTGCGCCCAGTGCCAACGGGTAGCACCCAAGCACTTGACACCCCCAGTACCTATGGGGCAAATGCCAATAGTAGGGACTCCATTTGAACGGGTTGCTGTCGACATTATTGGTCCTCTGGAAAAGACCAAAAGAAGGAACAGGTTCATCCTGACCTTAGTTGACACTTGCACTATGTGGGCCGAAGCCGTACCGCTACCATGCACTAATTCCAAGCATGTCGCAGAAGCCCTTGTGCAAATTTTTACACGGTTGGGATTCCCTCAACAAGTTTTGACGGACAATGGATCCCAATTCCGTAGCCTGTTAATGGAGGAGATCTTTAAGATCCTGAGGGCCAAACATATCCACACAAGTCCCTACCATCCGGCCGGAAATGGGCTCGTGGAACGTTTTAACGGTACCCTCACCATGATGTTACGTAAGCTGGGTCAGGAGAAACCGGAAGACTGGGACCAATATATATCGGCTGCCTTATTCGCCTACCGAGAGGTACCCCAAGCGTCTACGGGTTTTGCTCCAGCTACACTTTTATTTGGCAGACCTATTAAGGGGCCACTAGAAGCCTTACTTCGGTCCCTGACAGACCAGAAGGCTGACGAGACAGTCGTCTCTGCAAGCAAGTATGTATCTGAGCTTAAGGAAAGGCTAAAGCTAGGATGGGATCTAGCTACTACCAACCTTAAGAAAGCCCGCGCTAAAATTACTAAAAGATACAACAAAGCTGCAAAAGAGAGAGAACTACAACCAGGGGAGAAAGTCCTATTGCTACTTCCAACCGGAAGCAATAAACTTCGCATCGGATGGCAAGGACCGTTTACCGTCCTTAAAAAGATCTCACGTACCAACTACAAGATCTCCATCAAAGGAAAGGAGAAGGTCTTCCACATAAATCTGCTAAAGAAATATTTGGAAAGACCGGTGCCATCCTCCGAGCATCTCCTGGCTGTCGCCATAGCAACGGAAGACGAGGAAGATGATGATGGTTGCATGGAGTATCCATTGCAACCCACAGAATCCTTTAAAGATGTCAAGTTCGGCGACAATCTCTCACCAGAACAACAAACAGAAACCAGGGCTCTACTAAAACAGTACAGTGCAGTCTTAACGGATGTACCTGGTCGAACAAATCTCATTGAATTTGATATGAAATTAACAAACGAGACCCCTGTTCAAACCAGAGTTTACCCCATCCCGTACGCTAAAGCTGATGCACTTCGCGGAGAAATAGACAAGCTGCGTCAGGCAGGAATTATCAGTGAGTCTACATCTCCTTACAGCTCGAGTGTAGTGCTGTTGCAGAAGCCCAATAAGGAAGTTCGGCTGTGCATTGATTACAGGTTGCTAAACGCTGTAACGGAATTCCAGCCCGAACCTCTCCAAACTGTTTCTGAGTTGTTCACCAAGCTCAGCAAAGCAAAGATCTTCTCCAAGATTGACCTCAGCAAAGGTTATTATCAAATACCAGTCAAGGAGGAAATTAAACCTTTGTTAGCTTTCAGCACTAGTGAAGGACATTACACATTTAACGTGATGCCGTTCGGTTTGCATAACGCACCAGGAGTGTTCACCAGGATGATGAGGAAGCTTCTAGAACCTTTGCAAAGTCCCCATATCCATAATTTCATGGATGACATCTTAATTGCATCGGAAACCTATGAAGAACATATTGCTACGGTTGCTATGCTCCTCAGGAGACTACAGGAAACGGGTCTCACAGCCAGACCTAGCAAATGTCTCATCGGGTTTGAACAGTTAGACTTCCTGGGGCACACTATTTCTCACGGATGCAGTTGGCCTATCAAGAAGAACGTGGAGAAAATAATGGCAGCAAAAAGACCCCGAACGAAGAAAGACGTACGTTCCTTCATATCGCTATGTGCATACTATCAGAAGTACATCCAGAACTTCAACGGACTGACGGCACCTCTGACTGACCTCACAAAGAAAGGTTGTCCTGATAAGGTCATATGGGATCAAAAGTGCGAACACGCGTATAGCACTTTGAAAGGACAGTTGTCTGCATACCCCATTTTGAGGTTGCCTGACCTCAAGAAACCTTTTGTACTGAGAGTCGACGCGTCAGGTCAGGGCATCGGGTCAACACTGCTTCAAGCCGATGACAGTGACCTGAACATGCTATTTCCAGTTGCCTATGGCAGTCGGAAATTAAATAAAGCGGAACGGAACTACAGCGTAGTTGAAAGGGAATGTCTTGCTCTGATTGACGGTATCAGACGCCATCATGAGTTTCTTTATGGTACATCTTTCACGGTGCAAACAGACCACGCTCCGTTAGCATTTCTTGGTGCCAATAAAGAATTTAACGCTAGGATCATGCGTTGGGCCCTCATTTTAAGCGTTTATTCTTTCAAAGTGGAATATATTCCGGGAAGACAGAATGTCGGGGCTGATTTCCTGAGTAGAAACTGGACTACAGAGGAAGAGGAGGAAGGTGAAGATACCAATCATCCAAAAGTTACCGATCAGGGCAGCTTCATCGTCATAAATCAAACATGAAAACTCGTTTTCACGTCTCAAAAGAGGGGACGATTGTGATGGACGAACTCGGCTGACCCTGAACTTTGTTGTAATTCTTGTAAAACGGGACTTCTTTCACGTGGATTCATTAGCTATGAAACTGTTCCACAGAGGGCAAACACGTTCGCTGATTGATATGCGGAAAGTTTACCTATTGTTGATTCTGGTCATCGCATTGATTTAAGGAGAGATTAAATCACGCCCACTAACATCTCTTGAACAATCATAGGCAGTTATTTTCATTAACTTGGCCAGGGGGGTGGGGGGGGGGGGGGGGTCGCCAGAATCAAACAGATAAGCGACCACGATCAAAGAGACAGACTGAGGGATTTCAGGGGAGACTATCGGCGTTATCAAAGACAGTAGTGGTCCCTGCTACGAGACGCAGTTGCTTGCCGCTATTTTCGCGTCTCGGTGTCAATCGTAGAACCGAGCGAACGGGGAAAGCCGAAACGGGCAGCAGCGAACGGAGATACGAAGACCAGGGGGCGGCTTCTTCCCTTGATTTGGCGGTCAGATCCCCAAAAGTTCGTGAGATCAAATAAGCTGTCAAGTTTATCATGTCCCACTCAACTTACATTCCATTTTAGCTAAATAGACCATGAAGACTAGACACGTTATCACTCGCTGGCCAGACCTTTACAGAAGCACTAGCTTTATTGAAATCTTGTTATAGATTTTCCCCGGGATTATATATATATATATTTGCAGTGATTTCTATTCTGTGCAAAGCGGTAATATATATTGTGTAAAGTGATCAGTGGTCTAGTTCAGTCATTCTATTTCAATGGATTTTGTGTTAATTTAAATCTATTAAATTAAACCATCTCAATAGTTCCAGTTGTAAATATAATGATCTATCTATTATATTATTTCAAAAGATAATAGATGCTTAAATTAACTTTTTAAGTCGCGAAGGAATTTATAATTAATAAATTCAGTTAAGTCCTAGTTTTATAGATGTGTGTTTTTAACCACTAGAATTCGCGCAGTGTTTATTAAATACATAATTAAATACTCGAGTGTATTATAGGCTTAACGGGGAATTTATCGCGCTTGATTTTTCGGTATGTTACATGTCTTTTTTTCTTTCACACAGAGTGATCGTAACCTGCGGTCCCAGCTAAATAAAGAAAGAAATAAAGAAATCATCCTATAAACTTCCAGTCATATTGAAGAAACATTTCTTTTAAATATAATCTTGTGGCGGTCCTTTTGCGACCTAGCTGTCAGAATTAAATGAAATAAAGCCCACCCAAGAACATTTTAAAGAATAATCATCAAATTACACTTACAAACTGTAAGATAAACTGGAAGGTAATCATCGCCAGTAGCGATATCGTATTTACTGTTTACTGTGAGAGAGTACATATTTTCCTGACTGTGACTGAGCCTAGTTTTTTTCCTCAATTGGATTTAATAAAACTATCATCACGCATTGAAGGAATTTTACCATAGCGGAGGATTAAAAGAGACCACTTCATTTTCACCCCTGTGCCGAACTGTGTTAGTGCCATCCCATAGACTCCTTTTATATATATATATATATAATAAAAACACGAGAACTCTTAGTCTTCAAGTCTTGCGATAAGTGAGAATATTTGTTACCAACAAACCCTCGCAAACATCTGGGGCGGGACATCGAAGGACTAGACAGTTCATATGTCGAAAGAGTACTTGCTGTTTTTATATACTTTTTATGGATCGTCTGAGGCTGCACTCGGTAAGTGTGTGAGTATATGAGTGTGGATCCTCACGCGTGTGTATGAATGACAGGAAATTTAATCGTTTTCTTTTGTAAACCTGTTGTTAACTTTCTTGCCTAGTAATATAATTTTTTCTGTATTCCCTGCATTGTTCCTTTAAGGGGGAGTTGCTAATTGGTTAACTCTGTTTAAAAACCCCCTCCTTTCCATTTGCTTAGTAAAGGGAAGAACAGCTGGGAAGAACAGGTTTTTTTCTATCACCTATACCTAACGTTGTAACCCCTCTTTCAGAGTAATTAACTTCACTGTTAGGTTAACGTACCTATGTTCCTGATATTATCTATCTCTGGACTGGGTTTATCTTTGTCTAATAAGCGGGAAGGGCTTAGTCGATACCAATCTTCTTCACCCCTCCCAAATTTGTTATTTGCATTTGTGTACTTATGATAATTTATGTAATACCTGATATTTGTTAGTGATTGATGTTTAAAGTGAATAAAATCACATAAACTCATTTAGTACGGTGTTGGACATACCCACAGCCCAACATTTCCCCTATTCGTTTAATATAGTTTGTATCTACATCGTCTGTGTGTGTGAAAAACACCAAATCGGTGTGCGCGCAGATGCGTGTCTGGAAAACTGGCAAATAATTGTTTGACCAGGAGAGCGGAAGAGAAGATTGAGAGAAGCGATTTGTCGTAAATAAGTCTGTCTTTACTCTCCTCCAGCACGCTGTGAAGCAACTATTGAATCTCTACATTTTCTATCACTGAGCTTTCCATCATCATTTTCCACTCTAAACCGGACCACTATTTCTACGACTCTTTTCTCTCAAAATAAATTTACGACACTTTGTAATGTCTGCAATAACAGCTGATGGTGAGGGTTGTGGAAGTTTCTCAATGATGGGAAATTTGCTGTAGTAATCAGCAATAATAAGATAGTCATTATTGTCGATGGAGAAAATATCAGTTCCTATAATGCTCCAAGGGCTCAATGGTATGTCTGATGGTATGAGAGGTTCTCTGCACTGCCTATTTGCATGTTCTTGGCAAATTGAACAGTTTTTACATAGTGTTTCTATGTCCTTGTTTATTTGTGGCCAGTAAACATCTTTCTTTGCTCTCAGTTGTGTCTTCACAATACCAAGGTGACTATTATGGAGCTGTTTAAGGATGATATCGCGTTGTGTTTCTGGTACAACAATGCGATCTCCTTTAAGGATCAGACCATCTTCGATGCTTAACTCGTCCCTCATAGAGTAGTATGGACGGATGTGTGTTGGAACTTCCCTGATAGAGCTTGGCCATCCATGGTATATCAGTTCTTTGAGAGAGTTAAGGATAGGATCTCTCATTGTGTCTTCTCTGATGTGTTCAAGTCGATTATCGCTAAACTTGACAAAATCAACATTGATGTTTGGGGTAAGATCTGCTGTCTTGTTGGGGTTTGGTAGTCTGCTGAGAGCGTCTGCAAGACCTATATCCTCTCCTGGGATATACTGAATATTAAAATCATAACCTTGTGTTTCCAATAACAGAGCTTGTAGTCGTGGTGGTGCTGAAGCTATTGGTTTTTTATGAATCATCTCAAGTGGCTTGTGATCTGAGAGAATTGTAAATGGGCGGTTGAAAAGAAATGTGTGGAAGCGTTTGATTCCAAAACGTACAGCTAGCCACAAAATATTGTCAGATGTTCTCTTTCAATGTTTGCAAGTTTCTTTTCGCCAGAACTTAATGATTTGCTTGCGTAAGCTACAGGACGAAGTTCTTTGGCATAGTGTCCTTCAGGATTTTTGTCTGGTTGCAAAAGTGCTGCTCCTAGACCTTTCAGACTGGAATCAACCATGAGAAAAGTGGGTGCTTGCATATCATAGTATTTCAAGCATGCATCAGATGATATGAGGGTCTTCAAATGGTTGAATATGTGTTGATAGTCTTCTGACCATTCATACGGAGTTTCATTCTGTAGTAGAGATCGCAAAGGTTCTGCAGCAGCTGACAAATTTGGTATGAATTGTGCTAGGAAGTTGACAGCACCTAAGAATTGTTGCAGTTCCTTCTTTGTAGCCGGTGTTGGCATGTCATGAATATCTTCAACCTTTTTAGGGTCTGGTTTTACACCATTCTGGGTGTACAGCAATCCAAAAAATTGTATCTCCGTTGCCTTAATTGTACACTTTTTGCTGTTGAATGTTAGACCATTGGCCTGTGCTACATGCATCAAGTTAATCAAGTTACGGTCGTGTTCTTGTTCTGACCTGCCGCATACTACAATGTCGTCCGCAATAGCCACTGTACCAGAACATTGCTCAACAATGTTGTCAATCTTCTGTTGAAAGATGTCTTGTGATACATTCAAACCAAATGGGAGTCTCTTGAAACAATATCTGCCGAATGGTGTTCGAAAAGTTGTAAGGAGTTGACTTTCCTCTGCTATCTCAACACTCCAGTATCCGTGTACAGCATCTAGTTTAGAAAAATATTTGGCATTGTGGAATCTGTGAGTTATCTCTTCCACTGTATGCATTTTGTGTGGACAGCGCTTTAGACTGTTGTTTAAATGTTTTGGGTCAAAGCAAACATACTCTTGTTTTCTCCTTAATGCGAGTGAAGAAATCATCTAAACTGTCATCAGGTTTCTGTCGCAGGTGGTGAAGTTCTAATCTTGCCGCTCTAAAGTTCGTGTGCTTTATTATCAGACGTTTTTCAAATTCGTCCAATATGGCTGCGGGGTCCGTTGCCGACTCCACGGGCATGGCGGTAGCAAAACTGTTGTAAATTTTCAAACCTTCATCGTCCAATGCTTCTAGGACAGAGGTTTTCAAACTGTGCGTCGCGGCTCCCAGGGGCGTCGCGGCCCTCGGCTAAGGGCGTCGCGGTGGCTTGAGAAAAGTGTTGGGCTCGATATTATGAGCCAAGGTCCATCAATAAATATAGATCTTCGTAGTATAGAGAGGAGCCGCGGTGATTTATGCACAGGTCAAGGGAGCCGCGGACCAAAAAAGTTTGAAAACCTCTGTTCTAGGATATATGGAGTTAAGGTTTGTCCTTCCAGACCAGTGGTCTTGGAATATAGATCTATGCGTTGGCGCCATAACAAGAAAGCTTCACTCTTATCTTGACCGGCAAATCTCATTTGGGGTGAGCTGCGGTAGTGTTTAGCCGCCATGGTTGACCTCAATGACGAAAATTAGCCGAACAAACTGTACTCACGTGTTATCGTGTAGCTGTTTTGCGTCAGTCCGGTATCGGCCACTGCCACCATGTAATGTTATGATGTATGTATATAAGCGTTACCTCGTCATCTTCACAAACACACACATGTCTCAGAAGGCACACAGTAAAGCATGTTCAGTTTGCAGCCATGTTTATTTACAGGATATCGTACATGTGAAGAATCGCATATTATTACAATGTGTGGTTCGTATTTTTAGTGTGGTGTGCCACACTGTTTGGGAACCACTGGTTTAAACCATAACTGAGCAGAGGTCGTCCACAAATTAAGTTATGCAGTGTTTGCCATTTTAACCCCCACCCTCACCTTTGTCACATTTTCCTTTCTTATTTTAAATTTCATGAAATAATGTTGAACTTGAGAGCAAATCAACTAAAATAAAACGGATAAAAAAAAAAAACTTGCTATAAATGCATTATTTCTCTTCTTAATCATCATCACACGGCAAAGTTCCTTAGAACGAACTAGAAATCCATTTACTACCAGATCCGCAAAGGTCTGTATTACATTATATAAACAGTTAAAAACTTAAAATTATCCGATATTTCAGCTGAGATTATAAAATTAATATAAGTCCTCCACGAGAGAGTTGTTAACTATTGTGGATAAAAGCAGTCTAAGAGGATGGAATTGTAAAAGCTTTCGTGGTCGACGTAAAGAGACGATATCAGATTACCAAAAGCCAGGAAAGAACAGAGACCGATGATGTCGACTAGAAATTCAACACCATCTCAACAATATACAAGGAAAGCAGCAAGTCATGCTTGGATAACACCAGAAACGCTAAACACCATAGTGATGAGAAAAGAAATAAAACAGAAGCTAAGTCTCCCAGGTTAAAGGCAATATATAGTGAACAGTACAGTCAGCTGGACAAGGAAGTAAAACGTCAAACCCGTGCTAACAAAAGGACATTTCTGGATGACCTTGCAAGACAGGCAGAAAAGGCAGCACTGAGAAATGAACAAAGCACAGTTTATAAAATAACTAAAACTATCAGTGGAAAACGAGGTGCAAACAACATAACGTTAGTAAGAGGCAAGCAAGGACATCTCATCACCACAGCACAGGGGCAGGAAACAAGATGGGCAGAGCACTTCAGAGAAACACTGAATAAGTAACCACGAGAGACTCAGCTGAATGTTCCTGAGGCTGAAAGTGACTTAGACGTAAATACAGACATTCCACGAAAAGAAGAAATCATCACAGCTATCAAAGGGTTAAAAAATGGAAAAGCGCCTGGTCACGACAATCTAAATGCCGAGTTATTCAAGGGAGACCCAGAACTAGCAGCAGAACTATTAGAACCACTATTTGCACAAGTCTGGGAAACTGAGACAACACCAACAGAGTGGAGTAAAGGAATAATTGTCAAATTGCCCAAGAAGAGCGACCTTGCAGACTGCAACAACTGGAGAGGAATTACTCTCTTCTCAGTTCCCAGCAAAATACTAGGCAGGATAATCATCCAGAGAATTTCAAAAGCAGTTGACCATAAACTGAGGAAAGAACAAGCGGGCTTTAGAAAGAGCAGAAGATGTGCAGATCATATATTCACCCTCAGGAACATTATAGAGCAGTGCTCAGAATGGCAGAGACGGCTATACATTAACTTTGTTGATTTTGAAAAGGCTTTCGACAGCATACACAGGGACAGCCTATGGAAAATACTGAGGGCTTATGGAATTCCCAGCCACATTGTTTCCATCATAAAAAGCCTCTATTCTAACTTTACATGCTGTGTTGGATTGAGTAATGTAACTTTTGAAGTGAAAACAGGAGTACGACAGGGATGCCCCTTATCAACATTATTTTTGACAGCCATAGATTGGGTGATGCGCCAGACAACAGAGGGCAGTCCAAGAGGAATTAGATGGACAAAGTTTTCTACACTGGAAGACCCGGAATATGCAGATGACATTGCACTACTCGCGCATTCACACCAACACATTCAAGAAAAAAACCGGTAGACTGAATAAGTATGGCCAGCAGGTTGGCCTGAACATCAATCTGAAGAAGACAGAGGTCATGACACTAAATGTGGACAATCCTGAGCCAGCAGTAAGGAATCAGAAGTTAGAACAGACAGACACATTTACTTACCTAGGATGCATAGTAACACCTGACGGCAGAACAAGCAAGGACATTAACAACAGAATGAATAAAGCGAGAATAGCATTTGCTAGTCTCAACAACATTTGGAAGTCTTCCCAGTACAGCAAAAACACCAAATTAAGACTGTATGAGAGCTGTGTACTTTCTGTGCTTCTCTATGGTGCGGAATGCTGGAGAGTAACAGAGAAGGAAATGTCAAAACTGTCCTCCTTCCACACAATCTGCCTAAGGAAAATTCTCTGAATCTTTTGGCCAAACACCATCAGCAACCAAGAACTACTTATTCGGAGTAACCAGGAGGACATGCATACCATCATAGCTGGCTGTCGTAGATTAGCGATAGGGAAATTAAGACATAGATTGGTCCCTTCTGAATAGATTAGAATAGGTGATAGCTCAGTGAGGTAACGTAAAGAAAATAGTTTTTCACGAGTGAGATGGTGGAAAATAATAGATTGTCCCTGAAATCGAGAAAAGTCTCTCTCTCTTTCAGCCTATCTCTACAACAGATCTAGATGAGTCAGACAGTCTAATATAATATATATATTAATATATATATCTCCACTCACATACCCACACACATAAGTCATGACAGTTAGACGCACAGATGTGAAAATTATAACAATGGAATATAGATATTTGGGAACAAGCTGACCGACACACTAGAATAAGTTTATGTAAATTTTATTATCATAAGAATTTCACAACACAGTAAATAACTTTAGACTATCAAATCAATACAAAAATACACATAGGTTAAAGAATTACTAACAGAATATTAGACTCATAGGTGTAATCCTTTCCCCCTCTGTTTAGCCCATGATCCTGTTAGAAGAAAAGTGATAGCCCCTAAAGAGTCACAGATATATATACTATGGTCTAGGATTTCCCTCTACCGTTAAGAACAGAGTTGATATATTAATCTATTCTAAGAGGAAAAAAAACATTAGATACACAACTAGCATATAAGAAATACAAAGTGGGTGAAATTTGTTATACAATAAAAGAGTCACTCATTCCTGCTCTCATTCTATCCATACAACAGTGGCCACTGACAATCTTGCTACTTACAGACTGGATTTTTCCCTTTCTGGAACAATCTTTGGGACATACACACATACAGCAGTGCCCGTTATTTTTTCGCCAAGAGAACCCCAGCTCCTCAAAAGACAGAATCAAATCCACTGTTCCGGGGAGCGCCCCCTTGGTTATTATTATTTGGATTACTGCTTATGTCACTAGGAAAAAACCAGTTCAGGTAAGAGATGCCACAAAGCTCACAGTGTCAGAATCTTGAGGTTTCCAGTACTTTAGGAAATATCAGGTTGGTACTTCACTCCGTATAAACAATTGATTGTCACACCACCATTAATCAAAACGTCGGAAAATGTTATTGGTTATAATATTTTTCGCCACAAGGGCTGAGTGTACTTGAGATTATTGGGAAGAATTATAATCTGGCTCGATAGGTCTAGTTACTTCATTTAGTCTTAAAGTTCATGAAAATGGGTACTCTGTTTCTTTCTGGATGCAAACGCAATGCCAGACAGCTGGTAACTTGTAACCCCCACGTATTTAAAGACTTAAAATGTTTCTTCTGTGTTTTATTCTCATAAGTACTGACTAAAACCGCTGGTAGGTTTAGGGCTTGACCCAAAATGCTGTATAAAAGGAAGAGAAAAAACATAAATACTCAACCCTAATGTTATACACACATCCTATCCTACCCTCGCGTAAAATATAATATTATTCAATTCGGTTATTTAACTTATCAGAAACTATAAGCTTAGAGCTTGTCTCATCGTTTAAAACTTCCGTGAAATAAATTCTAGTCATTTAAAAGAATCAATCAACATGAATTAGAAATACATAAGTATCTCGTCAATACTCAATGATGAATCAGTGCATTTAATAGTTAGTTAAAATATTCTCTGACTGGTTACTAGCAATTTTATTAAATTTATTAATAGCCGAATGAGTTTTAGATAGAAATATAATTTATTTTGCTATCCACTGTAACACGGTACTTAGAGAAAATATAACTGACTTATCATTAATCACTCTACACTGTAATCTAGTGGAATGAAATAGGCGATTCACCACTTAAAACACTCAACACTACTAGATATATATATTTCACCTTTAGCGCAGAAAGTAAAACTGTCTCCAATCGACCAACTAAATGATACTACTATTAACAGAGATCTTAGGAATCGAAAGCTAGAAGGTTCTAATCTTTCTGGCTGAGAAGTACTGAATGAATTTGAGTTAGATTTCCCAGCGTATATATCTCTCCGAAATCAAAGAGGATATTATGTCTCCAACCCGAAACAGACTCAATTTGCCAGGTGTAGCACCTACGTCCAGATTTCCATATTTCCTATCTCATTCTACGAAATAAAAGGAATGAAGCCGCAACAGGCTCGCAAATCTAGCGGACAGTCTCTCTTTGATCTTGCGTAACATGATTTTCCAGACCATGCAAGAGATTTTTGCTCGTCGAGAATTCACACTATTTCTGCCCTTCAGACTATGGCCATAAACGAAATACACGCATGCTCGTCTTTCATCTCAAATCCTTTATATCTCTTGTCTAGAACGAGTTAACACGATTCGATCTCTGGTGTTTAAAATTAACGTGAAACCAACTCGTGTTACTCATTACGTCTGCTCGTAAACCTACATCAAAGAAAATGCAATTAAATGCTTGCTAACTTAGAAAAGAATGACAAAGGTTTGAATGGGAGAGTTAAGTCCTGACGGGCGTGGGTGACGAGATGTAGAAGAAGAAAATAAAGACAAAAAGAAAGATATATGAAATCGATAACATAATCTCTGCCACACTGGCAGACGCTGGAGTTGGGTTGGCCACATCCTCAGAAGGGACCCTGATACCATCACAAGAACAGCTGTGCTATGGAACCCAGAGGGAAAGCGAAAGAGAGGCTGACCAAAAGCAACTTGGCGGAGAACTGTGGAAGCCGAGATGCAAAGAATGAACCAGAGTTGGGGCACTGTACGAAGGATGGCCGCTGACCGAGCAAAGTGGAATCAATTTGCTGCTGCCCTACAAGACGCCACCAGACGTGATGGTGACTGACTGCTTTGGCGGTTATGGATCAAAGAAGAAGAAGAGGATGGAGGTTACGAAATCAATATTTTCATTAATGAAGGAAGCAAGCCAAACTTGTATTTTTGTGTAACATCACATTTTCCTGAACTCTCCCCTCTATTGTCACACTTCATCATACAATTTTTGACACCCCCCCCCCCCCCCCCAAAAAAAAAATCACTGTGTGACGTTTAATGTAGACGACCTCTTTCATGTTTATCTCCTCCAGAATAAAATTATTGTGTAGTTGCCACAGTATATTACACCTGTTCCGGTATACTGCATTCCACATAGTCATAATAAATTTGCACTCATTTTTGAAATTTCTCTTGATATTATTTATTTTTCCAATCTGCATTAGTGCCCCTGACATTCCAAGTTCCTATCAATCAATACCATTTAGCTCCCCAAGGAGCACAGGCTTACAACAAACACAAGTCCTTCTGTTACGTGCCATCAGCTCAAGTTCTTTCCATGTCATTCTCATTATGTTCCAATGGTTAATGTTTACTACCCATATAAAGAATTCTCTTATCTATCAGTCACCACCTAACCTGCCGTATGAGTGGTGCCCTACTGTATAGTGAAGGCTCTAACACTTCACTTTCCTATGGCAGTATGTGCTATCGGACTACCTGTACCTTTTTTTTAAACAAAGTGACATTTTTCTTCCTCTAACCAGCGGCACTCGAGCTTTCCAGCTCTTTTGGCCCAATGACATGTCATTGCGAGGCTGGGGGGTCAGTGGACTTTCCTTCCAACCCGGTCAGGAGCTTTGCTCCTTCCCATCCACACAGGATTTATGTGCAGGAGCCGTTCAGGTTATTCAGTCAAATTTCCGGTCGTAAACATTCCTTCAAACGCTGACGCACGGGTTTGAACCATGAAAACCTGGTCGCCAGTACAATGCCGTAGCCATTACACCAGCGCGGCTCCCAACAAAGTGACATAAAAGAACTCAAAAACCAAACACAGACATTCTGATAATATGGTAAACATTTTATTATGGACAGGCAAATAATGGATAAAATTAGTCAAAAATAACAGTAAATGCCAGCGTGGGATGATAATAATCTGCAAATGTTGCTATATGAGTTTATATTAGGAGTTCCCAACCTGGGGTACGCTTACCCCCAGGAGATACGAGAAGCTTGTCCAATGGCATAAGGGGAATATTTGGTAAGTAACCAAGCATAACTTATGAAGAGGCCAAGAGTTTTATCAAGAGCAGTTACAGAAGCAAGTGGGAAGCAGAGTATCCAGGCCACCAAAAAATTATGCATATTACAAGCTTAGCAGAAGTGAACAAGTGGTAATCTTCAGATTTCGCACAGGCCACAACAGATTTGGATACCACCTATTCAACAAGATAGGAACAAGTGATGAGTGTACGGTAACTGTGGCATCGATAAAATGACTGCTGCACATCTACTTCAAAGGTGAGGAACAAAGAAAGTGTTTATGGCCATCACCAGTACCATTCGTGGAAAAACTCTATGGAGATACCAACAGCCTCAAGCTGACTACTGCTTTCTTTGAACATATTCAAGTCAACATCTGAAAGTGAACGAACAAGAAGAAGAAGATATTATTCAAACATTCCGAAAGTTGTAATGGTTGTTACAAAATGTTGTGGACTGCAGAGAGAATGGCTAGTCTTGTTCTCAATCAAATCTGAAGCAAGAAACCAAACTGGAGGCTGAACATGATATGTGGGTTATCTTTCAAAAACTGTAACAAGAATAAAAATATTGGTTGACAAGAACTAGAACACAAGGATCTTGCTAAGTTATTTGACTGTGTTCTGATAAAGATTTAACAACTTTATGTCGTTATGTATGGAACTAAGTTTTCTTGACTAAAAATGTATTATTCTGTTAATTTATTTTTCTTACATGCATATGCGCAGTTAAATTTGAGAATTCATTTCCTCTCGTGCTGAATAGGGGGAATGGGGGGTGGGAGAGGGGGTTACTAACAGCCAAGGTAGTACGGTGCGAAAAAAGTTGGGAAACGTTCACATAAAAGGGTGTCAATAATTTGTTCTCTTTAAACCAGGGGTCGGCAACCAGGCAATTCTAATCTACCGGTAGATCTCAGTGGATGATTTGGTAGATCTTTAGGCAACTGCGATGAGGAAAAAAAACTTTCGAAACTAGGGAAATCTCTGACTAGACCTCTCCCGCTGGCATTTCAAATAGCGATGTACCCAGGATCAAAGATACTTTTCCCATATTCCCAATGAAAACTCTCGAGCTGAATACTAAAATATTTTCGTGAACCACATGAGATAGGAATGCAATCTTTTCTTTGTAATGTTCATCCTCTCCCCCCTTCCCCAAATTACACACACATATATGTGCGTGTGTCTGGTAGATGTTTAGAGGGCTTAGTATTACCAAAGTGGATCCCAAAAGTTCCTGGGTTGCTGACCCCTGCCTTAAACCATTTAAAATGTGTTCTTATTTTCCACAGCGTGCTAAACATATCAACATCTTCTAGTTACTCTGTACAGTTTTGTTATCTTGATCTAACAATAAGAACAAGAATGGTTTTGTTTGGTTTTGTTTGAAAGACTATCTTCATTGCATACGGATAATTCCATCAGTGCTCCAATCTCCTCCCTTAGATCACACAAGAAGGATCTCAGCACAGTGCACGAACCCCACAGCACAGGTGAGGACCCCAATGTGTGTATACAGGAATCACACATTCTATAATTATTTTTGTGGTGGGTAGGTTTCCTAATTTTTACATTTTGCCGGGGCAGCGATCTTGCAGTCTACTCTTAACAATTTCCTACTGCTGAGGGATTTTTAACGTGCGCAACTTGCGCTTGGGACCTCCTATTTTTTGCCTGAATCCGAGAAGACTAGGCATCCAATCTCACCACCCAGGAGATTGAACCACTGCTTCTGAGAAAAATTTCCATCAATTATATTCCCTGCACTGGGAGCGAACCCAGTACTTTAGAATTAGAGGTGGACGCCATACCTCTTAGCCACTGTGACCCCCAGATCAAGAATGATTACTCTTAAAGGATTTGATGGTTTTCCCATGTTTGAAGCAAAGGAATTTTCTGACACTTTGAGATTTCATATAGTGTTAAAATTTAAGGGTTGGTTCTTTCCAAGTGTTTCAACAAGTATAGCAATTGTATATAGTAGTAAAGGAAATTGAATGAGGGTTAAATAAAATTTAAAATCTAGATAACAATGAAACAAAAACTTACTCAATTATACCGGCCCAGCAAACTGGCCTCCTGTCATGAGCAACTGGAAAAATTGGCCCCGAATGCTGGTCTCTTGTTCTTTAAGAGTTAATAATTACAGACATGTTCTGAGCCAACGCTCGTGGGATAAACTGGTATGCTGTACTATGTAAAGATGAAAATGGACAAAGTATGCAGAATGCTAGCAGCTAGGCACAAGAACTGGAGACAGAGAGAGGCTGGGCATTGGGAAGAAAAAGAAAACTGTAGACAGGAATAGAAAGATTGGAAAAGAGAGAATCTACAACAGGGAGAAGTAGACAGAACTGGGAGACCAAGGACATCCATTCAACGATATATAGACACTACTAAGACATACACACACAAGTGGAGGTGGATAGGACATATACTGTTTGACAAATGACCGAGCGTTGCTAAACACATACTGGGCTGTAACCCATAAGGTTAGTGGTAAAAAGGAAGACCTACTGCAAGGAAACAAATTCTGGAATTGGAACTCAAGTCAACTAGAATGAACTTTAAAGTAACAGAACAAACGGCTCAGAACTAAGTCCACTGGACAGTTGCTGTAAAGATCATGTACTTCCCTATGAACAAGGAGAATATACATATGTATGAATGTGTTGAGAACAATTGATACAGCTCAAGTGTTAATCAGATTACCCTCTGAACAAGGCATTGAAATAGTTTTAAAAATCAAATTAAACAAATAATTTATAACAAAGTGCATAATATCCAAGAATGACTTACAGGTGTGGTTTTATTTCAGAGACAATTTTTCATTAGAGAATGCATGGTTACAAAAGCAAAAGAAAGATCTCTGTCATGTGATCAGCAATACTCAACGCTGCAATGATCTATCTACCATGTGCCACACAATATGAGAACTGCAGCTCAGTGGCATGAGCTGAAACATTGAGACTTCCCAGAAATTGTGTTTACATGCAATAATAAAGAGATGGCTTTCACATTTGTCATATTTAAAGTGGCCTCTGATTCAAAGTATAAGATTTTTTACATTTATGACTGTCACATAGAAACATTTTATCATTCAGTTCTTATCTCATAGCACACAATTTATCAAACATTTCAAGGTATGAGCAAATGTAAATATAAAAATAGAGGGCACAACAAATCCCATGTGCCAGTCGCCGATGGTGTCTACACCTGTTAGCTGACTCCTAGTTATTTATTTTTTGTTTTGTTTATATTCTTCCATTTGCTATTACAGTATTCTAACATAAGAAAGTGATGACAAACAATATACACTTCTAGTTTGGCCTGAACAATGACAATGAAATTTTATGGTACCGCACATACTCAAGTGATAATATGCTGTTTTTATTACACTTCTGGCTAACAGTTCTCAAATAAAACCAGAAAGAAAAAAAAAATGAAAATAATGTGCTGTCTTGAACATTATTTAATAATTACACTAAAAAGCACTAGATTTTCTTAAACAGGTGTCGGCATAAGGCAGATCCTCATTATCACAGGGAATGATCGGGCAGATGTGGGGGGTGGGGAAAGAAGAGAGAATTATACAGCTAGAGAAATTTTGGACACGCCCTTTCCTGTCGGTATTTAAAAATACTGTAGCTCTAGGATTAAAAGTTCTTTTTCAACATTCCAGTGAAAACTCATGAGCTAGCCTTACAAAAATTCACTTTAATTGTTAACTGCATGAGATAAAAACATAATCTTTTCTCTAAAGTGAAGATCACATTCAGTACAAATATCATTTAGTCTGCATTTTCAACAACTTACAATTACATATAGGCTGCACTTATTCCAAATACTCTGAAAACTGACTCAATTTTATGAAGGTAGGTCTTTAGACGGCTCGGTGTTTCTAAAGTAGATCCCCACAGCTCCTAGGCTGCCTGCCACTGATCTAAAGCAGGACACATTTAATAAGACCTCATCAGAACTCTGTGTTTATTATGCCCTTCTTCTTCAAGTACCATGCCTAGTGGCGTAGGAGATCATGTCTCTCCACAACTTCCTGTCTCCAGTACAATTTATTACGCCCTACCCTTCCTTAAATATAATGGTTTATAATACACAGTTTTTTGACTGGTTATGAGTTGTCAGAACTTGTAACTATTCATAAATAAGAAAACTGTATAAAGATGAATTATCATTCACAAGACCAACATGCAGCTCCTGGGGGGGGGGGGGGGGGGGGCGGTCTCTGAAAAGACACGGAGAGAATAGGACAACTACAACCTCAGGCATGAAATACAAGGCAACAAATATGAGGTTGTGTATGGGGGCTGGCAACCTCATTATGTCAAACAGATTGCCACAGAAACCACCGCTGCAAGAACATGTGAATGCTTGATGCAAGCATCCTGCAAGTGCACCAACTACAGTGGTGGCTCCATGATCCATAAGGAGTGCAAAGGAAAATGGTGATGATGATTATGATCATTTTAAGCCACTTAGAGACAGGGTACATGTTTTAAGCCTGTTAATTTGGCTATTCCCTTTTGCGCCTCAGGAAAGTAGGACCCCCTTAATGTTGGTGGAGCAACTCTCAAGCAATGAACAAGATGAATGACCAGCAGTAAGCTAAACATGTGTTTGGATTTCTACAATAAGACAAACATTATTAGATAAATGAACACAAAAAATGAGCACTCAATTATGCCTGTGACAATTATATATACATATGATTTTCATCACAAACATGTTTGTTCCGATTACCACAGTCTGTCTCTCACACAACAAAGCTCATTCAAATCATAAGATGATTTAAGATATCTCCTACTCACATATCTGACATTTGCATCCCTTTTACTCCTAAACACTGGAAAGTTTAAATAGTGTTTTTGTGTATAATGAGTGACTTGCATGATAGTCCCTTAAGTGTGAGTTTTACTTACATCACTCACAATGACTTGATTCACTGTGTGCATCAGGCTTTGTATTCTGAGTCCTGTTATAAAATGTTTATGGTGTTTACTGGTCTATTTGGCATACTGACTAGATGTCTAAAACTATCCTATAGTAGTCTGTTTCATTTTTCGATGTCTTGTTAATGAAAATGTGTGATCATAAAGGTTCTATCTGGCATTTTTGACCACAAGATCATCTCATTTCATTAAGTTTATGAATTCTGTACTTAGTTACAGAAGGCTTATGATGCTGTTTGAGTCCATTTGGTAATAAGGCCAGGAGTTATATTACTTCAATTTCTGTCTTCTCCTATGCTCCATTCACAGCCATGTTCCAATCATCTCTAATATGTATTAAACCTTTAAAGAATTGATCATTCTAATCTGTTTTATTATTTTCTTTTTTTGGGTTGGCTACAATTTAAAGCGAGTGCACATACACACACATCCTTGGGTTAATTTAAATAAAAGTTTTGCCTTTTTTAAAGTTTCAGATTTTCTAGACTACACATGATTCAACTGTTATGCAACATTGATATTAGCTGTTACAGTAGCCTGGGTGATAATATGTACATTCTTACTTAATACATTATTGAAACTGGTTAACAACTTTTTGGGAGTGGCATAGATGTGATTTTTGAGATGTTTTGGAAGTGGTGTAGATGTGATTACGTAAGTTACTAATAGTATAAATGTTAGTCAATTTGTGTGTTCTTGGACTTTATTTTCTTCTTTTTGGATATACTACCTGATACTTACCAAGATAAAGGCATTAAATGCCTTAGGAAATCAGAATGTGATGGTAAGTTGATAATTTTAAACAATTTTAAAATGCTATTTTGGCTGTAAATCATTGTATACTATTCATAATATCTACCACAACATATACAAATTTCATTTTTTTAAAGCTTATTATAAGAGTACATTCATTTATTTTCAAAAGGATATATCATTCATAAAAATGTGTTAAAATGTAAAAAATACTGCTTACCTACAGGATGACAAATAGGAACACAAATTAATAACAACAACAGCGAGTTTTTCAATTTGGTAGTTAATATGTTAAAACCTGAAAATAATATTTACAGTGTTACAGTGTTAGCTCTCTTGTATGGAGGCCTGACATAATGGCATGTTTTGGCAGCAGGAAATTGAGCCTTTGAATGAAGACATTTATATCAGTAAGTCACTTTATAAGTAAAACCCAGCCCCTGCAGACCCGAGTAGAACAGTCCCAAATAAGATGGTCTGGTCATGACTTCAGAATGGGAGAAGACTGGCTACCACGAAAAATATGGGAAACTAAGAGCCAGGGATCCAAACCTCCAGGACAACCCAGCGTCTGCTGGGAGGACAACATTAGACAATCTCTAAAGGACCGAGGACCAGATTAGAACCAGGCCAGGAGGTAGACAGCCGAAAGGATAGTATGGCGCTCTCTCTGGCAAACCTCTCAACTCCAGGGTAGAAGAGGAACGACTAAGTAAGTCACTTTATAGGAGGAAACAAGCATGAGTTTTAAGAGAGAAAATTTAATGAATGTATGTATGGCCACCCATACAATGTGTCAACATTATATCAGACCAGATTTGTGACAAAGCTGCCTTTCTGAACCTATTTCACAGCATTATACGTGAGGGATCAAACAAGACAGGCTAGCTTTGTAGCGAACCAAAGATTAACATATCTATAGCATTTCACAGAAAACATACAAGAATTCAAGAGCCTATTAAAGACATTAAAAAAGGTTTAATAAAGGTCAAGGTAGTCCCATAGCAGATACTGCCGTAGGGGAGTGAAGTGTTAGAGACTTCACTATACTAGGTCCAGCATCGAGAGGTGGGGTGACCAGTTCCCTTCCTCGCTGCCTTTTCCTTCCCTAACTTAAGAGCAAAGTCAGGTACCCATTTACAACTTGGTAGACTGCAGCGTGTCGACACTGTGAACTGAACCTGGCACTTTTGCAGTGAGAGACAGCACTCTAACCATTCTGTCAATCATATGCTCATTAAAGACATTAGCACTACTGAATTGAAGATAAAAGTAAATAATGGATTACAACAACTATGCTGATCTTCCAACAATAGTCAGCATAATGAGACCTAACTGAGATAACTGGAGCAAATCAAACACAGCAAGCTAACAAAGAATACAGACATATATATGAGCCGCGCTAGCATAGTGGTTACAACACCGCTCTGTCGACCGGGTGATTCAGGATCAAACCCGGGCGACGGCATTTGAGGATTTTTCGTCGACCGGGATTTGGATTGGATTAACTCCGAGACCTGGCGAGCACATTTGAAGGAGTGTCGTCGACCAGGGACTGGCGGCTCCTGAGCCGACCCAGCTCTAATGAGTACCTCCGAAAACGTCGAGTATCTGCCTGAATGGCGAGGGACACTTGTCTCTGTACAAGAAAATAGGATACTCACGTAAACATCAATGTCAGGTTAGACGTTAAAAATAACCTGATATTTCGCCTCGAGTATTAGCAGGCGTACGGAAAAAAAAAAAAAAGACTTATATATGTTCAGAACATTCAAGGCAAAAGACAAGGAGAGGTACAAGAAATGGATGGAAAGAATACACGTGAAGCTTATCTATAGACATTTTCAGGGTCTGATTGACTGAGTGGTTAGAGCAATGGTCTCTGTTGGCAAAGGTACCGGGGTGGTGAAGTAGTAGTACGCCAAAAGCTATTGTATATTTTTGTAACAGCTATATTCAGGTTAACTGATCTATTTAAAACTGAAGTATTTTCAAGATATGCACCTTCGTTAGGTTTCTCTGTCCATATCATATTCTCTGACATAACCGGGAATTAACAAGTTCTTACCTTTTATATCGTATACCTTACAGGTAAGTAAATGAAATCAAAAATAGATAAACTCTGTATAACATCCTAATATTAGAAATAAACAGTATATCATTCTTTAATGATTCATAAGTGTAAACATGACAGATTTTATCACAGCCCTCTACATATCATAGCAAAGTATAAGAAACAACAGAAAAGTGAAGATAGTAATATGGTTGAAACTTGTTTTTAAAGATATTATGGCATGACATGTCAGTATTTTAAATACATCAATCACTATTCATTGTCCATAAGCCTGTTAAAATATTTAACTTAAAAGGAAAAGTAAAGTTAACAGTTTACACTTCCTAATAAAGTTGTACACAAACTTTGAAAAACTCTATGAGCATTTTACACGTCTGAGGGTATAGAAACAGCCAAACACTCATGTATATCATATAAAAATATGTGGTATACATTTTGCTGCTCCAATCATATATAACCTTTCTGAAATGTTAATGCCAATTCAAATACTAACATTACAGACAAAGACATAAAAATAAAGAAAACGTGAAAAGTAATAATTTTTTAAATCCGTGATTCTCAACCAATGGGTCGCGGGGAAACGATGTGGTGGGTCAGGCCATGTTCTTTACATTTCCCCTTACTCAAAATTTTAAGCAGCATGCCTTTGGCAGAATTCATATACAGTAATTAAATTTTACTTGTCAATTTTCGTATATGGGTTACCAGCTTCACCGTGAAATCTCGGCTTTGGTTGTAAAAAAAAAAAAGCCTGAGAACCACCTTCTTAAATGAATGTGAATGCTCTACTCATCATCATCTCAACCCACAACCCATCATGGGTCGTAGGGGTGCCATGGTGGAAGCATCAGCAGACAGGGTCCCCCACTACTCTCTATCATCAGCAATGTGTACAAGTGTGGAAAAACCGTGCCCTGCCCATTCTTTGATGTTATCAGCCCAGGATTTTCTTTGCCTTCCTCTTCTCCGTTTACCTTCGACTGGAGGATCGTTTTCGAAAGGGAGTCATGATGAGTTACATGCCCAAACCAGGCAAGCTTTCGACGTTTCACTACTGACAAAAGTGGTTCTTGGTGGCCTGCATACGTGTTTATTTTCTCTCTAACATAGACATTTCTTTTGTGCTCTTTATAGCAAATGCGCAAAATTCTTCTATAACATTTATACTCGAAAACCTGAATCCTTCGCTCCGTATCTGCAGTGAGTGTCCAGTCCTCACACCCATACAAGAGAATAGATAATACAAGTGATTTGTATAATTTGATCTTCACAGGAAAACTGATGCTACTTTTCCAGATCACATTCAGCCTTGTCATGGCAGCTAAGGCCATCTCAAGTCTTGTCTTGATTTCTTTACTGGATCTTCCATCACTACATATAGTGGACCCCAGATATTTAAAGGTGTTCACTTCTTCTAACTTTTCCCATTTAACGTAATGTTGGTCAGAACATGTTTCTTATGGCTATTCACCAATATCTTGCTTTTTTCTATATTAATTTCCATCCCATATGTTCTTGTTACTTTCTCCTGTCTAGAGGTAAGGTCTTGAAGTTCTGATTCTGTTCCAGCAATAAGATCGATATCATCAGCAAAACATAAGATTGCAAAGAGGTCGACCTCCAATCGATATGGTTGTTTTATAGTCATAGAGAGCCTCCTGCATAATATGTTCTAGATATATATTAAAAAGCACTGGGGACAGGATACATCCCTGCCGAACTCCTACAGTTGTTTTGAAAAATTCTCCAATGTCATTGCTTGCAAAAACAGCACTGCTTGCATCCTTGTATAGGGCTTCTATGATACAGGGCCGTCTTAACAGCATTGTAGGCCCTGGGCAAAGCTTTGCACTGGGCCCATACCAGCCCTACCCACCAACGGGAATAAAAATGATGTCTTATGAACAATATGGCAGCATCCCAGCATGGGGCCCCTAGAATTGTGGGGCCCTGGGCACTGCCCAGTGTGCCCATGCCTTAAGACGGCACTGCAATGATATCTATGATGTTGGTATCAAAATTTAATTTTCTCATTATTTGCCATACGCCTTCATGCGACTCGATTGAAGGCTTTTGTGAAATTGATGGTTATGGTATAAATCGCGTTGATGCTGGAGATGTTTTTCGATCAGTAATCTAATATTAAAGATTTGTTTTGAGGTACTTCTTTTTGATCTAAAGCCAGCCTGTTCATCGGACAAGATTACTTATGATTTCTGTTTTATTCTGTTCAAAAGTATCCTTAACATCACTTTACTTGGATGACTAATAAGGCTAATGGTTCTGTAATTCTTGCACATTTTTAGATTTCCTTTCTTTGGAAGAGGTATTACCAATGACTGCGTCCAATCTTTTGGCCATCTTTTATTACTCCATATCTTCTGGCAAATTGTTGTCATGATTTTTACTATATCTGGTCCTCCATCTTTCAAGAGCTCTGCTGGGATATTATCCACACCCGGTGACTTCCCTCCTTTCAGCGAACATATAGCCTCTTCCACTTCTTCCCGTAATATTGCTGTATTTCCGAGTTCCCTGTTTTCACACTGAATGTTATTTAATATGCTATAGTCAGGGTAGAGTTTGCAGTTATATAATTCTTTACAATATTTTGTCCAATTACAATCAGTTTATTTCATGCACTTTGCATTTCCTTCCAATTAAACATTTAAGGTTGTGTAAATGCAGGATAAAGGTATTCATCTACAGCTTGCTTATTAACATTTTCCTGCATATATTAGTACCACCTAGAGTTGGTCAATTTTATGTATGTTTACATTTCTCTGTATACATTAGTACCAATATGAACAAACTGTGTAAATGATGGATTAACCTTTAGCACGCTGCGATCGACATATGTCGACGAAGGTAACCTATGTTCTCCATGCTGGAGGCGACATGTGTGGCCTTGCGGCTATCATCGGGAAACTGATTTATAATGTGTGTGCACGTGATCTTAACCCCGGATGTTAAAATTGACTCTTCTGTGAAAGAGATTTCATTTTCTTTTCCGGTTTTTATTTTAGTGATGGCTATCCGCGTTTATTTTCTGTGAATTTTTTCAATCGAAATGAATCGGCATCGAACACGCGGCCATTTTCGCTCTAATTTTATTGGATTCTGACGCCGATGCGATGAGGAGGAGATTTTTGTCTTTATAAGCGCTGATATCGGTTCTCAGAATATGTTTGATGGCTGAGATGGAAACGAAAGTAGAATGGCATTGCTAGTATGTATAATTTTAGGGGTTAGGACTAGGAAATTTAGAATTACGGCCGAATGTCACTGCTGACGAGGATGTTTGTTGCTTTGCTACTGATGATGGGTGTAACGAAAAGATCGTCATTTGATTTGTATTGGTCAAATGACTTTCATTGAGATGCTAGGGATATGGACTCTTCGTTTCTTGGTTATTTTTTTTTAATTTTAAAATTAAAAAAATTTTTTTTTTAAATTTTAAAATTAAAAAAAAATTTTTTTTTTTATTTTTTAAAATATTTTTTTCGTATTTTTCATCTTTCCTTTCCTCTCTTCCTATCACATCTAACATGTACACAAACAAATTTTATATCATCAGATTCATCATTCATTTATTTATATAAATTCCAAAAATGATAGCAATTGACCAAGAAACACAAAAACTATAGACGTTACAAGTCGCCCACTATAAAATCGGGGGGTTGTGAAAAAGAATGCAGCTGTAGGACAAGTTTTCGGGAAAAGAATGCAGCGTGCTAAAGGTTAAAATACTGTAGCAACTAACAAGTCTGAAGTCTAAGAGCAGTGACCTATTTTGGTTACTGCAAACATGCATGGTTAGAGTGCTTTCCCATCGCAGCACTGTCATCGGGTTCTGGGATTGAAACCTGGTAGTAAGACACTCCAGTCTACCCAGCTGTAAATGGGTGCCTGACTCTGCTGGTTGAGTTAAGGAAGACAAAGGCTGCAAGGAGGGGAACTGGTCACTCCATCTCATAAAAAAGGTGGACCTAGTCTCAAACACTTCACTCCCTTATGATAGTATGTGCATGCGACTACCTTTACATGATATAATACATTGCCAAGTTGTTATACACAAGTTACATGAATGTTTATCATTCACTTTCTTCAACTAGCACATATCAATAAAATGTCCCAACCGGCCTGGCAAACTTCTATTCTAAAATTAATAACCTAAATACTGTTAAGAGCTACTTAAAAAGTAAATGACAAGCCTGTGTAAAAGAAACAAGCATTGCTGCGATAAACAGGATTGTGCATAAAGCCATCAAAAGTAGTATTAACCTAATACCAAGAACATATAAAATGCAGGATACGTGCGCACATCTTAAAGGTAATTAACACTGAAGAGAGGAAAGAAAAAAATTCCAATCTAGAAATCAACAAAAACAGTAGTTTGAAAACAGTAGAAATCAAATATGGAATTTTCTCACTTTCATGAAGAAACACAATTCTGTGCTAGACCAGAAATTCGGTGACAGAAATGCTATTTAATGCTATTAAAACCACAAACAATAGAACATCAGTAAAAGCAATACGCAAGATAACTGTCAAATCTGGAACCATCCAATGCTGACATGACACAAATTATGTTTTTCTTCTTCATACGCTCTCAAATAATCACATCTATCTCTCTTTTAAAGCTGGCAGTCTGTCTGTCATCACCATACATTTTCTCCATCAAATGGGTTAGAGAAGGCCACACTGTTACCCCCTGCTCCTCTCACAAATGATGTGATCAGCTGACATATCCTATAAAACAGAATGCCCCATGTAGCTATCAAGAGGGGTCTCTGAACACACAAAGAAAGTGCTGCACTCTCAGTCATGTTATACAAGGTGACTAATATGAGGCTGGCCTATCTCATCATGTAAGAAAACAAAATGCCACAGGAACCACTGCTGCAAGAGCTTGTGAATGCTTGGTGCAGGCTTCCTGTAAGGGGACCAGCTACAAATGGTGGCTCCATGCTCTGTCAGGAGTGCAAAGAAAATTGATGATGATGAAACAAAATGCCACTGTTGTAACACAATCAGAGGCATTTAAATGAACTTTCACCCTTCAACTCAAAGCCATGAACCAAGCTGTAGATTTTCTCCTGTTGTGGTGCCAATATTTTTACATAATGAATTATGACAATCTGGATACCATGAAAACAACAGGTAAAAAACACTTCCATAAAAAATATTCACAATCACACCTTTGTAACACATTTCAAAGAATAATTTTATCAAATACATATTGGTAAGTAATTGCCATACAAAAATTTTCTCAAATACAAATAAAAAAACTCACTTCGACGAATAATTTTCTCAAATACCAGCAACAACATTTCACTTCGTTCTGATATTTTCTTAAATACAACTAAATTCACTTCACTGATAATTTTCTCAAATACCAGCAATACAAAAATTCATTTTACTGATAATTTTCTCAAATACACCTTGTGATCCACTTCCATTTACAATTTTCTCAAACACAAACTAACATCCTTTTGAACAATTTTCTCAAATACTCTCTAACAACCCACTTTCATTATAGTCCATGTTTACAGTGTTGCTGCTTTGTAGTTTTGTGAATATTTTAAGTCAGTGCTCCACAACCTTTTTCGCTTCGCGGTACACTTAAAGTGCCTTTCCAAATTCTGCAGCAAATTACAAAAGTTAAATAGGTGAGTATGGTAAATGTTTTAAAATTCGATGCAATCAAAAGATATAGCTCCCTGATTAATTTTGTTGTATTAGTGAATGATGGTAATTCTACTTACTATTTGTAAAATTTTACACATGAGATTCTTTCATAATATTTTACTATAACGTATAATTTCGTATATCATTATCTGGTGTATTAAACTTAGTGTCACAGAACACCAGGCAGATGCAGGTGGCACACCAGTGTGCAGCGGCACACCAGTTGGGGAGCACTGTTTTCAGTGACAGCTTGACTATTTCTCCAATACAATATTTTAAAACAAGGTAAATGCGAATAAGCAAGGAGTATTCTTGACTTTCCTATCCAGTCAACTTCTAACAGACATTATGGAGATAACATTACATGGCTAACATAACAGTGACAGCTCTTAAAAAGTTTCATATACAAATTTCATCCTGTTAAAGCAAGTTCTGGATATATTTTCTGGGAGAAAAAAAAAAGATTTAGTAAAACAAATACTATAAATTGCGGCGTATAAGTTGACACCAAGATTTTTAAGTTCAAAATTCTGGTTTAAGTCTGTGTTTGCTGTATAAGTCAACCCTCAAACATACAGTAGGCTTCCAGTAGCTAGAACTGAAATATTGGAAGCTGTTAACGTAGAAATTGTCGTAAAATAATTTTTAAAAATGTGGATTTAAAATGCAATGGATAAGGAAGAAGAGAATTCGTTCTGGCAAAACAGTGATGAGGAGGAAGATAAAAGTGAAAACACTAAAGACAAAGTCGCAACTTCCAGTGATTCTGACACATATGCAGACCCCTTTACATCAGATGATGAAAAGCATTTACAGCAAGACTTTGAAGGATTTTAAAATGTGATCATTCACGCTTTCGTTACTGTTATCGTTGATCAGAATCGACGTTGCTGCACTCCGGGCAAACGCTTAGGTGTTCAGTATCCCTCAGCAATTGTTGAAGTGTATGAATACTTATTGTTCCTGTTGCACATTGATTGTATACATGCCTGATGCATCCCCTCATATGTCCATCCCTGCAGGTCTTACATTTGATGCCTGATTCTAGCAATCTTAGCCTTGATGATTCATCGATTTCAGTGCCATTCTCTAACAGGTGAAAATTAATTTCCCTCAGTATCTCTCCCTTATCCATATCCAATGCCCCTTCTATGGGTGCTCTTGAAGCTAGTCTGTCAGCTCTTTCATTGCCACATACCCCTGCATGATCAGGACAGTAGATCCACATCAGTTCCTGAAAATTAGTCTTCTATGGAGGTTTTCCATTTATGCAAGAGCCATCCGCTTTGGACCTTCCGAATCATGGATTGTGAATCTGATACAATAACCGCCCTTGTTAATGAAGTCTCAGACAGCCACCTTAAGGCTGCAGTAGCTGCCTCTACCTACATTCTCATGCTGAAGGTTGTTATCATGTAAGCCCCACTATGTTCAGCAACGATTCTGCCTTTACTCTAGCAGAGAAGCCCCACCCTGATTTCTCACCACGGATTACAGACCCATCAGTGTACACAATGGCTTCATCATCTCCGGCATGATCATTTATCAGCTGATCAATTTTCAGCTGTGCCCTCCCACTTGCCCACGTTCTGCACTCTCTACCAAGGCTGAAGATGACTTGGTAATTAGTCCAGTTCTCATGCTTTCATTGATAATAAAATATAATTTTGAAGCAAATTTAATCTTGGAGTGTTCTACTGTTTTTTTTTTTTTTGGTCCTCACCACATGGGCACATATCTGTCTGTCCGATTTTCAATAAGTTGTACAGATGGTACCTGTGGCTGCAATGGCCAGTTCTTATCTGAAAATTATCACTTGATCTCTTCTTGGTAATGTATAGTATAGTTCTGCAATATGAGAGTCTGAGTATTCTGTTTGCCATTTTTCTCTATAGTTATTTCTTATTATTGATTCATCTCTTCATTTGTAGCCCTGTCTTCTGTCTGGATTTTCTTTCCTCCTTCTTTGGCCAGTTTATCTGCCTTCTCATGTCCACTTATATTGCAGTGAGCAGGGATCCAGTGTACTGTTACTTGTTTGAATTCACAGCTGGTTGTCATTATAACTTCTGCCATGCTGTCTAGTTTGTTTTATTGTTCCCGAGCACTGTGATGACAAACAGTAGAACACAAGCACTGTGATGACAAACAGTAGAACACAAGCACTGTGATGACAAAAAGTAGAACACGAGCACTGTGATGACAAAAAGTAGAACACGAGCACTGTGATGACAAACAGTAGAACACGAGCACTGTGATGACAAACAGTAGAACACGAGCACTGTGATGACAAACAGTAGAACACGAGCACTGTGATGACAAACAGTAGAACACGAGCACTGTGATGACAAACAGTAGAACACGAGCACTGTGATGACAAACAGTAGAACACGAGCACTGTGATGACAAACAGTAGAACACGAGCACTGTGATGACAAACAGTAGAACACGAGCACTGTGATGACAAACAGTAGAACACGAGCACTGTGATGACAAACAGTAGAACACGTACTCCAAAACTGCCAGCTGCATGAGAGGAGCAGGGAGGCAGCATGACCTTCACCAACCCAGATGAAGGACAAACTGTGATGGTGACGAGAGAAGCCTGAGACGGACTGCCAACTTTATAAGAGAGATATGTGTGGTTATTTGAGAGCGAACAACGAAGAAGAAGAAGAACAAAAAATAGTAAAAATTTAGGTAAAGGTTTGCATTTTAAACTCCCCGTATACATCGACTCCTAGTTTTGGACATATTTTTTTGTGAGGGCTTAACAAGTTGAACTGTACGCAGCAATATATAGTAATAATCCTTAGAAAGACATTAACAGATTTGTCAGTTATGTTCTTTGTCACTTTTCTTCTCCTCAGTGTGCAGAATATACTCTAAAGAAGCCTTTTTTTTTTTTGTAATGCATGTGTTTGCGTTGCTACATCAATGGCTTTTGCCTGAAATTGCTATTTATCACTTTTGAGAATCATTAAACGAATTATTTAATTTTTATCATTTGCACAGCAATTAAAACTCCTGCATGGTGCTGTTAAATAAGCTATGTGGCCCTGCAGGCAAGCAGCATGGAGGGAACATTGGTTGTCGGATGTTACTTAAGCATATCAATAACAAAAATAATAACAAAAATAGGTGATGATGAAAGCAAACATGAAATATGATGATGAATGTGGTGAGGAGTGGCAGATGAAGTCTCAGAGTCTGTCCTTGGCAGGGACCCAGATGTGTGGACCTGACTGGTCGTTGATGACTTCTTTGACTTTTGTGTAGATCTCTTCTACTGTGTCACCTTGAACAACAGCTGTGGATTACATGACAGAACAAATCAATAAGATAAATCAACTAAAAATGACAACAGTAAGTTCAATCAAACATACTTGATAATATAAACTTGATATGATAGCTATCCTTCTCTTCCTTTGCCCTCCTTATGAAGCCTCCACTGTAGCTGAAGCCTGTACTAAACATTCACAAGCTCTTGCAGCGGTGCTTTCTGTGGCAGTGTGTTTGACATGATGAGGTTCTGCTATATTTACTAATACTTACTTACTTAGTCATTCCCCTTCTACCGTGAGGTGTAGAGGTATATTTACTAATAAAAGTTATGAAAAGGGAAAAAAAAAACTAGAAAATAGTTTTGCGGTTCAATTTTTAAAACCATGAAACCAGTAATGGTGTTTTCTCTGTGGCAGGTGCTGTTTGCTGACCTTATGTAAGGCCATCCTGAAAGTTATGTTGTGTGATCTCTGTAGAAATGGTAGTTTACTATTTATACACGTTTATGTAGTATAGTTCCTGGGGGGTGGGGGTGGGGGGAGGTGGGGGGTTGGTCTCTGATGAGACAAGAAAGAACAGGGCGACTGCTCCCTCAGGCGTGTTGTATGAGGCAACTAATGATGTTGTGCATGGGGTCGGCAACCTCACTGTGTAAAACAAATAGCTACAGAAACCACCATTACAAGAGAATGTGATTGCCTGGTGCAGGCTTCCTGCAAGGAGACCAGCTACAGTGGTAGCTACATGCTCCATAAAGAGCCACAAGGAAAATAATGATGATGATAATTATAACCTGAGTGACAGCTACAGTCTATACTTACTAGTCAGTTAAAATATATCAACATCCACACTTTAAACTAATTTATTTGTCTTCAACCAGACCACAAGGTCTTTTATATTTGGCCAGGTGCCTTAATATAACCGACTGATGGTGTGTCCATGCTGAACGGGGTTCACCTTGCCAAAACAAGGCAAAAAGAAAATAACATCTAAAAGAATATTTCATCCAATATGCCATCAGAATTCCAGACAGCAACATGCATATTGTGTCAACTGAAAAGTGGAGAGATTTCAAGTCTCTGCACTCACACATACATATACAGCTGGAGGTTAAAAAGACAAGAGAGAGTGGAGATTAATAGTACAAACCCTCAGGAAACAATCAACTAATCTAACCAGACATGTCATAGACTGGACCCCACAGGGACAGAGAACAGTGGACAGGCCAAAGAGAACCTCAAGAACAAATGTGGAAGAAGAAGCCGTCACACATGAAATCTCAGGTACAGAGCTTGAAAAAAAAAAAGATGGTCCAAAATAGATATCAGTGACAAGTAAAAGTTGCAGCACTATGTTTTACATGCAATTAAAATGAGCGAAAGACAGACCTTTAGACAGACATTGCCTAATGCAGAAGCAAAGTTGTATCCCTCTCCTTCAAATGTGATGGTTTTAAAATGTGATAAAATGACATCAAGAATTGTTCACAGAAGACAATAAACTCACCAGTAAAATACTCTCCAAACTCAGCCTCCAACTTTAGTGCTCGATCGTAAGTCTTTTTTGCCTGCTCTTCTGTTATTCTCTTATTCATGTCCCTGATGGAAAAATAAAAAAGTAGAAACTGTTGCTAAATGGAAATGCTGTTGGGAAGATGATTTAAACATGCTAGAAAACATACATTAAGTTATCAATGAATAAGGCACACAACGAGAAGACTTGTATTATTATTCACATCTAGATTCAGAATGAATACACAGAACTGAACCATGGTTACAAATTATTGTGAAAAGTCAGTAATGGTTGCTGAAAGTCAGTAATGGTTGTTAGAAATGAAGTGGTTACAAATTATTGTGAAAAGTCAGTAATGGTTGCTGAAAGTCAGTAATGGTTGTTAGAAATGAAGTTAACAGGTGCTAAATAAATTTATGAAAATGTAATGTAAAGCTAAAAAAAAACAAACATCAGAGCACAAAAAGAAATACATCCTCAGCTTGTATTAACCAGTACAACAACAATGAACAGATTAGAAAGATACATTTTTTGTGAAAAGTTCATTCCGAGAGATGCCAAAAAATGTCACATAATGACTTATTCATTTCACTGCTTGTTCCAACACAGTGCTTCAACAAAATAATTTAGAGACAACTTATGAAATGGCTAAAACAACCATAAGCCACATTCCAGTCCAAATGGGAAAAAGAGCACCCAGGCCATATTAAAAAATGATGCCTATCACTAGCTATCTAGGCGAGATCAGGTCATCATTTTCCACATACACACTGGACACAACAGGCTAAGGTGCCATCTATACCACAAGTACAGGATTGGTACAACAGATCTCTGCACCTGTGGCACCAGCCCCATGACAGCCGGACATCTGCTGCAGTCCTGCCCAACTTACAGCAATGAACGGAGTAGCATACTGCAACAACCTACTTCTCTCCACGAAAAACTGTTTGGAGATGTCAGGAACTGTGAGCTGACTACTACCTTTATTAGAGTCATTAATGTGGAAATCTGATTGCGAATGAGGAAGAAGTTTCAGTGTTTAGTGAAACGCAAAATGGGACTGTGTCAGGAAAAGAAAATGGTCATTTTAGTATACTTCCACTGAAGAGATCACGTTACACGCTGTGGCGAGAGGTTTTATTTGGCTGTAGGATCAGTATAGTACTGAAAATTACAGAAAATAGAATTTCTGCAGAAAATGGTGAAGTCCCAGTGTCTGAGAGGACTACTGGTATCACAAATTAGTTACGGCTGTGAATGATCTGATCTCGAAACAATAGTAGAGAGGAGACCGACATAAAGCGCCACCTCCGCTGTGTAACTAACTGTGATATTAAAAAAACAAGGAAACAGATTTTGCTTAACAATGATAAAATTGACAAGTCGTTCAAATACAATTTCCTTATTATTTATTTAGTATATACACTATCTACTCTTGTGCTGAAGGGTGAATGTTGAAAAAAATGGAACGTAATGAATTTGTAATTTTACATATATTTTACAAATATTTATATTTATATAGACAACAAGTTTTCCACTTATAGGAACAAAAATTATATCAGCTGTGCTGTTAATTAAGGATATAACATTTATCAGCTATGCTGTTATTTTTGTCTCTTGCTGTGCTAAGTCACTTTCTCATCACTGACAGTTTCTATGCTCACAATGCTGACAGAAATGGTACGAATGTGTACTCATCTCTTAAAACAGTTCTGTTCTCCGTAGTTTTGTTCACACAACTCCTGCTGAGGCTCGTTACTTTAGCCCACCCAAGACTGAGGGGGACTAAAGATGTAGCTTCTGTACAATCTCTATGCTCCTGTGAAGTTCCAGGCAGCGGGATTGACTCGAACATACGACCTCAGGTTTTTAGGACACAAATAAACCTGTAACAAAGCAAAAATAGGGGCTAATTTCTGTCCTCAAGCCCACCTATTTCTATTGTATATGATATGAGCGTGTCTCAGTGTCTGCATGTGGGATGAATGACAACATGGCTCAGTATGATTTAGCAATAGCGAGACAAGACAGGTGTCTACTTGCAAAACATTCTTTCTGATAAACTAATACATGGATACATTCAATAATATAGATTCAATACATGAATACATTTAATACATGAATACATCCCATAATATAAATCAATACATGAATAAATCCAATAATATGTACACCTAGGTGTGATACAACAATGTCCTTCCCCCTATAATATACCACGCCCTCTCTGACAAGTGCTATACTAGCTGGTAACATATATCCTAATAATATTGTTATGTTCTTATGATAGGAGTATATGAGACGAGGACTGTTTGGTGATATATCAGGTGGGAGTTATAGGAGACAATAGATTGGAGTTAGATGCGACAATAGATTGAGTCCTGACAAGGACTGTTTTGGTTATATTGCAGTTGGTCTTATCTGAGACAATAGACTGAAGTTATAGAAGACAATAGGTTGAGTCCTAACAAGGACTGTTTTGGTTATATTTGCAGTTGGTCTGAGATAATAGATTGAAGTCGTGTGAGACAATAGATTGAGTTATAGGAGACAATAGATTGAGGTATGAGCCCTATTAGTCTTTGTCTATATCAATCATATACATTCATAGTGAACCCAAAATATATTAAATATATACAGGTGTAGGTAGTATAATGACACACAACAAATACCAACATTATATACCTGCTGAAGGCCTATTTTTCTAAAGGTTATCGCAAATATATTTACCCTCCTAAGATTTTAAACTGGCCAGGTTTTGATGCGACTTAGTGAAGTAGGTTGCAGGTCGATGCCCTCAGGTAAGCACTAAATCAAAGTGACAGGTTCTTCCTCTTCAGTCGGTCAGTCTGGCTTCGTTTTTTGGTGTTGCGTGTTTAGCATAAAATTCCGCCCGAATATATAGGCAGGTAAATACGTAAGGAAAGCTTTCGGTTGGTTCCTGGCGGAGCAAGTTGATTGGTTTCCTCCGGTTTCGTCTTTTGCTCATACAGCCTAATTTTATTCAGTTTTTAGCCGCCATCTTGCGTGAACTGCGTGAACAGTATAATTTATTCTGTCTCAGAGACTGGTGAACGGTGGGGGCCCACATCATGAAACAAAGGATGTGGTGGTTTGGACAATGAGGATCCACTCTGGGCCCACATCATGAAACAAATGATGTGGTGGTTTGGACAATGAGGATCCACTTGGGGCCCACATCATGAAACAAACGATGTGGTGGTTTGGACAATGAGGATCCACTCGGAGCCCACACCACGAAACAAAGGATGAAGTGGTCTGGACAATGAGGATCCACTCGGAGCCCACACCATGAAACCAAGGATGAGGTGGTCTGGACAATGAGGGTGGGTCACCACCTAAACAGTGATGCAGGCACTGTATCATTTAAATGGAAGGAGTAAAAAAATACAGGTGATCTAGGAAAAGATGAGGTGGCAAATGCATTACAGAAATAAACATGACAGCAAGACAAGACATAAATCAGGCACCATACTAAAAAGATAATGAACATTACTTTTGACAACTGAAAGTCTAGAACAGAACAGCATGATTGTGGATAATTGTTGCAGCAAAGGACTTTAATGGCACAAAAAAGTTTGCAGAAAAAAAAAAAATGACTTCTAGATAATGTTTACAGATAAAACTTTTTCCACAAACAGCTATCTGAGTATGTGGATGACACGCTAAACAAATGGTAAGTAACAAAGAGGCAAAACATTTGGACAACAAAGAAATAATCTAAAAGAATTATAGAGGAAGAAAAGAGCCCTAGAAAGGTCCTCAAAAACAGACATGATGGAAAAATACTGTTTGCTGCAAAATACTTTTCTTGTAAAAAAAATAATTATGTGATTAATCACAGCTCTGATAAACAACCCCCCCCCCCCCCCCCAAAAAAAAAAAAAACAAAAAATGACATACTTACATGATGGATTCAACAGACTTTGGTTTAATAAATATGGCAATTGGATATAGACCTGCAACTTGTAACCTCTTGATGGCATTTCCACTAACATCCAATATACAATGCTTGCCCTGTGAAAGAAGAAAAGCTATGACAAACAACTGTCGCTGACTTACTTTATAGGTTGATTAAAAAGTTCCTTCCTCATTTTAAATGTTATATCCTCACTTGTATCCATTGGATATACATGAAACAAATGTCAAAATATGGAGCAATAACTGCCACTTAACCCGTATGTTTATTTTTTGTATCTCCAGAAACAAAATAAAATAAATCTACAAAAGCCAATAAACTGACATTACATGAGACAGTCAAAAATTGCTGTCCACAAATGAAATTATGTGTTAAACAGACCGGATCTCACACTGAGCTATAATGTTAATGTGGCATACCATTTTATCACATAAATAAAATGGTAGGTTAATTCTCTTCATTTTGACATTTCTTTCATATAAATTAGTTTGGACGGGAGAGTGAAAAGCTAGCAATTTAAAAATAGGAAGTGGTATTTCAAGCAACCAGTAGACTAAGCTTGATTTTTTTTTTAAACTTTAAGCTTCTACCACATAGTAAAATGGTATTACAGTGGAGTCACACCTTATGTTCAATCGCTCAAGTTCTTTCCATGTTTTCCTCATCATTTTCACCTCTGTATCCAGTTCTCTTCTCCATATGTTTTTTGGTCTACCTCTGCCTCTCATTCCCTGAGGATTCCAGAACAAGGACTGCCTTGTAATGCTATCAGCAGGTCTCCTCAATGTGTGTCCTATTCATCGCCAGTGTCTTCTTCTCAACTCTTGTTCCACTGGCACTTGTCTGGTTCTTGTCATCAATTCCACATTTGTGACTTTGTCATACTATTTCAGTCCTTCTATTCTACGTAAGCACCCATTTATAAAAGTCTGTAGCTTTTTGGTTGTTGTTTTTGTTGCTCTCCATGTCTCAGAACCATACAATCGGACTGACTTGACATTTGAGTTGAAGATTCTTATTTTCATGTTGGACTTGATTTCTCTTGTTCTCCATAAGTCTTCAACTTGGAGACTGCAAAAGAGCAGCTCCAGTTAGACAATAACAACAACAATTAAGGGAAAAAGAAGCAATGTATGGGAATCTGCCAGTAAAATGTACTGGTATTTTGAGAATGAAAAAAAGGGTTAAATATACATAAACAATTTAACTTCAGGCAAAACAAGGTGAAAACCATCAACAATATAGGAATTCTAAATCCAACATCAGGGGAAGTCTTCCTACATATAAACTAGTTTTTTTTTTTAAATGGCACTGAAGTCAGTTTTACAAAATAACAATACATTAGAAACAGCGAATAATGAAACCATACTAAACAAGAAAGCCATACCACTGCAAAAAACTCCAGTAACACAGGAAAAAGATTAATGAATAACAAAAAAAATAATCCACCGAATGAAGAACACCAAAGTTCCTAATTCAAATTCAAAGAAATAGAAGGATTTTACATTATTATCTATATATTAACATTAACAAAAACTGTGCAACCAAATATGAACAGGCAAGTAGAAGAATAATCTACAATGATTTCTGAACTAACTCCGCCTATGCCGGTCCCAAGCCCGGATGAAAAAGGAGGAGGGCGGCCTGCATGGAGGCCGTAAGGAGGCAGCCCCTCCACCATGCAAAGGCACAACAGGCCAATCACCTGTTTGCTTTAAACCACGATTACGAGTAACACAAGAGAGAAAACCGGACTGATTCTAAAGGCGACGAACTGGAACGGACTACGGACTACGACTTATGGAACATGGAACACAAGAAGTATAAATGGGAAGGAAGAGGAGCTGGTGGAAGAGATGAGGAAAGCAAAACTAGAAATCCTGGCTATAACGGAAACAAAGAAAAAGGACAAGGAGTCATGGATCTCAATGGCAACACGCTGCTCTACAGTGGTGTACCCATATCCGAAAGAGCTAAAGGGGGTGTGGGTTGCATTGTGGCCCAAAATCAAAAAGATAGTATCAAGGGGTGGAACTTTGTCTCAGAGCGCATTATGGTTGTGAAACTAAAAGAAGGAGAAACCATAGTCAACCTGGTCATAGTGTATGGGCCAAAAGAGGATGAGAGAGCAGAGGTCAAGGATGAATTCTTCGAGCTGCTTCAAAGGACAGTGGATGACTGCCTAGATGAAGTTATCATGCTCGGAGATTTCAATGCCAGAGTTGGAAATGACCATGCTAGATGGGGTGGAGTTATCGGAAGATATGGAGAAGATACTCTCAATGACAATGGAAAGCGACTCCTTAGAGTCTGCAGTGAGCAGAATCTGATCATTACAAACACAAAGTTCCCCCATAAGCGCATACATGCATACACTAGATGTGAACCAACAAAGAATGAGAAGTCAGTGATCGACTATGCCATTGTTCGGAGAAGCTCATTCAAATATGTCCGAGATGCAAGAGTCTGGAGGGGGCCAGAGATTGGAAGTGATCACTACCTGCTAACAATCAAACGAACAACTGAAAGAGTTGCTCAGCCTAGGAACTGCTCAACATCACGCAAGAAACCAAGTAAACGAGCAGGAGAAATGAGCAGAAATTAAGACCAGATATCAGGGGCTTATTGCTGCAGCGGTGAGCAACACAGAAGAACAACCTGATGACTTGGAAACCCTCTGGATTAAATTCAAGGATATCATAAAGACAGCTGCTGCAGAAGCATGTGGTGAAGTCCGACTTGGGAACCAGAGAAAGAGGACACCTTGGTGGACAGAGGAAGTCAAAGAGAAAATAAGAGAGAAGAAAATGGCATGGAAACAATACTTAGGAGCTAAAAACACAACAGGACAAATGGAAAAATATAGAGAATATGTGACACTCAGAACAGAAGTAAAGAACAAAGTGCTAGCAGCAAAACAGAAGTCCTGGGAAGAATTTGGAGAAAAGCTAGAAAAAGATGCACAAGAAAACCAGAAATTGTTCTATAAGACCCTAAAGAACATGAGGAAGGAAAAACAATGCCCTCTCAAATTTATAAAGGACAAGCAAGGCAAATTGCTTACTGCCCCGAAGGAAGTAATGGAAAGATGGAAAGAATATTTCTCAGAACTCCTTGATGGTGAGCAAGGTCAAACATCAGAAATGATAACCACTAGCACAGAAGAGGAAACCAATGGTGATGAAGATGACATAAAGATGGAAGAACTGAAGGCTGCACTGGAGAAAATCAAGATGGGCAAAGCAGCAGGGCATGATGGTATAACACCAGAAATGGTTAAGTACATGGGAGCATCAGGCGACCTGTTACTCTTGAGGGTCCTACAGGCAGCATGGTGCAACAAGACCATACCAAAGGATTGGGAGATCGCCATCATAACACCAATTTTCAAAAAGGGTGACAATCGACAGTGTGGAAACCATAGAGGCATATCCTTTCTCAGTGTCCCTGGAAAAATCTACTCTAGAATCCTAGAGCAGAGACTCCGACGCCTAGCTGAGCCACAGTTGGATGAGGTCCAGTGCGGATTCCGAGCAAACCGAAGTACTCAAGACCTAATCTTCACACTCAGACAGCTGAGTGAAAAGGCCCTTGAGTATAAGAGTGAGATCCATCTTTGTTTCATAGATCTGGAAAAGGCGTTTGACAGGGTCCCCTGGAGCAAACTTTGGGACTGTTTGGCAAGGAAGAATATTCCAGCACCTCTGATTCATGCTATACAGAGCTTCTACAAGTCTTGCAGAAATTATGTGAGGACAGCAAACCATAAGTCAGAAGAGTTCAGGACCACCACTGGTGTAAGACAAGGTGATATCCTATCACCTTACCTCTTCATACTCCTTATGGACGATGTCATCAAGGCATGTAAGGAGAGAACAAGAAAGTATTCAGTGGGGTACTGGAAGATGAGACAGGTCTATATTTCAGAGCTGGCATTTGCTGATGATGTTGCCCTGATTGCTAAATCAGAGGCACATCTCCAATCCAACCTGCAAGTCTGGAAGGAAGAGCTGGAGAAGAGAGGGATGGTCATAAGCAGCTCTAAAACAAAATCCATGGTGATATCACGAGAAGAAAGAAGACATCAGATTAAGCTGGGAGAACAGGTCCTGGAGCAGGTCGACCACTTTAAATACCTCGGAGCTATTATAGACCGAAAGGGAGGCATCATAGAAGAGTTGGCCACTCGAAAAGCAGCAGCTGGGAGACTTTTTCAGGCCATAAATCGAGGATTCCTCAGCAAGAAAGAGGTTGGTAAGAAAACGAAGATGGCTGTATACCGCTCCACCTATGTCCCAGTCTTGACATATGGATGCGAGTCATGGGCAATGACTACAACCCATACAAGCCAGATCCAAACCTCAGAAATGAGGTATCTGAGGAAGGTGGTTGAAGTAACAAGAAGAGACATGGTACGCAACCAGACGATACGTCAAGGCCTAAAATGCCACCCCCTACAGACCCAAGTAGAACAGTCCCAACTAAGATGGTTTGGCCATGTCTGCAGAATGGGAGAAGATCGGCTACCACGACAAGCATGGGAAACAAAGAGCCAAGGATCCAGACCCCGAGGACGACCCAGAGTCCGCTGGGAGGACAACATTAGACAATCTTTGAAGGACCGAGGACTAGAATGGAACCAGGCCAGGAGGAAGACAGCCGATAGAATAGTCTGGCGCTCTCTCTTCCAAACCTCTACACCTCACGGTAGAAGGGGAACGACTAAGTAAGTAAGTAAGATTTCTGAACTGGTAATGACATCCAGAATCTTCTATGTTTAACAGAGAGTCAAACATTTTTAGCCATTCAGGAGACCAGTCTTAATCCCAAAACCCACTTCAACATCTGTAGGCATACAGTGTTATGGAAAGACACTATGTCAGAGATTCAAAAAAGATTGTGATACAGTGGATCCCACCTCACTGTAACATCCCCAGCAATGAAGAAGGCTGGCAGATTGGCAAAGGAAAGAAGAAAGCTCACTCAGCCTGACACAAGCATAACTTTCAAAGAGGCAAAGAGTTTTATCAGAATCAGATACAGGAACAAATGGGATGTAGTGCATCCAGGCCACACACAAAAATGATGCATATTACCAGCTCAACAGAAGAGAACAAGTGGTAATGTTCAGACTTAGCATGGGCCACAACAGATTGGGATACCATCTATTCAACAAGCTAAAGGTATGAACTGCCAAACAGTGTAACTGTGACTCCGATAAAATGACTGCTAAACATCTGCTTCAAAGATGCCCAACATATGAGAAACAGAGAAAGCATATGGCCATCACCAGTACCATTCCTAGAAAATCTCTATAGAGATACAAAGAGCCTCAAGCTGACCACTGCTTTCTTTTAGCATATTCAAGCTGACATCTGAGAGTGTACGAAGAAAAAGAAGAAGAAAGAAAGTATAAATGATTAAAAAGGAAGAGTAGCAGCATTCCTAATTCTAGATACACAATAACTGTAGACTTGAGAATCATACAGACATAAAATTATACAGGAATGAATATAACAGGAATGAAAACAACAGGAATGATTAGAACTAATGAATCAGAAAAAGTAATAAATATCTTCTGCACAAATGGAAATATAAATGATATCACTGTAGTTAATAACAGAATAATCAACAAGACTACTACGGGTATGTAACCCCTTATCTACAATCCTCGAGGACAGCTGTGGTTCGGAAACCGTATTTTTTCAGTTTCCAGATGTCACCCAAATTGTTCAAAAAGTAGCCAAAATTCACCCAAAATATCCCTATTTGCAAAATCTGCATTAAAAAGATAGTCCAAAGTCGGCCAAAATAGTCAGAAATCATCCAAACTGTGATCGATAAGTAGCAAAGGTAGCCCCAATTTTTTTTTTTTTTTTTTTTCTGAATATTTTGGTTTTTGTATAAAAAGTTATAGACCAGGATAGTGAGTGATGTAAGTGCACGTTGTATAGATCTGAGATGTAACTTAATAGATGAATCAGGGACATTACTGTTAGGCTTCATAGGAAAAAAAGACATATCTGGTTATACTTTCAGATTTTTGTCCTTAAGGGTAAGTCACAACCATCTACAGTTTCTCTGTGTAAGCTCCTGATGAATGTGATAAGCTATGTTTCAGAACCATAGAGCAGGATTCTGAAACATGGAGAACAATAAAAAGAACAACCAAGAAGTTATAGACTTTCATAAATGGGTACTTGTGTAGAATAGACCTGAAATGGTATGACAAGATCACTAATGTGGAACCAGTGACAAGAACCAGACAAGTGCCAGTGGAACAGGACTTGAGAAAGAGACGCTGGCGATGGATGGGGCGCCACACTGAGAAAACATGATAGCATTACCAGGAAGTCCCTGATCTGGAATCCCCAGGGTAAGAAAGGTAGAAGGAAGCCAAAAAAAAAACATATGGAGACGAGAACTGAAGACAGAAATGAAAGGGATATCTCTTTCAGGACGTAGGGGTTTTCCCATGTTTTACGCAAGGAATTTTTTGCGACTCAGATTTTTCATATAGTGTTACCATGTAAGTGTCAGTTATTTCAAAGTTTTTAACAAATATAGTCATGTTATATATATTTGAAAAGGAAAATGGATGAGGATTCTGAATATGTTCAGTTTATAATTTAAAAATTTTTTTTATGAGTATAAAATAGTTGGAGACTGGGAAAATAAATTTGACAAAAAAAAAAAATCAAAAAAAAAAAAACATATCAGAATTACCCACTCAAGATAGCTAATGCATCATTTATGTTATCCAAGATACAAATATTTGTAAACTACATTCATTTTGGAAATAAAATACATATGGCTCAAGTTTATACTCTAACTACTTTTCAATTGGCTTCAAGAAAAGGAAAGACACTCTTTTGTCACAAATTTTCTGCGGCACAGGTTTTTCATATACTGTTACCATATAAGTGTCAGTTATTTCAAAGTTTTTAACAAATATAGTCATGTTATATATATTTAAAAAGGAAAATGGATGAGGATTCTGAATATGTTCAGTTTATAATTTTAAAAAATTTTTTATGAGTATAAAATAGTTGGAGACTGGGAAAATAAATTTGACCAAAAAAAAAAAAAATAAAAACATATCAGAATTACCCACTCAAGATAGCTAATGCATCATTTATGTTATCCAAGATACAAATATTTGTAAACTACATTCATTTTGGAAATAAAATACATATGGCTCAAGTTTATACTCTAACTACTTTTCAATTGGCTTCAAGAAAAGGAAAGACACTCTTTTGTCACAAATTTTCTGCGGCACAGGTTTTTCATATACTGTTACCATATAAGTGTCAGTTATTTCAAAGTTTTTAACTGAATATAGTCATGTTATAGATATTTAAAAAGGAAAATGAATGAAGATTGTGAAAATTTTTATGAATATAAAGTAGTTAAAGACGAGACAGAAAAATATTTTACTAAACAAAAAACAAAACAAACATATCAGACTTACCAATTGAAACTAATCCACCATCAAATATAGAAATCACTGTAAACTATATCCATTTTGGAAATAAACCAGACATCAAGTTTATACTCTAACTACTTTCCATGTATGCTTCTGTACTTCAATTTCTGCAAAGCAGTTTATGCTTTTTAAAATTTCCTCCCTTACAGCTGATGATACAAGGCTTTCAAAACACTGGATCGGGGTAGATGATTCATTTAGGCCTAAATTTGCGGACACACCCACTGCTCTTCCGTCTTTAGGTTGAAATCTAAAGCTATTCGTTGTTAGTTCTATATTTCTGACACACTCCTGTTTTCGTCTTTCCCCTTCTTGTAAAACTAAATTAGGTCCTACTGGGTCTGATGTTGAAGAATCAAAGTTAGGTGATAGAACCACGCCCACTCTTTCTAACATAATAGGCCTACCTTCATTCTCTGAATCGACATCACTGAAAGACGAATTATTCATCGAATTAGCACTAAAATCACTACTGCTATAGCCGTCTGTTACAGTGTTATTTTAAATGACGGCGTCTGCTGGGGTTAGCAGTGCGCAAATTTTGGGGTCACTAACATTAACTCTTAGTATCCGGCAAGCCCCGTGAAGTGGTGCGGGTTTAGTACCAATTTTACGGCTCGCCAGTTCAAGTGGCGCGCGACGGTAACGATAGCTAAACTAGCGCGTAAAAACGCGGTTTTAGCTCCCGTATAGTAAGAGTTAATAGAATATGTCGATATTTTACGGACTACTGAACGCGAAATATATGCTAAGATTATGACGTATTCGCGTTGGGAAGGTCACGCTTGGTGACTTGGTTACATTACCCTTTTTATGCTGTCCGTCAAGCAGAGAAGTCGTGTCATGTACTCCTTCCAAGGAGAGGTTTAGTATATAACCTATGTATGAATTCAATATAGAACTCAGGGTCAGTTCAGATATTAAGATAAAGTATGAGATTTATTATGTAAAATAAATGAGGGAAGGAGAATCGAATTATGATTCAATTTTGTAGCTGTCAAGAACTCATGCACTCATTTCTGGCTGTCTGACTACAGCAGCGCATGTACATAGCCATGACGTTCATCTGACACATTATATTGACACGGACGGATATACTTACTTGTATTGCTTGGAATTATCATTATGCTGAACTGTATATGAAGTTTGTGAATGTTGGAATTTATCTATGTGAAAACGTCAATACATGTGGACTCTAACTGAAGGCTTGATATCTTCCTTACGTTACGGGTTTGGTTCCACAGCTGTTTAATGTTTATATTTTCTCAGCACGATAACTCTCTCACAAGAAAGATCAATTATTGTAAATATGCAAATCAGAACGTCGAAGGGACTTATTTATGGTCAGAGCTAACTGAATAAAATAATAACATTAAACAAGTCAAGAGAGTGATTAATAGTCAACCAACAGTAACTAAAATTGAAGGAACCGTCACCCGTTACAACTGGTGAGCCAGTAGTGGTCCTGTAAGTTTTCAAAAGAGCAAACCTCAATATTAGAACATTTTTCCTTACGAGCCGAAATGGACATTGTTATACGAAACACCGCTGACGTCACGCCCTTGGTAACGGTCTGATTCGTTTGCAATGCCAGCGAAAATCAATGCCCTTCAGAAATACGTTTGCAGTTCCAAAACAAAGAAGGAAACGAATTGCTAGCATCTTCCTTATTACAAACAAGCTTACGAGTCTGTTGGCGAAGCAGATAATGTACTGAATTGCTGCTAAAAAGATAAGTAACTTATTTGAACGTTACAATAGTTCGTCCTATTTGTCCGACTTCACGCCATGTTCATTTTTACCATGCTAAATGTTAAATGTTCTTTCTGTCTTTTTACATGTAGTGGGAGGTTGGTGCGGCGATTCTGAATCAATAATATGGCTCTGAGGATGCCGATATTGATTCTGAATGTTCTTTAAGGCAGTTAAATATTTACATTTTTGCAGAGAACCCTATTGAAGATTTTACCGATTGGACTTTCCGTCTGCAATTGTAATTATTTGACTTCAGTATTTTAGCTGTGAAGTCGTGTTAATAACTGTGGTATTCTATTGTATTCAGTTGTTATTTTATTCAGTTTTGTAAAATAATGTTCATAATCTATAGTGTTATTCTGATCTTGCTATCTTTTATTTTCATAAATAATGTTAACCGTTAATGAGTCCTGTGACGTCATTATTCGTAGTGCCCATATTTTTTATCTGGCCTTAGTTAACCTTCACCTTTCTATATTTCCTGTTGGTATACTTAGTTTATAAAATCATTTAGTTTTGTGAAAATGTCACTTTTGTATTGTACTACTGTACTGTAAAGCCTTGGTTAACCATTTGTATTGTCTTCATTAATGTCATGTTCTAATAATATTTCTATAAATTAATTTTAATAATATATTTAATTAATGTGATTAATTTTTATGAACTTTGATGATGACTTAGGGGATTGCATCAAGCTGCAGTAGTAGTCCAAGACTTTAATAAAGCACTTTGTAGATGATGAATAAGGCATAAAGTCATAACTTGATAATTATAAGTAAATATTAAATTAACACAAAAGCCAGATCCAAACCTCAGAAATGAGGTATCTGAGGAAAGTGGTTGAAGTAACAAGAAGAGACATGGTCCGCAACCAGACGATCCGTCAAGGCCTAAAATCCCATCCGCTGCAGACCCAAATAGAACAGTCCCAACTAAGATGGTTTGGCCATGTCTGCAGAATGGGAGAAGATCGGCTACCACGACAAGCATGGGAAACAAAGAGCCAGGGATCCAGACCTCCAGGACGACCCAGAGTCCGCTGGGAGGACAACATTAGACAATCTTTGAAGGACCGAGGACTAGAATGGAACCAGGCCAGGAAGAAGACAGCTGATAGAATGGTCTGGCGCTCTCTCTTCCAAACCTCTACTCCTCACGGTAGAAGGGGAACGACTAAGTAAGTATTAAATTAAAATAATTTATTGAATTATTTTCTGGTATTCACACCATGGATAGGTGTTGAATTGAAAAACTATATCTATAATATAGTAATTTGTACACTTTCAAAGTACTACAGTGTTGACTTAGCACATATCTTTGGTTGATTACTATAATTCTGGAGGGATAATGCCCATAATTATTTAATAGTGATATTAGGTGCATGATATAAATCCAGCATCTTGAATAACTAAATATCATAACTATTTATGATATATATTATTGATTACATATAATATTATGATACAATATTGAATAGTTGTTGAACTTACAACAATTATTAAGAGGATATTACAGTTGGTTATACTGAGTATTCATATTTTGAGCTGTTACAAATAAGGACATAGATTTTATTGTTGATTATTATAGATCTGTAATTACTTACAAGATAACATTAAATATGCTTACCTTGGATCATTTTATCAAAAATGGGAAAGATTTTGGTAAAAAGGGAGAAGCTTTAGAAGCATACTCATTGGCAGAATTTGAAAAATATAAACGAGAAGAGGCAGACCGTGAAATGAAAGAAATAGAAAAAGAAAATAGGCACAGAGAAATTGCTAGACAGGAAAGGGAAGAATGAAGGCGGGAAATGGAACAAGAGATGGAATTAACACGTCTTAAGGTGGAAGCAGCTAGATTACAGGCACAAGGTGCTGCTGCAACCCAGAATGATAACGCACAAAATGGGTCTTCATCCAACCAAAACAAACATTTTTACAACTTTAAATTACCCCATTTTAAATTAAATTTTGACGATTTATCATCATTTTTATCAAGATTTGAACAGACATGCAAAACAAATCACTTGCCTAAGGATGCATGGGTACTTAAGCTAAATGAATTTTTAGATGGGGAACCATTGACGGCATCTTTGAATGCTGACCCAACAATAGCTACTAATTACGATGCTATTAAAACCTTACTTTTAAGGAGGTTTCATTTGGACGAAGAAAATTGTAGGTTAAAATTTAAAAATATCCTACCAGAATCTACTAAAGACTTTGCAGGGTTTATTGCGAACATACGCAATACATTTAACAGATGGCTTGAACTGGCAGATGTCAACAAATCATATGACAAATTAGTTGATTTGTTACTTCGGGATAAGGTGTTATCCTCTGTCAGCCCACCGTTCTTCGCATTTTGCAAGAACGAAAGCCAGCTACCATTGAAGAGTTAGAAAAATTTTCACTGAATTATTGTACTGCGCATCCGAATGCCACCCGTTTGCCAGTCACTTCGATTACGGAAACAACAGCAGATGGATTGATTTGCCGCTGCCCTAAAGACGCCAATAGGCGTGATGGGAAACAATGGCAAAGAAAACCTATCTGCTGTTGCCCTAAGACGCCACTAGGCGTAATGGCCACTGACTGCTTTGATGGTCGGTGGCTAAGGACGGAAGAAGAAGAAGAAGCATCCGAATGCGAACATTTCTAACTCTTTGATAAGGGAACCTCTACCTGTGGCGTCCAATATGGCATACTATAACAATAACAAACCAAGAACTCACAGCGTAGACAGAAGTAGGTTCAAGGGAAATTACAATGTTAATTTTCAGAAAGGACATAATAATAATTTCAACAATAAAAATGATTTGAACAGAGGTAGATCACGGAATAGGAATTATTCACCTCAGTCAAGCTACAACAACAGTCAACATAGCACTAATTATAATAGATCAAATAACCACAATAATAACAGCAATTGGAATGGTAATAATCGTGGCTCGAGACATCGAGATAAGTTACTACAGGGGACAATGAGATAATTCTAATGATTATTCTCGTAATCGATCTCATTCTCGTGGATCGTCACATTATAACCATAATACTGGGGCAGCAGTTACAAATGATACAACCCCTAGGGTTCAGGTCCCACCTAACGATAATGCAATACAGTCTTCTGCTGCATGTTTTGCTATAAATTATAACGTGGCAAATAGTTGCCCACAATGCAATCTTGTTTTTCAGAAGGCGAAGGAGACAGTGCTAAACTGCGGACACATTCCACCAGAAGTAGGTCTTGCAGCCAATGATGGAACAGGCTCTCTGATTTTTAACAGAGGGATAGTTAATGGTTCCATAGTTTCTGTATTGAGAGATTCAGGGTCCACCACAATTGGAGTGCGGCAGTCTCTGGTACATTCTAGCTGTGCAACAGGGGAATATGTCCGTTGCATGACTTTCAGGGGAACTATTGAGTTCTACCCCACAGCTATTATCCATGTCAAAACACCTTTTTTCACAGGTAACGTGAAAGTATGCATGTTGAAAAAGCCTATTGCAGATCTTATGGTAGGTCGCATTCACGGCAGCAAGGATTGTACACCAGAAGAGATTAATGAATGGGAGAAAAAAAATTTGCAATCTTTTAGCAACGCTAACGCTGTTGTTGCGATGGCTACACTTCGTGCCAACAAAATGAATACATGTGGCACAGCAGTTTCCAACTTCACTCTGAGTACTATCCCGGAAACTGATGAGGATGATAGATCTATTGTACAACATACTAAGGATACAACTGATCCAAAGAAAACTTTTGATGTTGTCGACATTAAAAAGGAGAGTACTAAGAAGTATAATAAGTTGAAAAATAATGTTAAGGTTAGGAGGAACTTGGATAAGAAGGTTAAGACAAATAAGTCTGACAGCAAAGTTTTTGCTTTGCCCAGCCAAGAGATGTCTAAGACATCTATGAAACTTACTACCTTTAGTAATGATAGGTATCACCCTAAGTACAGTCAAGATGATATGTCATCCATTAAAAATACTTTGTCTATGGTGAAGGGGAAATTTAATTCTACAAGGAATACATATCGTCATTGTTCACAGTTTCGTGACAATGATATTTCTTACATTGGTAAAGGTGCATATTCTCGCACCGTGTTAGTGCGCAATCTGCCACATGATGTTACATGGCAGGCACTTAGTAATTTCTTTAATTACATGGCAGACGTTAGGTTCGTGCGTCTGTTGCCACCTACCAACAACAGGTATGGTGAAGCTGTGGTTACATTTCGTAACAACAAAGATGCTCGGATGGTTATCGAGCGTGATAATGGTGTTTATTTTCATCACCAGTCACTAAAGTTACAACTAGTACCTGATTCTGCGTCACGCAGATAACATGGTACTGTAACCATATTCGTCACATCTTTGATGACTCAGCACTTGTCAGTCATCATTTCTGGTCTTTCATAATCATCTATCCTAATATAGATTGATTTATTGATTTTTTCTTCTCTCGAAAAACATTTTTGTTTCTTGACATCTTTAAATTTGTACACATGTTTTCTGTCTTGTTTGTTTTTTACCATGCCTACAAGAAACAATGTCATTATTGGTATTAACTATGCTCAGCCCAATACAGCATAAGTTAACTTGTCATCCATCACGGCTGTCTTGTCATCTTTGCTAAAGAAGAACATGCCGTTAAGGATAAATTGGACAGACGAATGTGACAGAACCTTTCGAAGTATATTAAGAATTTTTTCATGCCCACCAGTTTTAAGATTACCAGATGCTTCTAAAAAGTTTGTCCTTCATACAGATGCGAGTAATTACGGCCTCGGGGCTTGTCTACTCCAATATCACGATGATATCTTTCATCCTGTATTATAATCTCACGCAAGCTAAAAACTCCTGAAACTAAATATTCGACAGTGGACAGAGAGTTACTGGCAGTGATCTATCTGGGCAATTACCAAACTTGAAAAGTTCCTACTTGGATCACCATTTCTAATACAGACAGATCAAAAGTCTGTTGCGTCATTGCGGCGTTCAAACCATAAAAGTCCAAAGCTTGCACGATTTGCCATTGCGCTGCAACCCTATGATTTCGAAATACAGTCGATACCAGGAACTGAGAACATAATGGCCGATACTTTATCAAGACATCCTACGGATTCTGAATGACTATTAGTATTTCAAGAAAAAAATTTACAGACTAATCAAGCATTACATTTGAAATGAACATTATTAATGCTACGTAAGAATATATAATACTTCATATGGACATCCTACTTCGATGAAGAAATTTCAAAATGAACTGTTGTTATCGAAGTATCAAGTTTTACAGATCGGTTGAAAATTTGGACTTCACTTGGATTTTGCGTATCACTCATTTCTATTGCAAAGTAGTAAAAGGAACAATTTCTGATAAAGAATGGACAGATACTGTGATGACACATAAACTGCAATGACTTATTCAAATTACGTTCAAAATTTCAATAAAGGAATTAACGACGGTTGGATCATCATATCAGAATTGGATAAGATGAACGTTGTTTCTTAAAGAACTTTCATACAAGTCAATAGGATGTAACGACGATTGGATCTTCATGTCCGATATTGTTAAATTTGATAGTTATTAAATTAACATATAATAAAATAAAGTTGAAGTGTGATGAAATAAAAAAATAAAATATACTAAGAAAAGATGAAACAAAAGAATATCACTCCAATTAAACCTTTTAAATAGTTTAATTATTAAGGTGATAGATATTAGATTATGATATTTCATACGTCTACTTAAAATGTATGAATTTTTTCTGTTCTTTTCTTTCTGATTGCGTTAATTTAATTAGGTATCTATCCTTATACTTCATTTTAACACACAGTACTAATTTCATGTATACTTTAATATTTAGTTTTAATTGTCCGTACTTCTCAATTTTTTTTTTTTTTTTTACTGATACTACTTCTCATTTTCTTTAATTAGATATTAATTAGTTAATACCATACGTACATATTATAATTAATTATTTTTAATTTTACTTAGTTAGAATAATTTTAATAACACCTCACATTATTAGTTAGTCAATACAGACATCAAATTAATTAGTTAATTAATTAATGACAGTGACATTTCTTTAGTTAATTTATGATATGACGTTGATTTTATTATAAGATATTACTGACATGACCGCGACACTGTTCTAGATAGAACATCGTAGGTCATACGTCGGGTTTTGTTAAATTTTTGATAATTTGATTAAAATAGTTTTTTAAAAAAATCTAATAGATTTTTTTTCCCCCGTCGGACAGGAAATCGGTTATGGTGTTATTTTAAATGACGGCGTCTGCTGGGGTTAGCAGTGCGCAAATTTTGGGGTCACTAACATTAATAGAATATGTCGATATTTTACGGACTACTGAACGCGAAATATATGCTAAGATTATGACGTATTTGCGTTGGGAAGGTCACGCTTGGTGACTTGGTTACATTACCCTTTTTATGCTGTCCGTCAAGCAGAGAAGTCGTGTCGTGTACTCCTTCCAAGGAGAGGTTTAGTATATAACCTATGTATGAATTCAATATAGAACTCAGGGTCAGTTCAGATATTAAGATAAAGTATGAGATTTATTATGTAAAATAAATGAGGGAAGGAGAATCGAATTATGATTCAATTTTGTAGCTGTCAAGAACTCATGCGCTCATTTCTGGCTGTCTGACTACAGCAGCGCATGTACATAGCCATGACGTTCATCTGACACATTATATTGACACGGACGGATATACTTACTTGTATTGCTTGGAATTATCATTATGCTGAACTGTATATGAAGTTTGTGAATGTTGGAATTTATCTATGTGAAAACGTCAATACATGTGGACTCTAACTGAAGGCTTGATATCTTCCTTACGTTACGGGTTTGGTTCCACAGCTGTTTAATGTTTATATTTTCTCAGCACGATAACTCTCTCACAAGAAAGATCAATTATTGTAAATATGCAAATCAGAACGTCGAAGGGACTTATTTATGGTCAGAGCTAACTGAATAAAATAATAACATTAAACAAGTCAAGAGAGTGATTAATAGTCAACCAACAGTAACTAAAATTGAAGGAACCGTCACCCGTTACAACTGGTGAGCCAGTAGTGGTCCTGTAAGTTTTCAAAAGAGCAAACCTCAATATTAGAACATTTTTCCTTACGAGCCGAAATGGACATTGTTATACGAAACACCGCTGACGTCACGCCCTTGGTAACGGTCTGATTCGTTTGCAATGCCAGCGAAAATCAATGCCCTTCAGAAATACGTTTGCAGTTCCAAAACAAAGAAGGAAACGAATTGCTAGCGTCTTCCTTATTACAAACAAGCTTACGAGTCTGTTGGCGAAGCAGATAATGTACTGAATTGCTGCTAAAAAGATAAGTAACTTATTTGAACGTTACAATAGTTCGTCCTATTTGTCCGACGTCACGCCATGTTCATTTTTACCATGCTAAATGTTCTTTCTGTCTTTTTACATGTAGTGGGAGGTTGGTGCGGCGATTCTGAATCAATAATATGGCTCTGAGGATGCCGATATTGATTCTGAATGTTCTTTAACTCTTACTATCCGGCAAGCCACGTGAAGTGGCGCGGGTTTAGTACCAATTTTACGGCTCGCCCCGTGAAGTGGCGCGCGATGGTAACGATAGCTAAACTAGCGCGTAAAAACGCGGTTTTAGCTCACGTATAGTAAGAGTTAAGGCAGTTAAATATTTACATTTTTGCAGAGAACCCTATTGAAGATTTTACCGATTGGACTTTCCGTCTGCAATTGTAATTATTTGACTTCAGTATTTTAGCTGTGAAGTCGTGTTAATAACTGTGGTATTCTATTGTATTCAGTTGTTATTTTATTCAGTTTTGTAAAATAATGTTCGTAATCTATAGTGTTATTCTGATCTTGCTATCTTTTATTTTCATAAATAATGTTAACCGTTAATGAGTCCTGTGACGTCATTATTCGTAGTGCCCATATTTTTTTATCTGGCCTTAGTTAACCTTCACCTTTCTATATTTCCTGTTGGTATACTTAGTTTATAAAATCATTTAGTTTTGTGAAAATGTCACTTTTGTATTGTACTACTGTACTGTAAAGCCTTGGTTAATCATTTGTATTGTCTTCATTAATGTCATGTTCTAATAATATTTCTATAAATTAATTTTAATAATATATTTAATTAATGTGATTAATTTTTATGAACTTTGATGATGACTTAGGGGATTGCATCAAGCTGCAGTAGTAGTCCAAGACTTTAATAAAGCACTTTGTAGATGATGAATAAGGCATAAAGTCATAACTTGATAATTATAAGTAAATATTAAATTAAAATAATTTATTGAATTATTTTCTGGTATTCACACCATGGATAGGTGTTGAATTGAAAAACTATATCTATAATATAGTAATTTGTACACTTTCAAAGTACTACAGTGTTGACTTAGCACATATCTTTGGTTGATTACTATAATTCTGGAGGGATAATGCCCATAATTATTTAATAGTGATATTAGGTGCATGATATAAATCCAGCATCTTGAATAACTAAATATCATAACTATTTATGATATATATTATTGATTACATATAATATTATGATACAATATTGAATAGTTGTTGAACTTACAACAATTATTAAGAGGATATTACAGTTGGTTATACTGAGTATTCATATTTTGAGCTGTTACAAATAAGGACATAGATTTTATTGTTGATTATTATAGATCTGTAATTACTTACAAGATAACAGTCAATATGCTTACCTTGGATCATTTTATCAAAAATGGGAAAGATTTTGGTAAAAAGGGAGAAGCTTTAGAAGCATACTCATTGGCAGAATTTGAAAAATATAAACAAGAAGAGGCAGACCGTGAAATGAAAGAAATAGAAAAAGAAAATAGGCACAGAGAAATTGCTAGACAGGAAAGGGAAGAACGAAGGTGGGAAATGGAACAAGAGATGGAATTAACACGTCTTAAGGTGGAAGCAGCTAGATTACAGGCACAAGGTGCTGCTGCAAGTGCAAGAACGAAAGCCAGCTACCATTGAAGAGTTAGAAAAATTTTCACTGAATTATTGTACTGCGCATCCAAATGCGAACATTTCTAACTCTTTGATAAGGGAACCTCTACCTGTGGCGTCCAATATGGCATACTATAACAATAACAAACCAAGAACTCACAGCGTAGACAGAAGTAGGTTCAAGGGAAATTACAATGTTAATTTTCAGAAAGGACATAATAATAATCTCAACAATAAAAATAATTTGAACAGAGGTAGATCACGGAATAGGAATTATTCACCTCAGTCAAGCTACAACAACAGTCAACATAGCATTAATTATAATAGATCAAATAACCACAATAATAACAGCAATTGGAATGGTAATAATCGTGGCTCGAGACATCGAGATAAGTTACTACAGGGGACAACGAGATAATTCTAATGATTATTCTCGTAATCGATCTCATTCTCGTGGATCGTCACATTATAACCATAATACTGGGGCAGCAGTTACAAATGATACAACCCCTAGGGTTCAGGTCCCACCTAACGATAATGCAATACAGTCTTCTGCTGCATGTTTTGCTATAAATTATAATGTGGCAAATAGTTGCCCACAATGCAATCTTGTTTTTCAGAAGGCGAAGGAGACAGTGCTAAACTGCGGACACATTCCACCAGAAGTAGGTCTTGCAGCCAATGATGGAACAGGCTCTCTGATTTTTAACAGAGGGATAGTTAATGGTTCCATAGTTTCTGTATTGAGAGATTCAGGATCCACCACAATTGGAGTGCGGCAGTCTCTGGTACATTCTAGCTGTGCAACAGGGGAATATGTCCGTTGCATGACTTTCGGGGGAACTATTGAGTTCTACCCCACAGCTATTATCCATGTCAAAACACCTTTTTTCACAGGTAACGTGAAAGTATGCATGTTGAAAAAGCCTATTGCAGATTTTATGGTAGGTCGCATTCACGGCAGCAAGGATTGTACACCAGAAGAGATTAATGAATGGGAGAAAAAAAATTTGCAATCTTTTAGCAACGCTAACGCTGTTGTTGCGATGGCTACACTTCGTGCCAACAAAATGAATACATGTGGCACAGCAGTTTCCAACTTCACTCTGAGTACTATCCCGGAAACTGATGAGGATGATAGATCTATTGTACAACATACTAAGGATACAACTGATCCAAAGAAAACTTTTGATGTTGTCGACATTAAAAAGGAGAGTACTAAGAAGTATAATAAGTTGAAAAATAATGTTAAGGTTAGGAGGAACCTCGATAAGAAGGTTAAGACAAATAAGTCTGACAGCAAAGTTTTTGCTTTGCCCAGCCAAGAGATGTCTAAGACATCTATGAAACTTACTACCTTTAGTAATGATAGGTATCACCCTAAGTACAGTCAAGATGATATGTCATCCATTAAAAATACTTTGTCTATGGTGAAGGGGAAATTTAATTCTACAAGGAATACATATCGTCATTGTTCACAGTTTCGTGACAATGATATTACTTACATTGGTAAAGGTGCATATTCTCGCACCGTGTTAGTGCGCAATCTGCCACATGATGTTACATGGCAGGCACTTAGTAATTTCTTTAATTACATGGCAGACGTTAGGTTCGTGCGTCTGTTGCCACCTACCAACAACAGGTATGGTGAAGCTGTGGTTACATTTCGTAACAACAAAGATGCTCGGATGGTTATCGAGCGTGATAATGGTGTTTATTTTCATCACCAGTCACTAAAGTTACAACTAGTACCTGATTCTGCGTCACGCAGATAACATGGTACTGTAACCATATTCGTCACATCTTTGATGACTCAGCACTTGTCAGTCATCATTTCTGGTCTTTCATAATCATCTATCCTAATATAGATTGATTTATTGATTTTTTCTTCTCGAAAAACATTTTTGTTTCTTGACATCTTTAAATTTGTACACATGTTTTCTGTCTTGTTTGTTTTTTACCATGCCTACAAGAAACAATGTCATTATTGGTATTAACTATGCTCAGCCCAATACAGCATAAGTTAACTTGTCATCCATCACGGCTGTCTTGTCATCTTTGCTAAAGAAGAACATGCCGTTAAGGATAAATTGGACAGACGAATGTGACAGAACCTTTCGAAGTATATTAAGAATTTTTTCATGCCCACCAGTTTTAAGATTACCAGATGCTTCTAAAAAGTTTGTCCTTCATACAGATGCGAGTAATTACGGCCTCGGGGCTTGTCTACTCCAATATCACGATGATATCTTTCATCCTGTATTATAATCTCACGCAAGCTAAAAACTCCTGAAACTAAATATTCGACAGTGGACAGAGAGTTACTGGCAGTGATCTGGGCAATTACCAAACTTGAAAAGTTCCTACTTGGATCACCATTTCTAATACAGACAGATCAAAAGTCTGTTGCGTCATTGCGGCGTTCAAACCATAAAAGTCCAAAGCTTGCACGATTTGCCATTGCGCTGCAACCCTATGATTTCGAAATACAGTCGATACCAGGAACTGAGAACATAATGGCCGATACTTTATCAAGACATCCTACGGATTCTGAATGACTATTAGTATTTCAAGAAAAAAATTTACAGACTAATCAAGCATTACATTTGAAATGAACATTATTAATGCTACGTAAGAATATATAATACTTCATATGGACATCCTACTTCGATGAAGAAATTTCAAAATGAACTGTTGTTATCGAAGTATCAAGTTTTACAGATCGGTTGAAAATTTGGACTTCACTTGGATTTTGCGTATCACTCATTTCTATTGCAAAGTAGTAAAAGGAACAATTTCTGATAAAGAATGGACAGATACTGTGATGACACATAAACTGCAATGACTTATTCAAATTACGTTCAAAATTTCAATAAAGGAATTAACGACGGTTGGATCATCATATCAGAATTGGATAAGATGAACGTTGTTTCTTAAAGAACTTTCATACAAGTCAATAGGATGTAACGACGATTGGATCTTCATGTCCGATATTGTTAAATTTGATAGTTATTAAATTAACATATAATAAAATAAAGTTGAAGTGTGATGAAATAAAAAAATAAAATATACTAAGAAAAGATGAAACAAAAGAATATCACACCAATTAAACCTTTTAAATAGTTTAATTATTAAGGTGATAGATATTAGATTATGATATTTCATATGTCTACTTAAAATGTATGAATTTTTTCTGTTCTTTTCTTTCTGATTGCGTTAATTTAATTAGGTATCTATCCTTATACTTCATTTTAACACACAGTACTAATTTCATGTATGCTTTAATATTTAGTTTTAATTGTCTGTACTTCTCAATTTTTTTTTTTTTTTACTGATACTACTTCTCATTTTCTTTAATTAGATATTAATTAGTTAATACCATACGTACACATTATAATTAATTATTTTTAATTTTACTTAGTTAGAATAATTTTAATAACACCTCACATTATTAGTTAGTCAATACAGACATCAAATTAATTAGTTAATTAATTAATGACAGTGACATTTCTTTAGTTAATTTATGATATGACGTTGATTTTATTATAAGATATTACTGACATGACCGCGACACTGTTCTAGATAGAACATCGTAGGTCATACGTCGGGTTTTGTTAAATTTTTGATAATTTGATTAAAATAGTTTTTAAAAAAAATCTAATAGATTTTTTTTCCCCCGTCGGACAGGAAATCGGTTATGGTGTTATTTTAAATGACGGCGTCTGCTGGGGTTAGCAGTGCGCAAATTTTGGGGTCACTAACATTAATAGAATATGTCGATATTTTACGGACTACTGAACGCGAAATATATGCTAAGATTATGACGTATTTGCGTTGGGAAGGTCACGCTTGGTGACTTGGTTACATTACCCTTTTTATGCTGTCCGTCAAGCAGAGAAGTCGTGTCGTGTACTCCTTCCAAGGAGAGGTTTAGTATATAACCTATGTATGAATTCAATATAGAACTCAGGGTCAGTTCAGATATTAAGATAAAGTATGAGATTTATTATGTAAAATAAATGAGGGAAGGAGAATCGAATTATGATTCAATTTTGTAGCTGTCAAGAACTCATGCGCTCATTTCTGGCTGTCTGACTACAGCAGCGCATGTACATAGCCATGACGTTCATCTGACACATTATATTGACACGGACGGATATACTTACTTGTATTGCTTGGAATTATCATTATGCTGAACTGTATATGAAGTTTGTGAATGTTGGAATTTATCTATGTGAAAACGTCAATACATGTGGACTCTAACTGAAGGCTTGATATCTTCCTTACGTTACGGGTTTGGTTCCACAGCTGTTTAATGTTTATATTTTCTCAGCACGATAACTCTCTCACAAGAAAGATCAATTATTGTAAATATGCAAATCAGAACGTCGAAGGGACTTATTTATGGTCAGAGCTAACTGAATAAAATAATAACATTAAACAAGTCAAGAGAGTGATTAATAGTCAACCAACAGTAACTAAAATTGAAGGAACCGTCACCCATTACACCGTCCTCATCTTCGCTGAAATTTTCTAGCAAACTAAGGGCCTGCTGAGCACTTAAACGAGCAGGTCGCTTTCGAGAAGATGAATTAGCGTACGCGTACCAGTTGCGGCCACGAGTGAACTTTCCTGTCTCCTGACTCATCATGTAATGTTATAACAGCTGCGATCGGTAGAAACAGCCACGAGTGGCCGCGCTCTAGTCTTGTAACTGTGTGGGCACGATAGATGTTATTATAGAGTGAAAATGTAGTAGTTTGCACTTATCCTCGAAGTACCACGGCGCGGCCATGTGCCCTAACCGCGGCCAACATCGTGACAAGGCGCGGCCAGTGTGCCCTCACCGCGGCCTTTGTACCAGGATTAGCGCTGCCAAGACTAATATATAAGTCTAGACTACTCTAGGTCTAGTCTGGATCTAAATTCATTTGCGAGAAAAGTGGTAGCAACAAGAATACGACAATACCTTAAAGAAACAAACATTTTTAATTCAGTAACTCAAACACAACATATATTACGCTGGCTGGCTCTCTCTTTCTCTCTCTCATAGAAGCCTAGAATTCTTTATAAAAACTGCAATACAGTGAGTTTGTTTTCATTCTTAAGTCTTTATTTTATGTTTTCTGACATCGATGAAAACACCCCCCCCCCCCCCCCCCCCACAATGACCTATTTTCACCCGCTTCAGACACAAATGCTCCCGTTTCATTCACTTCTGTCAAACTCTCACTTTCAAACACACTGTCACTGTGCTTACACTCAAGAATATCTTGAAAGTCATATGTATCATCGTCGTCCAGAATCATTTCTGCGTCATCCACGCTGGTTTCATCGTCTGTTCTTGTCTCCTTTCTTTTTTTACATCTTTTCTCTTTCGACTTCTGCTCTTGTTCTTTTCTTTTTTCTTCTGCCTTCCTCTTTCTTGTTTCTTTGCGCATACGGGTGTACTCTTCTTTTTGTTTCTTCCGTTCTTCTTCTTGTTTTATTCTCTCCTCTTTCCTTCGCTTCTTTTCTTCAGCTTCTTCAGCTTACTTCTTGGTGTCAGCCCTCAGCTGCTTATTTTCCTGGTGCTCCTTTCGACGTTTTCTCCCCTCCTCTGTTTGTTGTGTGAGCCTCTCTTCACCCAATCTGAGTTGGCGCCGTAAATAGCATCGCTACTTAGATCGGCAGCTTCATCCTCCCATGTTGCTGGATCCATGTCCAGTGCCCTCATATCTCTCTTGCACACATCTTTGAACCTCAGCTGTGGTCGCCCAACTGTTCTCCTGCCATCTGCTAATTGTCCATAGAAGATATCTTTTGGGATGCGACCATCTTCCATGCGACGAACATGGCCAAGCCAGCGAAGTCTGCGCTGTCTAAGCAGTGTATACATACTTTGAAGGCCAGCACGTGACAACACCTCAACATTAGTCAATATATATATATATATATATCTTCTTCGATCCTTAACCACCGACCGTCAAAGCAGTCAGTGGCCATCACGCCTAGTGGCGTCTTGTAGGGCAACAACAAATTGATTCCACTTTCCACAGTCGGTGGCCATCCTTCGTACAGTGCCCCAACTCTGGTTCATTCTTTGCATCTCAGCCTCCACAGTCCTCCGCCAAGTTGTTTTTGGTCGGCCTCTCTTTCGTTTTCCTTCAGGGGTCCAAAGCATAACTGTTCTTGTGATTGCATAGGGGTCTCTTCTGAGGACATGACCAACCCAGCTCCAGCGTCTGCCAGCTATGATGGTGTGCATGTCCTCTTGCTTACTACGAGAGAAGCACAGAAAGCACACAGCTCTGATATAATCCTAATTTTGTGCTTGTGCTGTATTGGGAGGACTTCCAGATGTTGTTTAGGCTAAAAAAGGCTGTTCTTGCCTTATTCATTCTGTTGTTGATGTCTTTGCCTGCCATATATATATATATATAAGGACTAAAGCTAGTCTAGAACTACGATTTATTTAGAAGATAGAGACCTAGAATCTAATGTCATTCATATGTTCATTGTTGTTTTTTATGTATGTCCTCACCGCGGCCAGTTTGGCCGCCACTGGGTAGATATAAAAAATAGCCCTTCCTGACCGCGGCCACCCCGATATTTAGGCCATTATAGCGTGAAACAGTCGTTTCACAATGAATACAGATAAATGAGATTAATTTGGATATATTAATCAAATAAGTACTTAAATATTTTCATAAAACAATGAGAAACATGTGTTCAAAGTACCTTACCTTGAAACTTGCAAGGTGATCTTTTCGTCACCAAATGTTTCAACGTTGTGAAAAACTTTGTAAACGGCGGGAAATTAACTCGGTAGCAAACTTAACTTAGCGTGATAACAACAAGGGAGGTTACTCTCAATTCAAATGTAGTCAAAAGCACGTGGAACAGTCACTTTCAGTAATCGGCCGCGCTCTGGGCGTGGCCGCGCACTGGTACGTATACTCTAGATGCCTTCGAAAATATGTATCGAAAATAGGTAACCCAAATTTCGTTAAAAAAAACACGAGGATGCAATCGGAATCGTTTTGAATTTAATAGAAAGAGTGACGCTATAACTCTCCCGCTTTAGAAATAATAATAAAAATGGCTATACTTCCGCTTCCCAGTCATCGAAAACTTCTAACTGGGATGAAACGAAACAAAAACTTAGTTCAAACCCATGAGCCAAGATTACTGGTCTCCCGTCTTTAGAGGCTAGAAATATCGACCAATATAACTGGCTCGTCGTCCTGTAAGAGTTAAGGAAGACGTAGAAATATCTTGAGTACATAGCACAGGACATGAGAACCTGGCATAAATTAGCTGAAGGACTATGCTACTTGGGGACCTAAAGGGTGTTGGTGATAGAGTAGGTCTGATTTTGTGTTTGTGCTTAACAACCTAAACCTTCTTTTCTATACTGCAGAGTAATGCATGGAGGCATATCTGGAGTCATTCTTATATGACCACCAGCTATGCACAAATATGTCAGTTTGGATGTGAAATTCACTGGCTAATTACACCCTTATTGACTTTTGAAATTATCCACACACTTCCAGGGATTCCCCCCTGTGATAAAACATGTTGAGAACCCAGCACTACCACTAAGATTGGAGGAGTCACTTGAGCCCCAGACTGAACTCTGGCTTTTACCTGGTTGCCTGAATGCAGTTGGATCTCACTATGGACCCCATGAAAGGCAGCAGCAGCTGACAAGTGGCCTGTGTAGGATGTGACGATTCCTTGAGAGAGTCCAGACCCAGAGCACAGTATTTTAGCTCTGCATATTTGAAGAGCTCCATTTGATGGTGGGGAATAAACAGTATGCCACACACTTCTTCCTCCTAGCATGGGACCAGATGTGACGATCCTTTAAATGCAAGCCAAGCTGGAGAAACTGGAACTCATGACTTCAACTCAACATGTTTTGGAATGGCAGAAAAGCCACAAGATAAGCCATAGGAAACGCTTAGATATATAGTGTAGATAATACCAAGGACTCTTCAACTTGGTATTGGCTGCAAAAGAGTGAAAAGCTCAGTAGCCGTAGTTAAACAATAACAACAACAACAACAATATAGAGTCAGATGTTGACCACAGAAAGCTAAAAGCAAATCTGGATTTACCAATCACAGGCAGCAATATTAGTATTACTTATTTTATCAGTGAAAGCTAACCCTAAGGACTCACCTGTTCCGCTACCTCCTTGACTGAAGCAACACTGGTACCATACAGATTATCATTATAAACTCCTGCCTCAATAAATAAGTGATTCTGAATGTCTTTCTCCATCTGCTCGCGTGACGCCACAAAATGATAATCTCGCCCATCTTCTTCATGTGGTCTCTTCTCTCTTGTTGTGTCTAGACAATGAACCAAAAATGGACGTATGGGAAAATATATAAAGTGTAATATGAACACATATGTATTGTATAAATTCTTATGGAAAAAAATAAAAGGTAATATGAACACAAATGTATTGTATACATTTTTACGGGAAAAAATATAAAAGATTATATTAACACAAATGTACTGTACAAAATCTTATGGGAAAAATATAAAAGGTCATTCGAACACATAAGTATTGTATAAATTCTTATAGAAAATATATAAAAGGTAATATGAATAGAAATATATTGTATAAATTCTAATAGAAAAATATATAAAAGGTCCATATGAACACAAAAGTATTGCACACATTTTTATGAAAAAATATATAAAAAAGTAATATGAGCACAAATGTACTGTATAAATTCTTAGTGTTCAGTGAATGTGGTCAATTTGAGGTTGTTCGGAGGCAGCATAGCTTGCTAGCAGAGTGTACAAGCTAGAAGAGTTTGCATTTAATGAATTACCACTACTTAGCTATTGCATATCTCTCATTTAGGAACTATAAATGTTTTGTTTCAGTAAGGCTATATTTCATTTGTGCTTGCTCATTCATTTTGCTTATAATAATTTCAGATTAATAGCCTTGCTATAATTCATGCTATATTATGAGTATTTTCCTGTCTTCAATGTTCCAGTTATTTTCACCCTTGATTTCCCTAACCTTTCCAATAAAGATGATCCCTTCTTACCTTTTAATGCACCCCTCCTCCCTGCCAGTTTAACCATATGAAACTCTCCACTTATAAAACTTTAAGCAAGCAAGAAATGTTCAAAAAATATATACTAACTAAATCAAAAATAAATAAATGCAATCCAAATACACAACTTAAAAAAGAATGAATATTAAACAATGTTAACAATGAAAATGTAAGTCAAGAAATATGAACTGGAAACAAATAACATGCTTCTCATCTGTCTGAGCCAATCATGCTTGGCTGGCTTACCTACGAGTGACACAGTCCAATTAGGCATACATGTTCACTGTTAGAGTGACCCAGTACATAAAAAATAAAAAGTTTGCTAGGGAACTCTTCAATGTTGATGCAAATTTTACTATCTAAATACACCAGCCATTGTGTGTACATTCACCCTATCTGCATTTTAACATATTTTAACATGACATTTTAAAACTTCTTTTAGTTATGTTACGTTGTCATGACATCAGAACATAGTTATTAGGAAGAAAACCTTAAATTTTCTTCTTGGTTTCTTAACATTACTTAATTTTAAAAAAACCAATAAAAAAAAACAACTACATTATTACAATATATGCAATTTGCTAACATTATTTATTATTGAGGAAACCTGTTGACTGCATTACCTGGCAGTCCTTGTTCTGGAATCCCCAGAGGTAAGAGAGGTAGAGGGAGACATGGAGAAGAGAAATGGAGACAGGCATGAAATGGATAAAGAAGACATAGAAAGAATTTGAGCTGAGAGCACAGGACAGGAAGGCTTGGCATAGGTTTGTTGAAGACCTATGCTCCGTGGGGAGCTGAAGTGTTATGATGATCATTATTATTTTGCTTTGTGCTCCTTATGGAGCATGTTGCCACAAATGTAGCTGGTCCTCTTGCAGGAAGCCTGCATCAAGCATTCACATGCTCTCGCAGCAGTGGTTTCTATGGCAATTTGTTTTACATGATGAGGTTGCCAGCCTCCATGTGCAACCTCATAATAGTCGTCTCAGACAACATGTCAGTATGCCTATTCGTTCTTTGTCTCTTCAGAGACCCTCGGGAACTACACTGGACAATTTGCTAACATGTCTCAGTCATAAAGAAAACAGTATAAAACTATAACAGAACACATAATGTAGAAACTCGTGATAGACACTTACGGGGTACACAGTTTCCAAATTTGTCTGGGAATTCTGAGATGAGGTCATCATTTATTCTATCTTTCTGTGGTCCTAGGATGATGACTGGCCTTGTGTACTTCACTGTAAAAGCAATTCAACATTAATTCTTTCACTCCATAATTATTTTCCACCCTATGCCGTAATTATTTTTTTTAAGAATTCTAAATGGTGAAGTGTATTGTCTTTTAGTGTAAATTTTATGTTAATCTTTTCTGTGAACATGTACTTATTATATACCAAACTGTAGGGAAATAGATAGAGAATCGTAATATATAATGTCTTTGGTAGTATTAACACACGTATGTTCGGTATACTTAAAACATTTTGCATGTAATATTGAAAAACACTAAAAAGTTAACTATAGCTTACCAAAGACAAATTACTGTTGTAGACATTAAAACTTTCTTTTTAGTCTTTAAACATCAAGGTAATCCATTTATGAAGTAAAACAACATTGCTTATGGCCACAGTTAGTACATTTAGTGTTATTCACACCAGTTTTTACTGTGGTTCCTTATAAGAAAAAAATAATTTATGCAATCTTCCATTACGTAATTTTCAAACATATAAAGAAGAATAATGTCAGATAAAAACTTTTTACATTTGTTTAATGTTTTAATAGTATCCCTAGCTTCATCTTCTACCTAGGACAAGTGATTAGATGTTACGGTAGGTCTAGTTTTGTTGCTTTTCGATCGGCCAGAATATGACTATGCCCACTCATCAACTAAATCTAATGTGTCTAGCTTTTATGCACCGATTCCGTTGTTTTTGACAACAAACTGTGACTACCAAACAATCATCATCAATGTCAGCAATGTTTCTAAGTAGTTTGACCCAATTATTCGCTTATGAGACTTAGAAAATGTAAATATAAAGCATGACATATTTCTCTAGCAATAACAACGAAAAATGCAAACACGCAAATTGTGATAACATCAAAACACGCACACCTGCTGCTTAACTACACTCAAATTAGTTGCTTAAATAGTAGCGGAAGTCATTCTATGAGTTTTATAATATGAACTGCATTAAACAGACAATTTTTGGGGTTTATTCATGATAAACTAAAAACAATGCTCTGACCGTTGTGCGGGCATGGCACGTTGCATTTTGCAATGCTGTGAGCGTTGGTCAGGAGTCAAAGAGTTAAGCTATGAATACCAGCCTACATTTACTGAATAAGCAAAGTAACATTTAGGAAATAATACTACAAATTCTCTGGGAATACCAGAGCTGTGGCGTCGGAGTCGTGGAGTTTTTCAGAGTAGTCGGTTAAAAATTTCTGAACTCTGACTCCAAATTTTATGCCATATGACTAGTAAAAAAACTATAGTTGGACTTCTAGTCAGAGTTAGAAAATGTTGTGCCCGACCCCACAACCCTGGGAAATACACATGAACAGTGAGTAAGTAATAAAGGTCAAGGCAGTCCCATAGCAGATACTGCCCTATGGGAGTGAAGTGTTAGAGACTTCACCATATTAGATTCAGCTTTATGAGGTGGGGGTGACCAGTTTCCTTCCTCGCTGCCTCTAATTTCCCTATCTCAAGAGCAGTCAGGTTAGCATTTACAGCTGTGTGGACTGGAGTGTGAAGCTACCAGGGTTCAATTCCGAACCCGTTAACTGCGCTGCTAGAGGAAAGCGCTCTAACCGCTTAGCCAATCAGACATCCAGTAATTAATACTAGATTTAAAAACTCACCAGAAATACACAGTAACATTTTGCTAATAATAATCATCACTATCATCATTTCCCATCTGCTCCATATTGAGACTGAAGCCACCACTACAGCTGGTCACTAGCAACTCTGTACCAAAACATTCTTGTGCTCTTACAGCAGTAGTTTCTGCAGCCATGTGTTTTACATGATGAGGTTGCCAGCTTCATGTACAATCTCATATTAGTTGCCTCTAGTGACATGTCTGAGGGAGAAGTAGCCCTTTCTTTCTGTGTCTCCCCCCCAGAGACCCCTAGGAACTACAAGAGGGTTTTAGCAACTAATGCTTCATGTATACACTCACCAGAAAGGCAGAGTAACATATTTTCAAGAATTCAGGTACACATTAAAAAACTATGATTAAATATATATCAGAGCCTGACCATATTGTTATTTTTTTTAAATTGCAGTTCATAAATGACATTACTGCACTCCAGGCAAACCCACAGATGCCCAGTCTCACTCAGAAAATGTTGAACGATATGAATGCTGATTGTTCCTCTTTCACGCTGGTTGTATACAGCCTGATTCCTATATGCCCATCCATGTTAGTTTTACATTTGATGTCAAATTCCAACATTCTGAGTCATGTTGTGGTGTCATTCTTTAACAGGTAATCATTACTTGTTCTTATTATCCCTCCCTTATCCAATGTCCCCATTATGGGTACTCTTCTGGCTAGTCTATCAGCTCTCTCATTACTTCATGACCAGGACAGTAGATCCACACCAGTTCCTGAAGCACTATGGCCTCTATGTGCGTTCTCCATTCATGTCATAGCCATCCATTTTGAACCTTCCGTAGCATGCTCTGAGAGTTTGATATGATAACTGCCCTGGTTAATGTAGCTTCAGATAGCCACCTCAGGGCTGTGATAGCTGATTCTATCTCCATTATCTTGTGGCATGTTGTTGACTATAGAAAAATAAGTCTGACTTTCCCTCTCTCTATATATATATATATATATATATTTCATGGTGTGTCCCATACCCACTAAAAGCCAGAATTGTGACATGCAGTATTACTTGTTATTTTCTTACACCTGGCTTACCTCTAGCAAGTAAAGAATAATAACAACTAACAATAAAATAACATCATTAAAAACTAATCAAGCAACAGCACTTACATTCCTGTTGCACAACAGTTTCATAGGACAAAATAGGCTCATCTCCTCCTGAAAGAAGACAAATGAAGATGTTACTAAACATTAAGTCCAGAATTTACCAACAAAACAGCTGTTACTTCTTTTGCATTCCCTCAATATTACTGTCACCTGCCCTTGTCAATTATCATGCAACACAGCCACTACACACTTCCAAAAAAACCACTTCTCACTGATCTCTAGGGTGACTAAAAAGTCACTCTAGATTTTTACACTGTTTATTCTTCACTCTAATCTTACCAATTTATATGAAACAAACGTCAAAATAAAGAGAATTAATTGTTATTTTATTACATAAAATGCTATTTCACATTAACATTACAGCTTCAACATGATCTCGCACGATCAACACACGATTTTATAACGGGCACAATTTTTGCACTCCCTTGTAACATCAATTTAGTGACCATTTTAAACTTGATTTTACTTAGTTTCTGAAAATAAATATAAAAAAAAAAAAAGGAAAACTCACTAGTCAAATATTGGACTGTGTTTTGACGTTAATTTCATGTATATCCAACAAATACAAGATGTGGAAGTGAACCTCTGTCTGTGAAATCATCTACATACTTACATTAATTACTAATTTCTCCCTGTGGTGAAACATGTTGAGAACCCAGAATTGCACACTAAGCTTGGAGGAGTCAATTGAGCCCCAGAAGTAACTACCTGGTTGCCTGCATGCAGGAGGATCTCACTATGGACACAGGAAAGGCAGGGAGAGCTGAAGAAGTGGCTCTGTGTAGGATGTGACAATTCCTTGGGAGAGCCCAGAACCAAAGCACAGTATTTTAGCTCTGCATATTTGGAGAGCCCCCTTGGATGGCGGAGAATGCACAGTATGCCATGCCCTTTTTTTCTCCTAGCTTGGAACCAGATATGATGATCCTTCAAATGAAAGCCAAGCTGGAGAAACTGGAGCTCATGACTTCAACTCAACACATTTCGGAATGGCCACAGGAAAATCCTTTATCTACAATACCAAGGAGTCGTCAACTTGGTATTGACTGCAAAAGAGCGAGAAGCTCAGCAGCCCTAGTTAAAGTAACAACAGAGAATGACTTTTCAAGCACCGTGTAGATAACAATGTTACATAAACTACAACATTTCATGCAGAGCCACGCCACTAAAATACATACATTAAACTTTTATTCATAATGAAACTCATTCCACAATATGAAAATAATCATGTAAGAGACAGCCTGAGTTAAATAAACACCATTAATTTGAATAATAGTAAAGAAAAACAAATAATGAACATTTCCAGCTTCTCATATACTTCCAGAATGCAGCTAGACATTACAACTAATGCCAGCAGCATTTTTGGGTATAAAGTTACCGTTGCTGAAGTAAAAGGCAATCATCAACATCATCACTTTCCTTTTTGCTCCCTATGGAGCATAGGGTCACCATTTCAGCTGACCCCCTTGCAGGAAGCTCACACAAAACATTCACATGCTCTTGCAGCAATAGTTTCTGTAGCCATTTGTTTAACATGAGGAGGTTGCTAGACCCAAGCACAACAACAAGCCTGATGGAGTAGTAGTTCTATTATTTCTTCACCTCATAAGATAATCGTGGGAACTACACAGGTCAGTAAATGACAAAACTAACAAATGATTATATGCAGACAAACATTCAGGTACATTACATATCTTGGTTAAAAAAAAAAAAAATCTGCATCTGAGATAAAGGGAGCTATTTACTACAACGAAAGCTAACATTGTGAAGGAAGAAGAGCTGGAACAGAGGACAGTAAAAAAATAAAAGTTAGGTAAAACAGCTAACATACAATGAAGTGGACAACACATTAAATCTGACAGATAACCACACTTTAGATGAAAGTTTAACACATCTTGGGATGCTGTAGCAGTGCTGAGGAAACAGTGATCCACTGGCACAGACAGAAATGAAATAAAGTCAGCAAATATTAACAACTTAAAGCAAATGTGAACAAAATACGCTTAGCAGTGTTAGGAGGTGGTGAAGGAGACGAAAGAGGAACGAATACAAAATTAAATTTTGAAGTAGGAATCACAATGCAGGATTTAGTAATTAAAAACTAATTCTGTCCATAAATGTTCACTAACAAAATGTCTACTGTCTGCCACTTCATCAGCAAGCTGAATTATAATTAAAAATGTGCAGGTCTATTACCACGAATCTTTACTTTTTAAAGTACCTTAAGACTAGCCCATGTTTATAACACTGATGCAGACAAATGTATTTATATCTCTTGTTTAATTTAATCACCTCTACACCTCACGGTAGAAGGGGAACGACTAAGTAAGTAAGTAAGTTTAATTTAATCTGTTTACCTAGTTACATATGAAGATTTAACTATCCCATATATCCTGTTTACCTAGTTACATATGAAGATTTAACTATCCCATATATCCTGTTTACCTAGTTACATATGAAGATTTAACTATCCCATATATCCTGTTTACCTAGTTACATATGAAGATTTAACTATCCCATATATCCTGTTTACCTAGTTACATATGAAGATTTAACTATCCCATATATCATGTTTACCTAGTTACATATGAAGATTTAACTATCCCATATATCCTGTTTACCTAGTTACATATGAAGATTTAACTATCCCATATATCCTGTTTACCTAGTTACATATGAAGATTTAACTATCCTATATATCCTGTTTACCTAGTTACATACGAAGATTTAACTATCCCATATATCATGTTTACCTAGTTACATATGAAGATTTAACTATCCCATATATCCTGTTTACCTAGTTACATATGAAGATTTAACTATCCCATATATCCTGTTTACCTAGTTACATATGAAGATTTAACTATCCCATATATCCTGTTTACCTAGTTACATATGAAGATTTAACTATCCCATATATCCTGTTTACCTAGTTACATATGAAGATTTAACTATCCCATATATCCCGTTTACCTAGTTACATATGAAGATTTAACTATCCCATATATCCCGTTTACCTAGTTACATATGAAGATTTAACTATCCCATATAGTTCCTAGGGGGTCTCTAAAGAGACAAAGAAAGAATAGAACTACTCCTCCCTCAGGCATGTCATACAAGGCAACTAATATGAGGTTGTGCATGAGGCTGGCAACCTCATCATGTAAAACAAGCCATATTGGGTACCAGAGCAACTCTGGGAAGGTTAATGCGGCCGGCGTGATGATGTCCACATCACCCTTAGTGTGCCGATGGTCAAGTAAATATGGGCCTAACACCATATTCCCAATATGCCTCAATGTGTGTGTAATGGGATCCTACACACGTTTGTTTTACGTAAGCCTCTTGGGGAGCTAAGGGTTAATGAATAAATGAAGGCTTGAGTTATGCTAACCTGTGTTGAAATACAAATAAATAAATCAATCAAAGTAAAATACAAACTGTTGTAACAGAGGGTAGATGATATGTCTTATGACAAAAACTTTGGTTTGCGTTGCATTACAATTTTTTTTTGTTGCATAGAATACTGATTTGTTTTACTAAATACTGTACATACTTGGCTGGCAGGATTAACGGAATGCACAGATTTATGTGAAACTCAGATAACAAGCTGTGTAACACTGATAAAATCTCAAAGATGTAAATATATGCAATGAAGATCTATGAATAGAATCAACCTCGGGTCAAGTTGAACAGGGAATTAAATCTAGAAATCAAACCAACACTGAAGACCTTTTATGGAGCCTTAGGACTAATCTTCCGTCCCCAAATAAATACACTGTAGATCTGATATAGCATGGCTTGACATAACGCTCATTTCACGATCAGAGGTTGGACCCTATTTTGGCCACAGGCCCTTTTTTCACATGCTTCAAATGTGAGAAATTTTGAGTTGATTTAGCACATTTCCTAATTTGGTGAACCTATTACACTATTAAAGTTGTTGATTTAGCAGCCATGAATTCTGCACCTCAATGGCTATAGTTGGAGAATGTGGATATGATTCATATCCTTCATTTGAAACAGATTATTAACACTTCTAAAAGAAGAATAGAGAAATAACGAAGTAGTTAACTCTAGACTCATTTATTAGGAAAACCACAATGTAATCAGGAATACTGACTTCACCATGTACTCACAACAGACAGTTATTTCAATGTAAAATTGTTTTTGTTATTTACACGATATAATTTTCCTTTTTTTTTTAAACATACTGATAATGACTGCAAGCAGGAATTTTTGAACTTCTCATGTTTGAGTATGGTGATGCATACAATTTTGTCTACAAGAGCTGGTGTGGATATACTGTCCTGGTCATGCTGGGGTATGTGGTAATGAAAGAGCTGACAGATTAGCATCAAGAGCACCCATAGTAGGGACACTAGATATGGAAATGGGAGATATACTTACTTAGTCGTTCCCCTTCTACCGTGAGGTGTAGAGGTTTGGAAGAGAGAGCGCCAGACTATTCTATCAGCTGTCTTCTTCCTGGCCTGGTTCCATTCTAGTCCTCGGTCCTTCAAAGATTGTCTAATGTTGTCCTCCCAGCGGACTCTGGGTCGTCCTGGAGGTCTGGATCCCTGGCTCTTTGTTTCCCATGCTTGTCGTGGTAGCCGATCTTCTCCCATTCTGCAGACATGGCCAAACCATCTTAGTTGGGACTGTTCTATTTGGGTCTGCAGCGGGTGGGATTTTAGGCCTTGACGTATCGTCTGGTTGCGGACCATGTCTCTTCTTGTTACTTCAACCACCTTCCTCAGATACCTCATTTCTGAGGTTTGGATCTGGCTTTTGTGGGTTGTAGTCATTGCCCATGACTCGCATCCATATGTCAAGACTGGGACATAGGTGGAGCGGTATACAGCCATCTTCGTTTTCTTACCAACCTCTTTCTTGCTGAGGAATCCTCGATTTATGGCCTGATAAAGTCTCCCAGCCGCTGCTTTTCGAGTGGCCAACTCTTCTTTGATGCCCCCCTTTCGGTCTATAATAGCTCCGAGATATTTAAAGTGGTCGACCTGCTCCAGGACCTGTACTCCCAACTTAATCTGATGTTTTCTTTCTTCTCGTGATATCACCATGGATTTTGTTTTAGAGCTGCTTATGACCATCCCTCTCTTCTCCAGCTCTTCCTTCCAGACTTGCAGGTTGGATTGGAGATGTGTCTCTGATTTAGCAATCAGGACAACATCATCAGCAAATGCTAGTTCTGAAATACAGACCTGTCTCATCTTCCAGTACCCCACTGAATACTTTCTTGTTCTCTCCTTACATGCCTTGATAACATCGTCCATGAGGAGTATGAAAAGATAAGGTGACAGGATATCGCCTTGTCTTACACCAGTGGTGGTCCTGAACTCTTCTGACTTATAGTTTGCTGTCCTCACATAATTTCTGCAAGACTTGTAGAAGCTCTGTATAGCATGAATCAGAGGTGCTGCAATGTTCTTCCTTGCCAAACAGTCCCAAAGTTTGCTCCAGGGGACCCTGTCAAACGCCTTTTCCAGATCTATGAAACAAAGATGGATCTCACTCTTGTACTCTTACTTACTTAGTCGTTCCCCTTCTACCGTGAGGTGTAGAGGTTTGGAAGAGAGAGCGCCAGACCATTCTATCAGCTGTCTTCTTCCTGGCCTGGTTCAATTCTAGTCCTCGGTCCTTCAAAGATTGTCTAATGTTGTCCTCCCAGCGGACTCTGGGTCGTCCTGGAGGTCTGGATCCTTGGCTCTTTGTTTCCCATGCTTGTCGTGGTAGCCGATCTTCTCCCATTCTGCAGACATGGCCAAACCATTTCAGTTGGGACTGTTCTATTTGGGTCTGCAGCGGGTGGGATTTTAGGCCTTGACGTATCGTCTGGTTGCGGACCATGTCTCTTCTTGTTACTTCAACCACTTTCCTCAGATGCCTCATTTCTGAGGTTTGGATCTGGCTTTTGTGGGTTGTAGTCATTGCCCACGACTCGCATCCATATGTCAAGACTGGGACATAGGTGGAGCGGTATACAGCCATCTTCGTTTTCTTACCAACCTCTTTCTTGCTGAGGAATCCACGATTTATGGCCTGAAAAAGTCTCCCAGCCGCTGCTTTTCGAGTGGCCAACTCTTCTTTGATGCCTCCCTTTCGGTCTATAATAGCTCCGAGATATTTAAAGTGGTCGACCTGCTCCAGGACCTGTTCTCCCAACTTAATCTGATGTTTTCTTTCTTCTCGTGATATCACCATGGATTTTGTTTTAGATAGCTGCTTATGACCATCCCTCTCTTCTCCAGCTCTTCCTTCCAGACTTGCAGGTTGGATTGGAGATGTGCCTCTGATTTAGCAATCAGGGCAACATCATCAGCAAATGCCAGCTCCGAAATATAGACCTGTCTCATCTTCCAGTACCCCACTGAATACTTTCTTGTTCTCTCTCCTTACATGCCTTGATGACATCGTCCATAAGGAGTATGAAGAGGTAAGGTGATAGGATATCACCTTGTCTTACACCAGTGGTGGTCCTGAACTCTTCTGACTTATGGTTTGCTGCACTCTTGTACTCAAGGGCCTTTTCACTCAGCTGCCTGAGTGTGAAGATTAGGTCTTGAGTACTTCGGTTTACTCGGAATCCGCACTGGGCTTCATCCAATTGTGGCTCAGCTAGGCATCGGAGTCTCTGCTCTAGGATTCTAGAGTAGATTTTACCAGGGACACTGAGAAGGGATATTCCTCTGTGGTTTCCACATTGTCGATTGTCACCCTTTTTGAAAATCGGTGTTATGATGGCAATCTCCCAATCCTTTGGTATGGCCTTGTTGCACCATGCTGCCTGTAGGACCCTTAGGAGTAATAGGTCGCCTGATGCTCCCATGTACTTAACCATTTCTGGTGTTATACCATCATGCCCTGCTGCTTTGCCCATCTTGATTTTCTCCAGTGCTGCCTTCAGTTCTTCCATCTTTATGTCATCTTCATCACCATTTGTATCCTCTTCTGTGCTAGTGCTTATCATTTCTGATGCTCTACCTTGCTCACCATCAAGGAGTTCTGAGAAATATTCTTTCCATCTTTCCATTACTTCCTTCGGGGCAGTAAGCAATTTGCCTTGCTTGTCCTTTATAAATTTAAGAGGGCATTGTTTTTTCCTTCCTCATGTTCTTTAGGGTCTTATAGAACAGTTTCTGGTTTTCTTGCGCATCCTTTTCTAGCTTTTCTCCAAATTCTTCCCAGGACTTCTGTTTTGCTGCTAGCACCTTGTTCTTTGCTTCTGTTCTGAGTATCACATATTCTCTATATTTCTCTATTTGTCCTGCTGTGTTTTTAGCTCCTAAGTATTGTTTCCATGCCATTTTCTTCTCTCTTATTTTCTCTTTGACTTCTTCTGTCCACCAAGGTGTCCTCTTTCTCTTGTTCCCAAGTCGGACTTCACCACATGCTTTTGCAGCAGCTGTCTTTATGATGTCCTTGAATTTAAGCCACAGGGTTTCCAAGTCATCAGGTTGTTCTTCTGTGTTTCTCAGAAATGGGAGATATACTGAGAGCAATTAATGATCACCTGTTAGAGAATGACACTGCAATAGATGAATCATCAAGGTTAAGACTGCTGGAATTTAGCATCAAGCGTAAGGCTAGTAACAGTGGGCTGATCACCCGCTTGCCAGCCACTCTGATTACGGAAACAACAATTAATTTTTGTTGTACCAATAAACGCCGCTAGGCGTAACGGAACAACAATTAATTTCTTGTTGCCCTAAGACGCCACTAGGCGTATTGGCCACGGACTGCTTTGTCGGTCAGTGGCTAAGGATGGAAGAAGAAGAAGAAGTAAGGCTAGTAGAGATGGACGTATGAGAGGATGCATCCGTCGTGTTTACAACCAGCGAGCTACAGGAACAGTTAGCATTCACACTCTTCAACATATATTGATGGAGACTGAGCACCTATGGGTTTGCCCAGAGTGCAATGATGTCAATTCTGTATAACAATAACAATAACAATTTTGTTGTTTGACAATAAAAACACAAAACATCTGAGTGAAATCTTAATTTTCAGCATTCAAAATAAAAGAAGGACGTTTTCCCTTATGCCAGCTGGATGGCTCTGTATTCTGTATTGCGAAATTAATGCCTGCCATGTTATCTAGTCTTGGTGATAGTTATGTTGTTTAGTCTAGAGCAGTTGTAGTCTCTAGATGGAATTATCTACAGTCAGTAGTTTGATAATATGTCAATGATTATGAGTGTGTCATAGCTTTTGCCGCTCGCGTGAGCGATATTCATAGCAGCCATTTTTGAGGCATAGTTTGTATCTTCATGTGTGGAGATGATAGTCTAAGCTGCTGAGGCAAGGTGTACATTGGTATTCTTATACTTGTACAAGGTATTTGATGCGTTATGATGGCCGTGTGAGGCCTTGTGTGTGTATTGATTCATTAAAGGGAAGTACCTGTTTAAAGGTGGTTATTACTTATGTCAGCCATTGTTTGTGTGGTCATACCCTTAGGAGGGCGAGCCTATAGTTCAATATTATAAACCCACACAGCAGCAGTGTAACACTTGGAGTGTTCTCCATTATAAGTGGTTCCTGACAACTGGGGAGCTCTTATCCGGTTCTTTGGTGAGCCTAGAGGCCTTGGGGGCCAATATTTTACATTATAGAGGCTGTAAGTTTCTATGCACATATATGAGAAGTTTGATAGTAAGGTGTAGCAGCGTTGTGTACACTTCATCATGTTTGCCAATGTTCACAGCAGTGTTTTTTTTTTTTTTTTTTGGTTGTTAGGCAGTATCAGTGAGCTGTTTTCGTTTAGGTGTTAACCCGTCCGGGGTATTTGACCTTGTTTCGAAAGAGGGCACAGTGAAGAGTCAGAGTTTCAGTATGGCTAATATTTGAGATTTGTTGTGTTCTATGGTGGTTTTGGAAAGTACACTTTTGTGCTAGGTTTTCCTGTTATGGATAGGAGTGGTGCTACAATGTGTAGAGTAAGGTTGTAGCTGGTGTCGAGCATCACAATTTGATATATTACAAGGCCTACTTTGTAGGTTAGTGTTAGTTGGTGATCCAGACAGAGCAGCAGAGGTTAGTTGTGCAAGGTGGTCAATATGGTTGGTCCTTGTAGGGCTATGAGCTTCTGTGCCTGACTGTGCTGTTGGCATAGGAGATTAGAAGTTCTTGTGTGGTTGGTTTTAGTCTTTCGGGCTCCGGTGCTTGACTGTGGTGTCAGCAGAGGCGATTAGAACGTCTGTGTTTGGTATTGGTAGTGTCAATAGTGGTGGTGGCATCTTAAGGTGTGTGCAGGTCCTCTTAGTATTTGGTAATGCATACTACCCAGTATGTGATGTTGTTCTAGATCATCACAACCGTTGATGTGCACGTATCCAACCTGCAGTAGTGTCATCGTCCATACTGCTCTACCTACCTGGGGAACATTACGTCTTCGTTCTGCAGTATTTGTTATTGACTGCACTTGGTTCTTGCCGAGTTCTGACATCATCATGCCTTACCGATGTGCCTTTCCAGAGGGAGTCTACCCATGCCTCGATCGGGGTACCAGTACCGCTTGATGGGATGCCGGTTCCTGAAGTCTGTTGATCTGCGTGGTCCTGGAATATACTGTTCTGAAGAAAGAATACTGCTGGGTTCCTGAAGTGACGGAGTGTGTCGAACTGTGCTCATATATTATACGCATCACTGTGCCAAAGGACTTAGTCGTTATTATCTGGCACGTATACTAGTGAAGAAGTTTTGACACCAGGACATTATTGCGTCTACTGTCGTTATTCTTGCTGTGGATAGTGCTGTGATAACAACGTGGAGAACTTTGCTTACTGTTTGGATGCTGTTTGTAGAGACTGGTTTGTACTGTTTTCATCTACCATCATCTGTCACTGAGGAGCTACGTGGAGGTGCATTGCTGGATCGTCAGTTAAGTTATTGTTTGAGTATCTGTGTACGGTAATTTGTTGTTTTTTCTTTCTTTTAATTTCTTGGTGCTTTCCTTTAATTACGTCTTCCTTTTCTGTTCTATCCGTCCGGTACAATTTATAGTACAGTCTGTTCTTCTAGGTTATGGGGACCTTTCTGTTGTGGTCGTGTTAGGATAGTATATAGCAATACGAATTTTTCTTTTCGTTTTTCAACGTTTGTTCCTTGAGGTAATTCTTATTTGTTTTTTTTTCTTTGTTTTTGTTCTTTTTTCTCTTTCTTTTGTAGAGACTTAGTCTGTGACTTTATATGATGTTAGTTGTTTCCGTGGGATCTGTCACTCTAACTTCCTTTTACTTTGGGTCATTATTATATTTATAGTGAATATATTTATAGGTTATAGAGTTATTATTGCTTGGATGTTATTTAGTTTTATTTTGGTTGGTATGACCTAGTTGTTGGATAGTTTGTGCGCTAGCTCTCAGCACTGCAATGTTATGTGTAGTTGTTGTTGTAGTCCGCTGTGTTTAATATTATATTTGTGAGTTCAAAGGTGGACGGGCGGAGAGTTTAATTCTTTATTTTCTTACTTGTGGGAAAAGATTAAATTAGACTGATCCCTTCTAGGGCGTGGCTGCGTTTGTTTAGTGGTGGAGTCAGGCAGACAGGTATTCCTGTGACTGCCCTACTTAACAAACCAAGCACAGTATTCGTTAGGTGTACTGGTGTGGTTTGTATTTACATTGTTGTTTACATTCAGTAATTCTATTGTCATGTTTAAGTGGGGTTATCTCTCATTCCTTCTTGCTATCTTGTAAATACGTTAATGGGTATTCCTTGTTTTCGTACGTTGTCAGTCACGCATTGTATATATCAGTCTACCTCTGCTCACACTTTGTCTGTCATCTTATTAGTCGTGACTGTTAGTTATCGTGGTGTTTAGTGTGTGTCTTCTCATCTGTGGAGTGTTCATTTTTGCCATATGTAAACACATACTACTGGACAAAAGTTAAGGGCCGCCATTCAGTTTAGACAAGGTTTATATAATTCTTCGTGAGCAGGGTCGATTTTCCAAATGTCCGGTAGCTTGAAATCTCTCAAGAAGTCTCTGAATGGTAGAGTGGGACACTGCTAAACGTCTTGCAACATGACGAACAGATTGACCATCCTGAATCCATGCCATGGCTCGACCACGGTCTACAGTGCTGAGACTTCTCCTTGGTGGCATGGCTGATGCAGTGATCATTTTGACCACTTGTCATACTGATTTACTGCATACCAAAGGTGAACACTCTTTACCAATGATCATTTTCCACGTGCATTCAAATTCAACTCACTTTTTCACCTTTTGAACTAGTGGGGCGTGTTGCAAAAACCACGAGTTTTTGCAGCAACAATGGCAATTTTCACGTGCGGGTTAGAGTGACCCAGTTTTTGGACATTTAAAAAAAATTAACCTAGTGCACACAGAAATGTATACACATTTCTCTGAGCTCAGTTTTAATGACACTTTCACTTGTCTTTACAGTTTGCCAATCAATTATATAAACCTTGTCTAAACTTAATGGTGGGCCTTAACTTTTGTCCAGTAGTATATTAGGTATAACTGAAATATTATCAGAGCTAGTAGCATTTTTCCAGGAACTACAACCTAAGGATATTGTATCTATGGCCCAATTGGGGACTACGTCCTGGCCCATCCGGGCAAACCCATCCATCGGTCAGGTCTGTCAGACACCTTAGTCGCAGGTGTCGGCAAAGTCCAGCGACAACCGGCATGGCAACGTTGGTCAGACGGTGCAGATGGCGTCCAAGAGCAGAAACACGATAGGCCCTCCCATCCCTATCAGCCATACAGAGGGAACTATGATAACTTCTGATCTCATCGGAGTGGCCGGTCAAACTGGAACAACCGGCAGCGGAGAACTGATAGTGACGGGGATGAGCGCCAAACGCGTAAGCAAGTGCGCTTTGATGAGTCTCGAGAGGAAGATAGGCACTATAAAGAAAACCGGTCAAGCAGAGGAGTGGATCCTCAGAGAGTCGATCTTCCGACTTCGATGCGCGATCGTCACCGGTTAGCAGTCCTAGTAGGGGTCCGTGTGGCGAATCAAAAAGGGAAAACCGATGTTCCACGTGCAATGGCAAGGGATATAATGGAGACGTGTGTGCTACTCCGATCGAACACGCAAATTCCGCGTATGTATTGGATGCGGTCAATAGCGAGGACTGTGTGGGGTGCCGACCTTTGTTTCATTCAGACGAGAGGGTAGTGTTACGGTGCGGACATGCACTACCATGCCTGTGTGCGGTCCATGAGACTGGAAATTTAGTGCTCCACAGAGGTGTGGTGGATAAGAAACCAGTCTCGGTGATGAGAGGCACAGGGTGCACAACAGTTGGGGTTCGCCGTTCCTGTATCGACGAATCCTGCCTCACAAGCAACACTGTACAATGTACCACATTTGGGGGCAAAGTTGAGTCTTACCCCCAGGCGTGTATTAATGTGGACACCCTGTTCCTATCTGGCAGAGTGAACACGTTTGTCCTCGACAATCCTGTAGCCGATTTGATCGTCGGTAATGTACGAGGGGTGCATGACATTACGGGAGATGTTAGAGTGGTGTCCCATTGGCATCGTGTTCCCGTGGCTGACGATCAGGTGATCGCGTTGTCACCATCCGAGAATAGAGTGCATCAGCAACGGGGTGTGGGGCAGGCATCCGATGGTACTCAGAGTCCTGTGCCAAGGCGCAGGAAGAAAAACCACGAATGTTCGTCTGAGGTCCTGATAGCGAGTGACCGCAAGATGTGAGTCTGCAATGTCCCCCTGAGTGCTAGTTGGCGCACACTCAGACGAGTGTTTAAGAAGGTTGCACCAGTGAAGTTCGTGGAGGTCTTGTCATTGCGAGACATTACAAAGATAGCACGAGTTACATTCACGAATAAATGGGGTGCGCGGGATGCAGTCAGGTGGAAGCACATGTCGTTGCTTCATAACCACCTGCTGATAGTCCAGCAATAGCAAGGGAGAGGTATCGGGTTTCACGTTCAATTAGGGTGTTTCGGTTATGCTAATTGAATGAGTATGCAACATAGTAGCAGACGCTCTGTCCAGGTTATAATGTTGGAGGAAGGACAGGAGAGTTCCGTGGTGAATTGTATTAGATTTGATAGTGGGGATCGAGTAATTGCAACCACTATACAGTGTTGCAGTTGTACATTAAAGATCATGTTTGCTGCTAAATGTTATGCTTATGAATTTCATGTACTATGGCGCAATAAAGGCAATTTAGTAGATAATTGAATCTTGTTACGAAAGTACATTGTTTGTGCTATTTCAATATCAACGTTAATGGTTGTTTATGTAGGAGGTGCTATTAGTATACAGGGCACTGTGTTATGGTTGGAGGGCAGTCGTTGTCATTTTTCATGGCTGCCGGAACCTTGGGTAACTTACTTCGTACTCATGTTTTTGTTTTTTGGTTGGTTGCAGAATGCAGTAACGACAGTAGTAGGGGATAACAATGGCACGCTCTGTTCAAATGAGGATATGCTGTTAGTGGCGTAGGGTCGTCCAGACTCTTATTAGGGTCGGGCGAAGCATCCTCCGAATGGAAGAAAACTTTGTTTTCTTTCTTAAAGGGTGGTGGATGTCACAGCGTTATTTCGCCGTGCATTTTTAAAAATGTCTAGTGATCGTTGAACAGCCGGTCGGGAAAGACCGAACAGACTGGCGAAGTTAGCCAATCCGGCGGGTCATGTGACTACCAGAAGTCGGGGGAAAAGGCGCAAAGATGAGATTGAGAAGGTAGCCTCTTGTCCGGGAAGGATGTTTTCCCTTATGCCAGCTGGATGGCTGTGTATTCTGTATTGGAGTATTGCGAAATTAGTGCCTGCCATGTTATCTGGTCTTGGTGATAGTTACGTTGTTTAGTCTAGAGCAGTTGTAGTCTCTAGATGGAATTATCTACAGTCAGTAGTTTGATAATATGTCAATGATTATGAGTGTGTCATTGTCATAGCTTTTGCCGCTCGGGTAATTGATATTCATAGCAGCCATTTTTGAGGCATAGTTTGTATCTTCGTGTGTGGAGATGATAGTCTAAGCTGCTGAGGCAGGTTTACATTGGTATTCTTATAATTGTATTTGATGTGTTATGATGGCCGTGTGAGGCCTTGTGTGTGTATTGATTCATTAAAGGGAAGTACCTGTTTAAAGGTGGTTATTACTTTTGTCAGCCATTGTTTGTGTGGTCATACCCTTAGGAGGGCGAGCCTATAGTTCAATATTATAAACCCACACAGCAGCGGTGTAACCCTTGGAGTGTTCTCCATGATAAGTGGTTCCTGACAGTACTATGTTAGATGTACTTGTTGATTTCCATTAAATGATGAGAAATTTACAATAAGGACTTTCTTTACAACGTGGACTCATTTGTAATGCGATGCCAAAGTCTGGACCTCAACATCCACTATATATCGGGTCTACAGTGTAACGGGAATAAACAAAAAATCTGATGATCAAAGAAATTAAAGTCAAAAATGTTATAATAAACAATTACAGTAAAACTAGTACTCACTAGAGCTTGTTTCACTATCACTGTGTTGGTTGCCTGAATGAATGGGTGAAAGAAAAAACAGACATTTGGTTCATGCAGGACAAACAGGCAAGCCAAAGCATGAACAATTGGTAGACAGAAGAGTCTGCTACTTTACATCAGCATTTGCAGTGGCGGTTTTAGGCTGTGCAAGGCCTTAGGCCTCTTTTAAATAAATTTAACCTAGCGAGGCCCCTTTCTAATAAATTCCTGTTGTATCGATAAGCACATATTTGTGCACGAGGCCATAGGTTCATTCATCATCTTTCAACTCTCCAAGGAGCAGAGGCCTTTAACAAACTTATGCCAAGTCTTCCTGTCATGTGCCATCAGCTCAATGTCTCCAGAATACGGACTGCCTGGTAATGATATCAACAGGTTTCCTCAGTGAGTGTCCTACCCATCTCCAGCGTCTTCTTCTCATCTCTTGTTTCACTGGCTATTGTCTGTTACTTGTCATCAGTTCCACATCAGTGATCTTGTTCTGCCACTTCAATCATTCTAATCTACACAAGCACCTATTTATGAAAATCTGTCATTTTTTGGTTGTTGCTTTTGTTCTCTGTGTTTCAGTGGACTGACTTGGCATTTGAACAGAAAATTCTGACTATAGGTTGGCTATGCCTAAAATCGCTGCTGCACATTTGTTTAAAATATAAAGCCCACTATTTACTTCTTGTAATAACATCAAGTGTAACACGTCAAGCTTCAAACACACACTATATTTTTGAGCAGCAAAAAAAAATAAAATAAAAAGGTGTGTTCCACAATGCACAACATGACAGATTTTACACTGATATAATCAGTCAACTTAAACAAACATACTTCATATAGATTTTAAATAAAATTTAAGTAAAACAAGGGTTGACAGAAACCTGGCCATGCTTGTCTTATATAACACAATTAAATATATTTCTGCCGTATTAGTTAAGGAAATTTTTTTTTCTGATTCTTAAAGAACAGTGCAAGATTAAGCAGACCTGATGAGTTTTGTAAATATTTTTGCAACTGCACATACAACATTGGAGAAGCATAAAGTAAATATAACGACAGAAGTGTTTGCAAATTTTTATACAGTAGAACTCCATTTATCCGAACCCCATGGGACCGAGCATCGTTCGGATAATCAAATGTTCGGATAATTGGATTACATAGTGTATCGAGTACATGTACACATATTTCTAAAAATAATTAACCATCACAAGGAAAATACACTATAAAACATATTTACTTGCACTGTAATAATAATACCCACACTGTATTAGATCACTGTATCACCAAAATCTTTTATTACACTGCAGTGCATGTACTACTTGTATTAATTATTTTTGTTAAGAAAGAGAAATGTTTTCAAAATAACCCCCCCCCCCCCCCCCCCCCCCCCCCCCCCCCCCCCCCCCCCCCCCCCCCCCCCCCCCCCCCCCCCCCCCCCCATTACAAACGATTCAAAACCAGGCGCAACTTACGTATACATGTACTTGCACAGATGTAGCCCACTATTTAAAATAATGAGGAATCCTCTTTTGCACCAAACTGGATAGTCTCCTTTTGGCTGCTAAGTCCCGCATTCTCTTCAACAGCAGAAGCTGTGTAGAACAGCTGTCATCATCTTGCTCGTACCAAGGCATCGCTGTTTCTAGTGCTATAAAGGCCTCTTCAGGACTTGGTCGACGTTTTGGTTTTTCTTCATAATCTACAAGTACATCATGTACTTCTGAGGAGTCTTCATCATCGGTCACTACATGTATTTGGTTTTCTTCTTGCACAAAAGACAAAATTTCTTCGTCATTCAAAAACTGAAAACCAGAATCATTATCATCTTCTAGCCACATGTGTGCATCATCTTTGTCACAGTCCGAAAATCCGGGCATTGCTTGAAACAGTTCCACAACTTCATTTATACAATCATCATTTGTGTCCACTGCAGTAGTTTCATTTCCTCCTTTTTACACAAGCAATCTACTCCAAGCCTTGTTGAGATTATCTTGTGACAGGGTGGTCCAAGCATCAGCTAACATATAGCAGCAGTCTTTGAGATTAAGCTTTTTAGAAAACGCCACCACACTTTCTTCATCTTCAGCCAACAATAAACGACGCAGGACTTCCTTCTTGTACATCTTTTTAAGCTTTGCTATAACATCCTGATCCATTGGTTGAATCAGTGCTGTTACATTGGGAGGCAGAAAAATTACTTTAAAATTTGCATCAACTGCATTCAATGTATCCGTCTCTGGATGAGATGGTGCATTGTCCAGTAGAAGAATTACTTTTCCAGTTTTCTTTTCTTGTTCTCTCAACCTCTTCACATTTGGGATGAACTGATTTGTATACCAATCAAGAAATATTTCACTATTCATCCAAGCACTCTTCTGTGCTTTGTAACACAATGGGAGACATGTCACATTCTTTAAACAACGTGGTTTTTTGGCTTTGCCGATCATTAGCACCGGTAAACGATGACTTCCACTGGCATTCGTGGCTACCAAAATTGTTACTCTCTCTTTGCACTTTTTAAACCCAGGGGCAGCTGCTTCGCGCTGAGATGCAAGTGATTTTTGAGGCAATGATTTCCAGTATAAGCCAGTCTCATCGGCATTATACACATCATCGAGTGAATAACCTTCTTCTTCCAAAAAAGCCAAGAATGTTTCTTTAAAATTTTTAGCGGCAGTTGCATCGCTAGATAAAGATTCCCCTTGAATATCCAATTCTCGTATGCCATGACGAGATTTAAAGTTTCTTAACCATCCCTGGTTAGCCTTAAAGTCAGGAGGACCGTCAAGTTGATTGTTGAACTGAAGTGCCTTTTCACACAACAGAGAACCAGAGATAGGTTCCCCTTTGCTTCTTCTTTGCACAAACCATATATACAAAGCCTCTTCCAATTTCACATCTTTCGCATTTTTCATGGTTTTACGTTTCTTCGACCCATTTTCACTATCAAATTTCGATGCAAAACTCATAATTTTATCCTTGTTACTTTTGATGTCAGAGACGGTAGCTTTCCCAACATTGAAAATCCTCGGAAGTGAAGACACAGTTTCACCTTGTCCTAGTCTCTTGATAATTTCTGTTTTCGTTTCAATTGACAAAACATTGCGGTTCCTTTTATATGCTTTAGACCTACTGGAAGATGCCATATCGCACAGAGAAATACTTGTACACCAAAATTATTCTGCTGTAGTAGCAGACACAATTATTTTAAGTTGAAGTGTTTGTTTAGCCAGTGTTCTACCTAGAACGCACAGGTACACTGGATTGGTAAACCAGATATTAACTGACTTTATGATCTAACTGACTTCCTGTACGTAAGCAAAGATGCAGCAATAGTGAATGCAGTCAGTGACCCATAGCTTGACTGCTTGCATCAGGACCAGCGAACCAGAGCTGGTCAAGACCGTACTCCACCTCCACGTGGTGGTCCTGGAAACAGTCTGCAGCAGTGCTGTCTGGCTGAGCGAGTACGGATCGAAGAGGGAAGGCAAACACGGTCCAAAAAAATGCCGTGCTGAAGTCGGATGTGTCGACCGAAAGGTGCAGATATCACAGCTTAGGCGTAAACAGACACAACGCAACCACCGTCCTTTTCAGGGCGAACGAGGAAGAAGAAGAAGTACGTAAGCGACCGACCATTAGCCATCCCATTCTCTACAAATTGTTCGCACACATTTGAAGTTTGCCGCATCAAAAGATTCAGAATTTTAGTCTAACGTGACTGTGGCATCTGATTTTTTTTTTTTTTCTGGAAAAAGTGTTCGGATAATTGGATGTTCGGATAATTGGGGTTCGGATAAATGGAGTTCTACTGTAGTTAGCACAATTATGCACTTTATGCTGAAATATTAAAGCAAATGAACTACATACAATTAACAACTGTTTTAACAAAAACAATGGTTTCATATTAAAATGATAAAAAACTCACCCAACCCTGGATTGGTTCAATGATTAAAAAAGAAAGATAACTACAGAATGTACTTTCAATTTGTGATGAGCTACAATCAAGACTGTGGGTTACTGCAGTGTGGCAGGACACATTAAAAATAACTTACTTACTTACTTCGTCGTTCCCCTTCTACCGTGAGGTGTAGAGGTTTGGAAGAGAGAGCGCTAGACTATCCTATCGGCTGTCTTCCACCTGGCCCGGTTCCATTCTAGTCCTCGGTCCTTCAAAAATTGTCTAATGTTGTCCTCCCAGCGGACTCTGGGTCGTCCTGGGGGTCTGGATCCCTGGCTCTTTGTTTCCCATGCTTGTCATGGTAGCCGATCTTTTCCCATTCTGCAGACATGGCCAAACCATCTTAGTTGGGTCTGTTCTACTTGGGTCTGCAGGGGGTGGGATTTTAGGCCTTGACGTATCGTCTGGTTGCAGACCATGTCCCTTCTTGTTACTTCAACCACCTTCCTCAGATACCTCATTTCTGAGGTTAGGATCTAGCTTTTGTGGGTTGTAGTCATTGCCCATGACTCACATCCATATGTCAAGGCTGGGACATAGGTGGAGCGATATACAGCCATCTTCGTTTTCTCACCTCGATTTATGGCCTGAAAAAGTCTCCCAGCTGCTGCTTTTCGAGTGGCCAACTCTTCTTTGATGCCTCCCTTTCGGTCTATAATAGCTCTGAGGTATTTAAAGTGGTCGACCTGCTCCAGGACCTGTTCTCCCAGCTTAATCTGATGTTTTCTTTCTTCTCGTGATATCACCATGGATTTTGTTTTAGAGCTGCTTATGACCATCCCTCTCTTCTCCAGCTCTTCCTTCCAGACTTGCAGGTTGGATTGGAGATGTGCCTCTGATTTAGCAATCATGGCAACATCATCAGCAAATGCCAGCTCTGAAATACAGACCTGTCTCATCTTCCAGTACCCCACTGAATACTTTCTTGTTCTCTCCTTACATGCCTTAATGACAACGTCCATGAGGAGTATGAAAAGATAAAGTGACAGGATATCACCTTGTCTTACACCAGTGGTGGTCCTGAACTTATGGTTTGCTGTCCTCACATAATTTAGGCAAGACTTGTAGAAGCTCTGTATAGCATGAATCAGAGGTGCTGGAATGTTCTTCCTTGTCAAACAGTCCCAAAGTTTGCTCCAGGGGACCCTGTCAAATGCCTTTTCCAGATCTATGAAACAAAGATGGATCTCACTCTTATACTCAAGGGCCTTTTCACTCAGCTGTCTGAGTGTGAAGATTAGGTCTTGAGTACTTCGGTTTGCTCGGAATCCGTACTGGACCTCATCCAATTGTGGCTCAGCTAGGTGTCGGAGTCTCTGCTCTAGGATTCTAGAGTAGATTTTACCAGGGACACTGAGAAGGGATATGCCTCTATGGTTTCCACATTGTCGAATGTCACCCTTTTTCAATATTGGTGTTATGATGGCAATCTCCCAATCCTTTGGTATGGTCTTGTTGCACCGTGCTGCCTGTAGGACCCTTAAGAGTAATAGGTCGCCTGATGCTCCCATGTACTTAACCATTTCTGGTGTTATACCATCATGCCCTGCTGCTTTGCCCATCTTGATTTTTTCTAGTGCTGCCTTCAATTCTTCCATCTTTATGTCATCTTCATCACCATTGGTTTCCTCTTCTGTGCTGGTGGTTATCATTTCTGATGCTTGACCTTGCTCACCATCCAGGAGTTCTGAGAAATATTCTTTCCATCTTTCCATTACTTCCTTCGGGGCAGTAAGCAATTTGCCTTGCTTGTCCTTTATAAATTTGAGAGGGCATTGTTTTTCCTTCCTCATGTTCTTTAGGATCTTACAGAACAATTTCTGGTTTTCTTGCGCATCTTTTTCTAGCTTTTCTCCAAATTCTTCCCAGGAGTGTCACATATTCTCTGTATTTCTCCATTTGTCCTGCTGTGTTTTTAGCTCCTAAGTATTGTTTCCATGCCATTTTCTTCTCTCTTATTTTCTCTTTGACTTCCTCTGTCCACCAAGGTGTCCTCTTTCTCTTGTTCCCAAGTCAGACTTCACCACATGCTTCTGCAGCAGCTGTCTTTATGATGTCCTTGAATTTAAGCCAGAGGGTTTCCAAGTCATCAGGTTGTTCTTCTGTGTTGCTCACCGCTGCAGCAATAAGCCCCTGATATCTGGTCTTAATTTCTGGCTCTCTCAGCTTGTAGGTCTTAATGCTCATTTCTCCCGTTCGTTTACTTAGTTTCTTGCATGATGTTGGGCAGTTCCTAGGCTGAGCAACTCTTTCAGTTGTTCTTTTGATTGTAAGCAGGTAGTGATCACTTCCAATCTCTGGCCCCCTCCAGACTCTAGCATCCTGGAAAAATGTGAATGAGCTCCTCCTAACAATGGCATAGTCGATCACTGACTTCTCATTCTTTGTTGGTTAACATCTAGTGTATGCATGTATGCACTTATGGGGGAACTTTGTGTTTGTAATGATCAGATTCTGCTCACTGCAGAATCTAAGGAGTCGCTTTCCATTGTCATTGAGAGTATCTTTTCCATATCTTCCGATAACTCCACCCCATCTAGCATGGTCATTTCCAACTCTGGCATTGAAATCTCCGAGCATGATAATTTCATCTAGGCAGTCATCCACTGTCCTTTGAAGCAGCTTGAAGAATTCCTCCTTGACCTCTGCTCTCTCATCCTCATTTGGCCCATACACTATGACGAGGTTGACTATGGTTTCTCCTGTTAGTTTTACAACCATAATGCGCTACGAGACAAAGTTCCATCCCTTGATATTATCTTTTTAGTTTTTGGCCACAATGCAACCCACGCCCCCTTTAGCTCTTTCAGATGTGGGTACACCACTGTAGAGCAGCGTGTTGCCATCGAGATCCATGACTCCTTGTCCTTTTTTCTTTGTTTCCGTTATAGCCAGGATTTCTAGTTTTGCTTTCCTCATCTCTTCCACCAGCTCCTTTTCTTTCCCATTTATACTTCTTGTGTTCCAAGTTCCATAAGTCGTAGTCCGTTCCAGTTCGTTGCCTTTAGAATCAGTCCGGTTTTCTCTCTGGTAGTTCGCGTAATCATGATTTAAAGCAAACAGGTGATTGGCCTGTTGTGCCTTTGCATGGTGGAGTGGCTGCCTCCTTACGGTCTTCATGCAGGCCACCTTCCTCCTTTTTCAGCCGGGCTTGGATTAAAATAATAAATCTTATAAACTAAAATTTCTAAGCAACTTGAAGAAAGATAACTACAGAATGTACTTTCAATTTGTGATGAGTTACATTCAAGATTATGGGTTACTGCAATGAGCCAGGACAAACTAAAAACAAACAAAAATTTTCTACAACTGCTCTCTAAAACTGTAGCTATTAGTCAGGTTATAATCAAACACTGTTTGAATTTAAAAACACTATTTACACATAATTTACGTTATTTAAAATTGCTAATGCTATAGGTTAAAGGTACTGCGGTAACAAGTGATGCTGAAAATAAGGGTAAAAATGAAAATGAAAGATGTCAGTTTTACTGATGCATTAGAAAGACAAACATTTTGATCAAATAATTTATCCAGCAAATACCACAAACAACACACAAAGGAAGAAGAATGGAGAGGCGGGGGGAATTACAAAAACCCCTAATAAAGAAATGTATTTGAAAAAGGGGCGGTGTGCATTTCTTACTGCTAACCTTTTTTTTTTTAGGTTTACGTTAAAGGTGTTAAGGTGAAACATCTATCCTTGTCTGCAAAACTGGCATGTATATTACAGATGTTAATATTATGGAATTATCTCTATTTCTGAAATAGGAAAGGCACATCTAGGTTCCACAAAGACCTATCACTTCCACGTTCTATAAAAGCCGTCTACATTCCCAGCTTGACTTATACACTTGTATTTTATAAGGAGCATTAATCATCTGTAAGTATCTGCTACTTGTATAGCTAACATATTTCAGTTCGAAATGAACATACTCAAGACTATTCTAAACACATCCTTTTTACAGTAAATGTGACATTTATTCTTGACTACATTTACAATGCAGTTCAGAACTGTTCAATTTAGTTGCACAAATGCTGTCATAGTCTACTATGAGAATACATGTTTTGAATTAATCTTCTTGGCTGCAGGAGCAGACTGACAGTGATCTGGACTCCTGGGCAATAAGTGTCAATGGCCCTCTAACCATTCATCTAATTGATTAAGCTAGATGGAGGCTACGGGAGAGTGGGTCCCAAATATTGTGGGCCATCAGGCACTGCCTGAGTGCCCAACCTGCTTGGCAGCATAGGTTTGAGCAATAGATTCTTTCTGGCAAGGTGAATAAACTGAAAACATAATATGGAGTCTTAGGTCTTGCATACAAGAAAGTTAACTTGGATTAGCCAAGTAGTTCAGTGTTCAGCATTTCGCTCAGGGCTGCCACAAGAGAGACAGGAGGACTGGCATACAGGACTCATGGACCAAGAAGGACTGAGCGTACCATTACACTATTTCAGTCTAAAAGCAGTGCAGGTTAGTAGATCACATTACATATCATATATATATATATATATATATATATATATATATATATATATATATATATATATATATCTTACAAAGCTTGTATAAGATTGTTGGTGTGAGGAGAGTTGGGTGGCTAATGTAAATCTCGGATGAGAAGTGCTCCTAAATTTCTACTGTCAATCCTGTTTCCAATTCAAAATGTTCAATAGCTGCACTGTATAGAAACACTTTTAGATAGTTTACTAACTGTTTTTCAAATCGTTTTGTTTTTAATCATGCACCACTAAATACAGACAAGATACCCATAAGTATCATTTGTTAAATATATAATAACAAGCACTTTTCTGCTTTCTGTGTTGGCATTTTATGCAACTGGATGCCAAAGATAAGAATCATTTTTAAAAAAATGTAACTGAAGCAAGTCACGTCAGGAGAATGAGAATCCTTCAGCTGATCCAACAAAAAGGGGTACAGTACTTCTTGACTAGTAAAAACTACACTTTTGACAGTGCATTTCCAAAAATTACTTGACAAAAACAACTCTTAGATTTTCTTTCATTTCAATATATTTGAATTAAAACTTGTTTTAAAACTGCTGAAGAAATAGATTTTAAAGCTGTCCTAACAACACTGCATACCACCAGAACACCCTGCACGCTCCATTAGTAATACATAAACCACCAAGTGAAAAGCCCTGGTTTAAAGAATTAATGTTCTACTTCAAATTTCAATCCTTGTCTTCTTCCAGTGAGGGAAAAGCATTGAGGTACCAGTTACGTTTTGGTGTCATCAGTGGTGCAGTGAAAATACACAACACGTGTGCTATCAGAGTCAGTATTGCTTCCTAATTTTATATACTGAATCAGAAGATACAACTGCAAATCAGTTATGGCACAGCAAGTTGCCTATGATTTAAATGTCAATGCTTTATTAAAGCTCTGAGTTTACTAGTAACTAGAAATTAGCCTACTATCTCTACTCTACACCACTGCAAACTCACAATCACAATATATGTACACAATACTATGCCAGCTTGCAATGGTTTCAGCTAAACCAAAGAATACACACCACAATCTAACTTTTAGTCCAATGTTTACACTGCATTCTGATTTTAGTTCTCATTTTATTGCCTACCCTAACTCAGCAGTCAGTACGAGATTGTTTCATTCACCCAAAGTTACTTGATTATCAGTACAAAATTATTTGGGCTCAATGCTAATGGCTAAAGGCTATTCAGGTTAACTGAAGTCTGACTTGGGTTACCAATTTCAGTACGCCTTGTCCACCCTAAACAATGCGCAGGCTTACTACCATGGAAGTTGATGCCTTTCACTGGTAAAGACAGTAGCAAACAGGCTAACCATGCTTCCATAGCAAAAATGAATAAATATATCTGCACAGAAACACTTTACAGGAAGGAATAGCTCTGCATTTTAAGTCAAAACAGAAAAAAATATGAAAATTGGAATTACTCTATTTTTTGATAATTTATAATCTGAATATAAAATAATACAAAATTAACTCTCAGATCTCATTCTAAGGACTTACTTTGACTCTGAAAATGGTATTTTCTTAGCTCTTTAAGTCCCAATCGACTTTATAAAGGCTCAGGGGTTAGACGCGCTTGGCCCAATCGACTTTAAAAAGCCTTTAGTATATGTGCCTCTGTTTGAGACTGTTTCTAATTATAACTACCCACAAAGTCATTTCCGACTGCAAGTACATTCTTTTAAATACCGCATGTGTTTAAGAGTGAACGTGTTTCTGTTTTGAGATATTTATTTTAGATTTTTAAAGTGATTTTTTTAAGCGCATATCCTCCATTTTACCTTGAATAACTAATCATTTTTCAATGAAAGCTTTTATACTTGTAGCACAAGAGTAAAGTACATCCAATTACCTTCAGTTTCATATACAACAACAAAGTTATTTATGCATATGAACATTTTAAAAAATTATTTCCAAACAACAACAATAAAAACGCACTGGGGTGGCCATTTTTGCTTGGGCCAAACCCACTTGTTTGCTTGGGACTGAAAGAGTTAAGAAACAGTGCTTTTTCTTTGAAGAAAATTTGGAATTTCTCAGAACTTTGCTTTATGCTATTAATTTTCTTATAACTTGCTTATTTATTAATCAAACAGTGTCGTCGACCAGGGATTGGCAGCTCCTGAGCCGACCCAGCTCTAATGGGTACCTCCGAAATCGGCGAGTATCTGCCTGAATGGCGAGGGACACCTGTCTCTGTACAAGAAAAGGGATACTCACGTAAAATCAATGTCAGGCTAGACATTAATAATAACCTGAGATTTCGCCTCGAGTATTAGCGGGCGTACGAAAAAAAAAAAATAATAATAATAATCAAACAACATGAGGATATTGGCTCATATACTTTCCATTGCAAGATAAAACTTTTTACAGATTAGATTTACGACATCTTATACAAATATTGATTTACTGGAAATAATGTAAAAATTCGTAACACTTGTTACAATTTTTTAATACTAACTTTAAAGTTCTATACTAAGATTATCAAAAATCTGAGAAAAGTTTTAAAATACACATTTCAACTTTGGTGCTCAACCCAAAATATTAAAAAAAATCTGTCAACTGACATACAGGATTAAAATAAAATATCATCACCATATCCATGGCAACCTACAGCATTATACAATCAAATACTTTTTGATGCCAAACTTAGTGCTTTAAGTTAATCATGCACATTTTTATGGAAACTTTACAATTATTTATGAAAGTAGCAATTAACTGTAGCTCCTCCCCATAAAACTGTGAGATAGACAAATACTATGTCCTAATTGCTTAATCAAGATTTGGAATAATTCAACATCCTTTGTAGCTTGAATTTCCCACCTCTTTCAGATATATTTCTGTGATGCATGTCCTTTTTTTCTTGGATGCCCTATTGATTATCCTTTAAATTTGTTCAGCTATAATTATTTCTTGCATTTCTGTTACCTTCCACTAATGTCATGCTGGTAACTACAACTGATGGTGATTTGCATACGCGTTATTTCCTTGTTGATAATAAATTTAATGGTGATCAAAAAGAGTTATCATGCCATATTCAACATTAACAGTAAGCAAAGGAGACAAAGAAAGAAAAATGGCAGATATTTCCTCTTGTTAAGTAATTGATGCCACTGCTGCTAAATTCAGTAGCAAAATTAATAATATATTTATTTTTTAAATGTATTTTCTTTTGTTACATCTGACGGGTACCAGCTAATGTGTTAATACTAGTAGAGTGAGCAAAGAAAAGGGGGTTACAGCAGGGGTCAGCAACCCAGGAACTTTTGGGATCTACTTTACACTGATCCCTCTAAAGATCTACCACATATATATATATAAAAGGTAAAGGATCCCGTTACACGCCTATTGAGGCATATTGGGAATATGGTGTTAGGCCCATATTTTCTCGACCATCGGCACACTAGGGGTGATGTGGTCAGCATCATGCCGGCTGCCTTAACCTTTCCAGAGTTGCTCTCGTACCCAATTCATGAGGCTGGGTTGACCCCGGAGCCGTTTGCGGTCTTAAAAAATCCCACCTCATCTGGGGATATATATATTTGTGTCTAAGCGGCATTGAGAAATGATGTAACATACAAAGAAAAGATTATGTTCCTATCTCATGCAGTTCATGAATATATTTTAGTAGTCAGCTCGAGTTTTTCATTGGGAATACGGAAAAAGTATCTTTGATCCCAGGTACACAGCAATTTTTTAAATGCCGGAGGGAGAGGTCTAGTCGCCTAAAGTTCTTTCAAATCATCCAATGGGATCTACCAGTAGATCCGGATCGACAGGTTGGCTGACCCCTGGGTTAGAACTATTAATAAATGAAACCACATTTAAAAAAATAAACATTTTAAACAGTAAAATTAACCAATCTACAAAGCTCCCAAGATCATAAACTTATTAGAAGAAAAAAAGAAACGAAGATACAAAAGGTATACTAAATGCAGGCACCATAATAGTTTTCTTTAAAAGTTGGTTAATGTTGGGTATACCACATCAATAAAAAATATGAAAGCTTACCTTCTGCTTGTGTAAAGAGAATTGAGTCAAATGAATTTGTATTAATAATAAGATAACAGTGCCTAAAGAATTTGAAATATTTGAATTTTACATTCTGTACAAAATAATTTTGAACTTAAATTAGCATATTAGGAATCTGTCCATTTTCTACGTTGTTTTTATATGACCTGGTAATGATAATTTCATACCACGATAATCACTGACTTCTAGAAGAGATCTTTTACTCCTTCAGGTCACTTTTTGAAGAGCAGGAACTACATATTTTATGACCTTATTAAAAAAAAAAAAAAAAAAAAAAAAAGCAAAAAGTATTCCCTATTTTGTTTATTCACCTTAAACTGCACTGCTGAAACCAAAATATCTACTGTTACTTATGTCTCGCAATCTCTATTGATTTGCTGAAACTGCTTTTTAAAAATGTTTTTTTTTAAAATTTAATTATATGTGATAAGACTTCAGAAAGAGGTGGGCTTGTAATGTTTATGAGGTATTATATAGATGAAAAAATTACTGCACAAATGTAACTGTCTTCATAAAGGATGAAAATATTCTCCGAAATGTAATAACAGCCAAGTAAGCGTAAGCAAAAGAAGTAAAATTTATATTACCTTCTGAGTAATCCAAGAATGATTGAAAAGACAAATGGAATGGGAAAAATTAGATAAGAAACAATAATTAGCATTTTAAATTGACAAAAATAATGCACATCCAGCAAATTTAAACAGGTTGGAATTAATGTAATTTGCTTCAGTTAATATTTCCACATGTATGTAAGTGTCCATAGTAACAAATTTGTGTATAATCCATCCTGTTGACTTTTATCTGGCTTCACACTAGTTACCAAATTTATATAGGCATTTATGCTTTATAAATTTATTCATATATTTTGCACAGAATTGGCATTTTAGCCGCTAATGAATCTTATTCATTAATTTATTATCTGTTTTGAAATGAGCCAATAAAAAGTTTCCATCAGGTGAATGTCAAAAAGCTCCAAGCTGTAACAGACAACAATTTCAAGATCATATTATATGAATGTTTCTCAAACAAAGCTTCATAAACAGTTCAGATCTGATTAAAACTAAACATATTTGAAACGTGAGTGACCGGAAGTGAAAAGGCATTCAGTCTGGAAGGGATATAGCTTTAAAAGAAAGTCATGTGACATATGCACTGTCTGCAACATCTTAAAAGAAGAAGAAATTCACCAGCTGATCAGGTATCACAGTTCTTCTACATGGACTGTACACTATGCTGAGTATAAACAAACTGATATTGGGATAAAGTTTAAAAAAAAAGTGGTATGGAGTCAGTATCACATCTGAACAATACTACAAAGACACACAGTATTTAGGGGTTTACTGTTTATCAGCCACAGTCACAATTAGGAGACAAAGACAAGAAATATATACAAGTTAAGAAACTTTCGGAGTCTGAGGCTTGTACGAAGAACAAACCAGAGCTGGGGCACTGCACGAAGGAGGGCCACTGCATGGTGAAAGCAGTTTGTAAGGCAAAGCACAAGGTACAAATAAGGACAAAACTAAAACAGGGTAGCAGCAATATAAGTAATACCGTCATCATGTGACGTATTCTTTCCAGAATGTTGTCTCCATTACAGCTGCTCTGAACGCATCTGGGCAAGTCGACCTGCATCAGCCAAAGACAAGTTCAGACTCTCTGTGATGTCCTGGGTCCACCGTCGTCTAGGTCGACCCCTTCCCCTTTTTTCAGGGACCATGCCTTCCATCACTGTTTTTTCCAGACTATTATGTCTTTTTATGTGACCGAAAAATTTCAGCTTCCTTATTGCGATGGTATAAGTAATACAGTATGTGTAAATAACAAAGGGGCTGTTGTAAACCTGTACATTATTTACACATATTGATACTGGGATTATACTCTTACTTAAGTAAAGTGATTATATTAAGAAGCAAATGTATAACATCTCAACCTATGAGATTATAACAAAAATGTTTACTATGTGTTTCAGATAAATAAAAACTGATGGAAATTCTTTTTGACCTAACTTTATATAACTGCTAAATATGCATTTTCCCTGTTTTGACTTGACCGCTGTTATATAATTTACCACATACCAATCCTCAATATACGTTTTGATCATTGACATGGCTAGACAAATTGTGTTATCAGCAACTAAATTTAAAGGTATAAAACACTGATAGATGAGGAGAATCATTAAAAAGCACTAACAAGTTTAACTTTATTTCAAGAAATAACTTTTATTAATTAAAAACATAAAAACAACAACAATAATATCTCTTTACCTTCTGTAAATCCAGGTGGATACATCATGATGCAGTGAGGAGATTACAGAATGGGTTGTGTGGAGAAAAAAATAAGAATTAGCTAACATTCATCTGTATACAACTAATGCAGCAACCCTTCTTCACTTATATACTTCATCTGCATGAACATATCACTGCACACTCCAAAAAAAAAAAAATGAGGCTACACTGCAAACGATTGAATGAGCAATGACTTTCGAACTCCTAACTGGTGCCCAGTCTGACCACACACATGTACAGTTTTAGCATAAACAAGACATTATGAAACAAATACTAACTAATGTTCATGCTCAAAGTTTTACTTATTACTAACTTTCTGAAAAAGACCTTTTTGTAACCAACAATGACACATTCCCACCAGTTTTTCAGAAAATTTGGAAAAGGTGCTTAATGCACCATGAAAAATAAACTGAACACCTATTAGAGGAACAAGCATTTCTTATAATATTTTCATGGTGCATGTTTTGGGAAAATAAGGAAAAAGGCGCACTTTGCACTGCGAAAGCTAAACTGAACATGAGAGTATGAGGGACTTTCAATGTTTTCATGGTGCATTCATCATTAGTCAAGATAAGTTTTACTACACAGATCACTTGACGCTGAAATTGAATGGACAGGAATGAAATGACCACAGGGGAAATAATGGCCCCATAAGAACATACACTGCCATCACTGGTGTCAATACCTTGTCGAGGTATGGCGGCTTGCGTACCCTGATTACCCCCAGAGCTATGCCAGCGGGAGTTTTACTCCTGGAAGGTTCTACCAAGCTGGACAGGTTTGCGCGGGCAGGAGTCAGACTAAAACAGACACCCTGGTCCTCCAGGTTGGGGGTTTTAGCATAGGGCTGACACCCCTGTCTATGTAGAAAGAAATGAAGTTACGGAAATGACAACAAATGAACAAACTTTGCTGTGGGACGGACATCCGGAGTCTGAGGCTCGTATGACTGTCAGTGGTGAAAGTCGAAAGGAAGCCACTGACACGAACATGGACGTCCTGACCGCAAAACGTGAAACAAGAATAGGATTTTGGAATGTCAGGACAATGAACGAGACGGGTAAACTAAAACAGGTCACAGCAGAAATGAAAAACTATAGATTACACATTCTAGGGATAAGCGAGAGCAGATGGACAGGGGCAGGAAAAGTTAAAACAGCAACAGGAGAAACAGTACTTTACTCTGGAAGAGAGGATGGATAGCACAATGAAGGTGTAGCCATTATTCTACAGAAAGGAATAGAAAGGACATTACTGGAATGGAAACCCATCAACAACAGACTGATAAGAATAAGATTGAGAAGAAGATTCACCAACACTAAAATAATACAATGCTACGCACCAACGAATGACAGCGATGATTAGGTCAAGGATGAATTCTATCAACAACTGCAGAAAGAAATGGAAGACACACCTAGATATGATCTTATCGTAGTAATGGGAGACCTCAATGCGAAAGTTGGAACATGCAATACATATAATGAAAGAGTAATGGGGAAATGTGGCAGCGGAACAGCAAACAAAAATGGGGACAGTTTATGGAAAATACTGAGGGCTTATGGAATTCCAAGCTGCATAGTGTCAATCATAAAAAGCCTCTTTACGTGTAGCGTTGGGCAGAGCAACCTAACCTTTGAGGTGAAGACAGGAGTATGACAGGGATGCCCCTTATCAACCAATCTATTTTTAACAGTCATAGACTGGGTGATGCGCCAGACAACAGAGGGCAGTCCAAGAGGAATAAGATGGACTACATTTTCTACATTGGAAGATCTGGAATATGCAGATGACATTGAGCTACTAGCACATTCACATCAACACATCCAGGAAAAACCGGATAGACTTAATAAGTATAGCCAGCAGGTGGGCTTGAACATCAATCTAAAGAAGACAGGTTATGACGCTCAATGTGAGCAACCCTGAGCCCATATCAGTAAGGAATCAGCAACTGGAACAGACAGACACCTTCAGATACCTAGGATGCATAGTAACACCAGACGGCGGAGCAAGCAAAGACATCAACAACAGAATGAACAAAGCAAGAACAGTCTTTTTTAGTCTAAACAACATCTGGAAGTCCTCTCAGTACAGCACAAGCACAAAATTAAGATTATATCAGAGCTGTGTGCTTTCTGTGCTTCTCTATGGTGCGGAATGCTGGAGAGTTACAGAGAAGGAAATGTCGAAATTGTCCTCTTTTCACACAACATGAATAAGAAAAATTCTCAGAATCTTTTGGCCGAATACCATCACCAACCAAGATCTGCTTACTCGGAGCAAGCAAGAGGACATGCACACCATCATAGCTGGCAGACGCTGGAGCTGGGTTGGCCATGTCCTCAGAAGAGACCCTGATGCCATCACAAGAACAGCTATGCTATGGACCCCTGAAGGAAAATGAAAGAGAGGCCAACCAAAAACAACGTGGCGGAGGACTGTGGAGGCTGAGATGCAAAGAATGAACCAGAGTTGGGGAACCGTACGAAGGATGGCCACCGACAGAGCAAAGTGGAATCAATTTGTTGTTGCCCTACAAGACGCCACCAGGCGTGATGGCCGCTGACTGCTCTGACGGTTGGCAGCTAAGGATCAAAGAAGAACGTACAGCAGAAAGAGTAGACAAAAATTCATTACCGTCATTATTTGGTGAGTTACAGGCTTGTATTCTAATAAAGCCGAACACTAGATGCTATTGTTATTGTTGATCAGAATCAACATCATGCACTCCGGGCAAACCCATAGGTGCTCAGTTGCCCTCAGCAAATGCCGAACGGTATGAATGCGAACTATTTCTGTGGAGCTTGCTGGTTATGTACATCAGGGGTTCTCAATCTTTTTTGCTTATGGCCCTTTTCTGAGCCCTCTTTTCCTCTGTGGCCCCTCCCCCTTTGTCTCTGTTAGCTGGAAAGAAGGTACTTTACCAGAAATATGGCACTTACTGTGGCCCCCTAGAAATATGCCATGGTCCACCTAGGAGCCATATGGCCCACGTTGAGAACCACTAGTATACATGACGGATGGATCCTTTCGTCCTATTAGATGCTATATGATCATAAAACTAAGTAGCAACATCTGCTTAGCTGTTAGTACCCCATAAGACGAATAAACGCTTATAAATATAATATGAGATGAAGAACACAAATAGAGAATTGAACTAAAACACACATGTAATGTACATTTTATCGTAATCTTGCTCATGTACGTTATTTATTTTAAAAGTGCTATGATCTGTGGTCTAGTAAAGTTTGAATTGTACATTTTTTATTATATTTATAGCAAGAGGTGCATTTATTGTGTACCAAACAAATGTGCTGTTTAACAACGTACGTTCATCTGCGCTAACATCTTCACTACCACTTTGATCTCTGCTCTTCATAAAAGGAAAACGCCGTGAAAAAGAGAAATTCTTCTTCTTTCTGTCATTTGCTGCTGCAGTGGAGGACACTGAGGTTGGCTGTTGAAGGAAAATAAAACATGTAGCAATAAACCTACAAAGGAAATTTTAAAAGACAAGGCTGTGAAGTAAATGCAGTGTTATATGTAGAATGAAGTAGATATACTTTTTAAATAAGTGAGTGAAGAATAAACAATCTCATACCTGTCAAGTTGTACGTTTTTGCCGTATAATGTATGTTTTTTAAAATACTTTTAGCAGTGTACGTCCATACAAAGGTTGCTGCATGGATTTTCTGAACAACCAAAAAATCTAAATAAAAACTAAAAATATTTTCCAACGAAAGTTTTTTTTTTAAATCAGAAAATATTTTCTAGCCCACATTTTTTTTAAACCCCCGGGATTTCTCAGCATCTGTTTTTAAAGCGAGGTCTCTCCAAGCAACCAATCAAATCCTTTTATATCCAACAATTTGGCAGTAACTTTGAATTCGGCCTCAAACCTGTTGGGCTTTCAGCGTGACATGACGTATTTTTAAAGTTATCTGTCGTCAACCACGCTTGCGACTACCCCTAGACGCCATTTTTAAAAAAGATAAGCATTCGATATTGTGGTCATGATGTGATGGTTGAAATGAAGCACTGTTGGCCCATTATGCCCAGGTGTATATTGTTTATTATGAATTCGATTACTTATTAATAATGGGTAAGTTGGAAGTTTATTGTTCGTTATTTTTAATGTACGATGTTGTCTTATGTTTTTTTCCGGATTTGTTATGCATCATTAAGATATGGTAGGGATAGGATTAATGCTAGGCAACATCTTTCTTTATGTGTGTTCGAGCTGCTGACGATGAAACTGCAAACTAAACAGGCGACAGCGCAGCATAGTAGGCCTTTAGTAGATAATATGGTAACTACACCAAAATCGATTCTGAAGGTGGGAGCATAATTATCTGTTGTTATTGTTTGTTTTAAAAGTTTGATATGAATGTTTTCTTGCACGATATTATTTGTGTACTTGTAGATCAAGGGTAGGTTTAGGGTTAAGGTTAGCGTCATGTAATGTGTTTCATGCATCACAGGGATAGGAATCAAGAAATAAAATCGCGAAACAGTTTTACGAGGCCTCGGTTATAAATTAGTCAGCAAAGTCGATTACGCGGGGGCGTGTGTGCAATTATCACCTGTTATTACTGCGTTTGTTTTGTTTTTAAAAATGAATTAATTCATTTTTTATTATTATATTAGTGTCGTAAATTTTGAGAAGATAGGACTGAGATATTTATGGTCCCGCTGAAGCAGAGGTGATAGTGACAGCTATGTGAAAGGAAGGTGGTAGAAATAGTATTGTTTCACGAGGAGGGGTAAACGTGTAGGGAACAGGTGATAGTGTAGAGAGAAAAAGGCAGTCTTGGATTGAGTAATTGCTCTAATCCAGCCTATCTTACGACTCTATTTAACTTCCAGACGCCCTTACTCTCCTTGTACAACATACAAGGTACACAACACTTAAGTACACAAACTTCTGTGACATATAACTACTACGTACAGACGTGAAAACAAACTATGAATAACATATATATATATATATATATATATATATATATATATATATATATATATATATATATATATATCAGGGGTTTGACCGACACTATAGAGTAAGGTTTATTAAATTTATTTTCGCTAAATATCACAACATCAAGAAAAGCATTGGTCAATACATTTTAGTTACATCAGGGAAATTAAAATATAAATCTAATAGGCCTTCCCTCTTGTATAGGAAAATTTAGAAAGATCCCACCCGAGGTAATATACCCAAAAAGATCAAATAATTAACAATGGGAGTAAGGGGCAGTCAGGACAGGTAAAGAATAAGTCCTTGATTTAACTATCCCATAGGCATTCAGATTAGTGAGAGATAAATAAAAAGAAGATGTTATATTAGTAGTAACTTAAGAAATAAGTTCTTTCGTTCTGTTTCACTCTCTACACACATACAGTGAGCTCACTTCAGTTATGCTTACCCCTCTGCCGACGCTGCATACATTCCATGGAATTTATCAAACACAATGTATTTAAGACTATTATGAGTCCTATTATTTGTCCAGTTCAGCCCCAGACTCTCCGTTTAGGCAACTGCTATTTTTTTCGGAGGGTCGTTGAATTGGTGTGTTGATTATTTTTTTCCTGGGTATTCCTCTTCGTACTGCAGGTATTGGTTTGGGATAAGTTTTTCTAGGTGGTGGCACTGTCCTGGAAATTTATAAGTTAATATAGTTTTTTTCCCGGAGTGGTCTAGCCTCCAGTGGCTGTGACTCTCTCTGTCGTAGTGAATGTGTAAAAAACAACAGAAGGTTACTCCCAGGCTGTTCTCGGAAGGAAATAGCCGAGTATGACCAGTGAATTCTCTCTGTAGAATTTGGTGGTAGGAAAACTTTACTGTCATATGGTTTTTTAAAGAAAATTAGTGCTGTAAGTTCTGCCACATCAGGCCAGTAATATTTATATGGATAAGATGGAAAAATCTTCTGGAATAGTCCCATTCCAGTTTAACATTAAAAAAAATTTTACACTGAAGTGTTCAGGTTATTTAACCACTCTCATGGATGGAGAAGGTGGACCACGAAGGGTCTCCAACATCAGATTTTCACTGACAATGTTTGTATGTTTAGGAACATATAATTGGAATGCCATAAGACATCTGGCCATACATCTCTATAAGAACCGCTGGATCGCAAAGGTATGATCTACCTATATAAAAGAGAGTAGATAACAGGTAATCATACTATAATTATATTTTAACACCCGCGTTTTAGGTAAGACCTGTAAATCATTCCGGTATTTAATTATCTATATATAAAAAAACCACGAGTTATGAACACTAGTCACTTAAAATTTACGCATGATGAAAATAGAAATAAATGGTATCAAACAAATTATCGATCGTCTAGCGTCATAATATTTTAAGCCTCTCCTACTGGGGAATAGCTTACTTACTTACTTAGTCGTTCCCCTTCTAACGTGAGGTGTAGAGGTTTGGAAGAGAGAGCGCCAGACCATTCTATCAGCTGTCTTAGTTCCATAAGTCATAGTCCGTTCCAGTTCGTCGCCTTTAGAATCAGTCCGGTTTTCTCTCTTGTGTTACTCGTAATCGTGGTTTTAAGCAAACAGGTGATTGGCCTGTTGTGCCTTTGCATGGTGGAGGGGCTGCCTCCTTACGGCCTCCATGCAGGCCGCCCTCCTCCTTTTTCATCCGGGCTTGGGACCGGCATTGGCGGAGTTCTACTGGGGAATAGCAAGAAATTAAATTACGTTTACGGCTGGAGAAAATTTAGCTATAAGTTTATTTAATACGTTATTCAGCTTAACACAAAATCCCAGTGAAATATAATGAAGAAACTATAACGATTAAATCACTCAAAACTCTAATATATTATTACCGCAGCACAAAGAATGAATTAATCTCCACGTATAAAAGAAATCCAAAATTCTTGTTTGGCTCTTATATATGAGCTAGGTACTTTCTTCAAATCTCTGGCGCTATTGATAACTGAATTTTTAAGAGATGCCTATATATATTAAATGAATAGAAATCGTTAGCTACGTGCGAGATTTTTCATCTCTGCCTGATTCTCGGGAACTTTTGCGGTCGAACCGTGAATCAAAGCTATTTTTCACAACTTTGCTGCCAGGCTCCGCCGTTCCTGCAGAGATTTCTTCCGCGTTGACGGTTCTCGTTCTGGTGTTAATCAGAGGTGTTACAGAACTCGCTCTCTCTTAGTGACTACAAAAGACGTCGATAACTGACCGCTGGTGCTGCCTCTGGCCCGCCTCTTTGAAGGAATGACAGTAAGAGATCCAGAGATTGCTAATTATAATGGCTCCTGAGAGAAGACCGTAGGCGTGGCTAAATTAAAATTAAGACAGAGGGCGAATGACATGGCTTACAGCACGCTCACTTGGACATGCTAATTAGGGAAGCACATGGAACCCGCGTTGGCGATTTTGATTTCAACAAAATGAGGGGTACCGGTGAGATTAAAGTGTAGCTTCAATTTTCATCTGTCACAATTAGCATGATCAGGATGTTTGCGCACGTTATTACGTGTGAAAAGGCTGTAAATACGATTTTCCGTTGTCTTTTTCTGTTTTTTTTTCTGAGCGAAACAGTAAGAAAGGTGTACTTGACCTTTTTGGTGGAAATAAAGAAAAGTGGGACGAGTTCTTCGATGCCATAGGAAATACGTCGCAATACGTCAAAATTATAGTTGGGGTATTGGGTTAGGTTTATGATTCCTAAATCTAACCCTTTACATCCCCGACCCTTTCCTGTTTATTGCGTCTCTAAATTTGGTTGAAATGAAGGACAGTGGGCTATCTGTTTGATGCTGCCTAAAAAAAAGAATTCAGCAACGAAAGTTCATAGATATGGTCAGAGGTCATGGTAGTAGTCGCAGTATTTTATGCAAGGGAATAATCATTAATTTAAAACTAGCACAATAATGACTGTTTTTTCATTGCAATAATGGTAAGGCTGTGCATTCTCAGAGCATATAAATTTACAACTACAGCTGTACTAGGATATTTTTTGTTTTTAAACATGGTAATGTTTTGCCTTCATTTTTATTACATTATAATATATATATATATATATATATATATATATATATATATATATATATATATATATATATATATATATATATATATATATATATATATATATATATCACTACAGTTATAATTTGACTTCTGTTACAAAGTTATTGATTTTCTGGTGCATTTTACAAAACTAACACAAACATCACCATGTTATGAAGGCTGTGGTAACTTTAAGGGATATAATACATATTTTAAATGATTATCACTCACAGCATTTCAAATACATATAAAGAACAGCATGAAACTTTATTAGTATGTTTTATATCGCACTATTTCAAATGTTAACTTAATTAGTATATGTCATTTTAAAACTGTATCGCGTTTAATATATTTTTTGTGTAAGGATTTTTGGGTGTTTGTAAGGTTTTTACTGGTCAGGCGTACAGGTTTTTATCTCAGGTTGACAGGTATGCAATCTACGTATACAATGAAGTAAATCTAACAGTATGAAATCTTGTACAGAAGTCAAAGAATGTATTAAAATAAAAATACCAGTGCGGGCCATGCTGACAGTATTTAATTGTGCTTCTTCATTTCCTATGATCTTTTATGTTATGTATTAATACTGTTTTTGTTTCCTTTTTATGCCATGTGACTAGTTTACTGCATTATTTCCTGTGAAACAGTTGTTAGATCGTTAAGTGTCATCTCTCCTGATGTTTTCTCACTAACTTAATTTACTTCCTTCACATGTGCAACACTAAGTTGTTCTTATTTCAACTTCCTGAGCAGCATAAGCCTTCAGTAAAATCATTCTAAGCCATTTTGTCTGAGCAATATGTTCAAGTTCCTTCTTCAAGTCTATCTATCTTATGTCTGGCTCAAATTCACTTTTCCATATGCTTTTGGGTCTTCTATGTTTTTCTATTCTCAGGGCTTCAGGATGACTTACTTTGTGATGCTAACAGATGACTATGTTATGTCAGTTATGTCCTATTCACGTGCAATGTCTTTAGTTCATCTCTTGTTTCACTAGCATTTAACTGACTCAGTGTATTAATTGTACATTGGTGATTATTTAACGCCATTTCCATCCTTGTATGTTGTGTTTACAAACTCAACTTCATTACTGAGCTTATTTCACATGCGTATCATATTCAGGATTGTTCGATTGGCAGAGTGTTTAGAGTACTTGCAAAGTTACCAGGTTCCAGGTTAAAAACCTGGTAACTTCACATTCCCCACTAATCCTACTAACTTGAGAGGAACGGCACAGGCAGTGAGATAGGGAATTGGTCACCCCACGTCCTATAACTAGACCTAGTTTAGTGAAGTCCTTAATATTTCACTTCCCTTTGGCAGTACCTACTATGGGACTACCTTTACCTCTTTGTTTTTAAACCCAATTGTGGTACTGTCTACATTTTTAGTTTCTCTGAAACCAGTTAACTAAACTAGATTACAGCTGAGAAGATCACACAATCATTGATACTAATATTTTCTACCGTCAAACTTGTTGACTGCCCAGAGCATACTATTTGCCCTGACATCACAATCACTACGTTGTGATTTGGTTGGTTTTAAGGACTATCTTCATTGCCCATGGACAACTCCATCAGTGCTCCGATCTCCTCCCTTAGATCACACAAGGAGGATCTCTGCACAGTGCACAAACTCCGTAGCACCGGCAAGAATCCAAATGTGTGTATATAGGAATCACACATTCTATAAATATATTTGTTTAAACACTATGTTGTGAATTTTCAGTAAGTAACAACTCTCTCTGCCACACTTTTCTTAACTCAGCAAGTACATAAATCTAATGACATAAAAATATGTTTGAACTATTCCTTCAAAAACTCAATAGCACAAATGACTAATGACAAACTTTAACCATTTAAAAGGCACAAATGAATGGCAGACTTTTACAACTTTAAGCACTCTGTGATTTTCATTAAATAATAAGAATAAATAAGTCTCTTATACATAATCAAACCTTATCTGTATTGGTACTGTTCTTTCCAGTGAACTTCACGTTTTTCAACCGTGCTCTTTCTTTTCTTTCAACCCTGCAACAAAATAAGTTTTATACAAAATTATCTGTCAAAGAATGATCAACATTAAGGAAATATAATAAAAAAAACAATCATTACTGAATCACATCTCTTCGTGCCCTGTATAGTTCCCGGGGGTCTCTGAAGAGACACAGAAGAAGTAGTACTACCGTACCCTCTGGCGACTAATATGAGGTTGTGAAGGGGGCTGGCAACCTCATCAAGTAAAATAAACTGCAATAGAAACCACCACTGCAAAAGCATGTGACCGCTTAGTGCAGGCTTCCTGCAAGATGACCAGCTGCAGTGGTGACTCCATGCTCCATAAGGAGCACAAAGGAAAATGAGTGAAGACTGGCTTCTCTTCTTTACTGTTTATGCTTATTACCAAAGCGCCCCACGTAGTTCAGTATTGGTTTCTGGTCTACAGCAAGAATTTAAATCTCAGAGCTTGATACTGAGCAGCAAAGAACACAGCTACTGAATCCTACCATGTATGCCATAAAGGTGTTTTTAAAAGGCCTATGTATGGAGCTAGCAACCTAAAGATGTAAAACACTGCAACTGGAGGCCATTAGCTCTGAGGAGCAACAACAACAACAAAAAAAAAACAGAGGAATATGATTTGTTGTCTGTAAGTTGTAGAACCACTGAGCTATAGACAATTTGGGAGGAATGGATAACAATTAAACCTGATGCTGATAAACATATATCTCAAAACACCAATGAAGATTATGAAACCTATACCCATCCCCAACATGGTATTAATTCTTCACAGTAAAATCAACCACAGCAATTAAATTATTATCCCAATACCCATGACCAACTGAATAAAAAGGATTTACATAATGATAGTCATATCATATTCTATGCAAAGAAAAGTTACCACAGATCCACATAATTATGTATACCTTTGCTTACTAGGAATAATTCCCATGCCTTCATCATCTCTATCTAATGTTATTCTCTTGGCCTGCCACCACTCATCATCACTAGCATTTGTCACATGCAGAATGTCACCATAATGGAATGCAAGACCCTTGCTTGGAAGACCTGAATCTTTGCTTGGATCGTAGTCAAACAGAGCTCTGTATATGGAAAACACTGATTCTATCATGTATTCAAATGTGTCTCTAACAAATGGAAAACAAACTCATTCTACCATGTATTCAAAGGTTTTTCTAACATATGGAGAACAAACTCATTGTAGATAATGGGAACGATTTGGCCATTTTTCGAGGTGTACTAGTACTTGCCTATTTAAGTGTGTTTATCTGTAGATAAGATGTTGATAAATCTGCAGATAAATGTCACTGCATAAGATGAGATAAGATGCAAAGACATGTTCTGAGGCCTTGGTGTATACAGGCCGATTTTTGGGATCATAATGACCCTGAATCTTGTGCAGGAACGGCGCTAGGAGATAGTTAGGCCATTGTATGAAGGGAGAGTTATCAAAAACAGATTACTTATAGACTGTATATATAGATTTAAGGAAAACACGTTCTGAACATTAGAACTGCTAGGATATATATTCAAGCCTGTATGGCGTTTTGTTAACTGCAGGGGTATGCAGTCGTTGAGGGAGTCCTATAGATGTACGCCTGTGTGGCAGGTTTTGTAACAAGCAGTCGTTCTGTGAATTTACAAACAAACTGCGATGTATTCTAACAGCTGTAACATGTATTCAAAGTGTTTGTACCTGTCTAACAATCGGATTGATGGAAAAAAAACACTATTGATACCATGTATATGCAACAGTACAGGGTGAGTTTTTCATAACATATAGACTTTATACACAACAAACTCATTCTACTACAATCAGTCTAATCACATCAAGAGGGATATAATTTATCACCATTGTATATACCAAGATTTCAGTCTTTATCAACCATATATTCAAAGGTTTTTCTAACATATGGAAAACAAACTCATTCTACCATGTATTCAAAGGTTTTTCTAACACATGAAAAACAAACTCATTCTACCATGTATTCAAAGGTGTTTCTAACATATGGAGAACAAACTCATTGTACCATATATTCAAAGGTTTTTCTAACATATGGAAAACAAACTCATTCTACCATGTATTCAAAGGTTTTTCTAACACATGAAAAACAAACTCATTCTACCATGTATTCAAAGGTTTTTCTAACATATGGAAAACAAACTCATTCTACCATGTATTCAAAGGTTTTTCTAACATATGGAGAACAAACTCATTCTACCATGTATTCAAAGGTGTTTCTAACAATGTATCAAGAAACTGATTAAAACTAAGCAAGCTTTATTTGAAACATGAGTGACTGGAAGTGAAACAGCATTCAGTCTGGAAGGAATGTACTTAAAAAAAACCATGTGTCATATGTACTGTCTGCAACATCTTAAAAACAAAGCCAGCACTGCACTCTGGAAATGAACGAAATCTTTATTTCATCAGGGTAAAGAAATAGGCATAATTGCCTTTTTACATTTCTGCCCTGCAATACAATTTTCAGTGTTTTACAAATTAAAATAACTTAGGTAGAATCAGAAAGGTAGAATCAGTGCAAGATTAAGGCCTTCCAAGGCCCTAATCACTGAAAGTATTATGGTGCCCTTTGTACAAAATATGTGTGGAAAAGAAAAAAAACTACATTAAGAAACAGAACGTTTTTATTTTTTGAATTCAAGTAACAACACATTAAATGTTTGTTTTGAAGCAACTGCTTTTTGTATTTTCTATCATCATTAGCATCATCCTTCAACTCTCCAAGAAGCATAGGTTTTCAACAAACTTGTGCCATGTGTCCCATGCCATCTGCTCAAGGTATTGCCACATCTTCTTCATCCCCTCATGTCTATCTCCAGTTCTCTTCTCCAAGTGCTCTTTGGTCTCCCTCTACCTCTCTTATCCTGGGGATTCCAGAACAAGGATGCCTGGTAATGCTATTGGCAGGTTTCCTCAATGTGGTTACAATATCAGTATTACCATAATTACAAACAAAAATACTTGTTCATGCTGATTTCGAAGTGGTCACATATAATTCATCCAATTTTATCATCAACAATTAATCTGAATTGTTCTCTTTTCTTTCTTTCTTTTCTGTTGGTGCCCCTGGTAGCCTGCTGGCCTAAGAACCGTGCTTAGTGTGCTTTATGGATAATCTGGTCATGGGTAGAACTCTTAAGGAATGTCAACCCAAATTACAACAGAAGAGTTCAACTATTTTATAACTTCAAAGCTATCACCGTGAGTTTGCATTACGACAATTAACATTTTTGCTGTCTGATATTTAATCATTATCACTTTATCTGCACATCAAATAAGTTATTTGATTAGGAAAATTGTTTAGAAAAACCTGGAAAACAATACTTGAGCCAGAAATTAAGGCAAGCCCCTAGCTCATCCAGCAGGCAATAACCATGTCATCTGGCCAACAATTAGTCTCTTTGACATTTGTCTCATATGCTGACATAGTAGAAAATGTTGATGTGCTCGATTTATAGTGCCTTCATGTAAATTTAATTAACAATGATGTACATGCAATTGTAAGCTGCTTTTATTGTATGTGAATTATTCATATGACCTCCATCCCTCATATCACCTTTCAGTCCCTGTTTAGCAAAGCCTTGTAATTAATTTCATATTAAACTCTCCTGTTCAGTACCATCTATTCAAATTCTTTCAGTGTCTTTTTTTAAATCCTCCTAATGCAGCCTTTTCCATCTTTTTTATCCAGGAGGAACACTTGAAATAATTTTTAGATCTCAGGGAACCCCAGATTAAAAATTATTACGTCTACAGCTCACGGTACCTTAGCGTGATCAGTAAGTTGTAAATTTAATAACCAAATACAAATTGCCAATGCTCTTTTGATTAGAGAATTATTTCTGTGGATCTGTTTATTTTGGCCAACTTATTAGTGTGCTCTTTTTTGTGTGGTTCCCCTTCCCCACAAACGATATCAATGCAAGTCAGTAGTCTAGATAGAAGAAACTTCATGTTTTCTTTTTTAAATGTTCTACTTGATTTTTTGTTGAACCATATCCAATTAAGCCTAAAAGTCTTACCACAAATTTCTCCCCTACAAGATGTTAATGAAATATTGTATGTGCAAGATTCGTTTTCTTCCCTACTTAAAGCAAAAAATGACTTTTTAGCTAACTTTTCTTGAAAAAAAAAAAAAAAGGTAGTTGAGCTTAGCTTACCTTTCTTGAAATGAACCTCTTTCTTTCCCTTTCATAAATTTAAAAAACTCATAAGGCAAACATTATAAATTTGTTAAACAATTGGCTTAAGCCAAAATGGGATTTAGTTTTTCCTAGGTACATTGAATTTTAAATAAAGGTTTGTAAATTGATTTTAATTAGTGCTATTTAGAACATGAAATTTATTGCTGATGTTTGGTAAAGCTACTAAAAAAAACAATTGGCCAAAGCAATATGAATAAAAATATAGCCTAAGACACAGTTTTATTTACAAGGCTTTGAAAAAAAAAGTTTATTTTTTTCAATCACAATCTCTCATTGAACCCCCAACAACCTCTCACGGAACCCCGGCTGAGATACACTGTACTAATGTCTGTTTGCAGTTCTCTTCTCTTAAATGTTCTAGACCTCTGTTTAAAAAAAAAACCTTGGAGATTCCAGAATAATTGTTATTGTTGATCAGAATCGACATCACTGCACTCTGGGAAAACCCATGGGTGCCATCTCCCTCAGCAAATGTCAAAGGGTATGAACGCTAATTGTTCATGTTGCTCACCGGCTGCATACACGCCTGATACATCCTCTCATCTCTGCCAGTCTTGCATTTTATTCTCAATTCCAGCAATCTTAACCTTGATGTCTCATCGATTGCAGTGTCACTTTCTAACAGGCGATCTTTGATTGTCCTTAGTATCTCTCCCTTATCCATCCATATTCAATGCACCCACTATGGCTGCTCTTGTAGCTAGTCTGTCAGCTCTTTCAGAATAAGGAATGCCTTCTAATGTTAATAGCTAGTTTCCTCAATGTGTATCCTGTCCAACACATTTCCTTTTCCTGTTGCACTGATATTTGTGAGATCCTTTAAATCAGTACCATGTTGGTGATTCTGTCACATCATTTTAATTATTCTATTCTGTGCAAATACCCATTGACAAAAATCCATTGGGGTTCTTCATGTAGTTTATATTATTAGTATACATTATACAAAACAGTGGCAATGATAAAAGGCACCCACAGATCCAGTGGTGCGGGAGGGAGACTGATGTAATAACTACAGGGTAAAGGCTCCCCCCCCGAAGTTTCACCACTATACATCGGATTTGTGGACTATGAAAAGGCATTTGACTGTGTAGATGGAGAATCACTCTGGAAATTGATGAGGCATTATGGAGTTACCATGAAGATCACTAAATAAATAAAGAAGATCTATGAAGGCATGACATGCAGAGTTCTTCATGAAGGACATTTACAGAACCTTTTGGGATTAGAACGGGAGAGCGACAGGGATGCCTTTTGTCTGCATTTCTTTTCTTACTAGCAATAGATTGGGTTATGAAAACATCGACATCACACAACAGAAATGGAATTCAGTGGAATCTGACTAAACAGCTTGATGATCTGGATTTTGCAGATGACTTGGCTCTTCTGTCCCATAACCATAATCAGATGCAAGACAAAATAAAAATACTTGATGAGAGGTCACAACAAGTGGGTCTGAAAATACACAGGGAAAAGACAAAGATAATGAGAATAAATGCAAGAAATGATAACAAGGTCGAACTTGAAGAAACACCACTAAAAGATGTAGAATTGTACACATATCTTGGCAGCAATATAGACAAAGTTGGAGGGACAGACAATGATATAAAATAAGAATACAAAAAGCAAGAGGAGCTTTCATTGCATTGGGAAACATGAAAATAAGAATCTTCAACTCAAATGTCAAGTCAGTCCTATTGTATGGCTCTGAAACATGGAGAACAACAAAAACAACAACTAAAAAGCTACAGACTTTTATAAACGGGTGTTTGCGGAGAATAGAAGGATTGAAATGGTATGACAAAGTCACAAATGTGGAACTGATGACAAGAGCCAGACAAGTCCCAGTGGAAAAAGAGTTGAGAAGACGCTGGCGATATATAAGACACACACTGATGAAACCTGTTGATAGCTTTACAAGGCAGTCCTTGTTCTGGAATCCCCAGGGAAAGAGAGGCAGAGGTAGACCAAAAAACACATGGAGAAGAGAGCTAGATACAGAAGTGAAAATGATGAGGAAAACATGGAAAGAACTTGAGCGGATGGCACGTGACAGGAGGAATTGGCATGTGTTTGTTGAAGGCCTATGCTCCTTGGGGAGCTAAAGGGTATTGAATGAAAGGCCCCCCAGATAAGGTACATCGGCTAATGATGCAAAATGATATTAATAAATTAATTTCTTATTAATGTGAAGTAAATTTACTACATTAACCTTAACATTAATGTAATAACTACATGGTAAAGGCCCCTCAGATAAGTTATATTGGCAAATGAGGCAAAATGATATTAATAAATTAATTTCTTATTAATGCAAAGTAAATTTACTAAATTAACCTTTTCGTATTTGTTAGTCCCACACAGTAGCATTGATATCTAGAGAGATTATGTTACGTGTATATAATTTCAAAATAAACTTTAGGAAAGCAGTATCAGCTTTGTGCTGAATACGAGGTCAAAGCACTACATAAAAATAATGGTGCCAAACGTGTTTTGCCATGTCAGAGTTTCAAGTAAGTGAAAGTGGTACATTATAAAGGTATGTTTGTAAATGGAATAGTGCCTGTTAGAAGCAAAAGAAAATATGAGATTCATAAACTATATGAGATTCATAAACCATAGCTGAATATTCATGATAAAAAATACTTTCAAATCAAATTAATATGCTTTCAGTATAGTCCTTAGTTTTGGGCATGTTGCCATTTGACCTGCATTGGCATGTTTATGACTAACAGTAACTGTACTTAACACAGTGCTGGACTATTTAGGTAGAATTACGGATGCTGATATAGAATTCAAGTTGGCATGCTATGGGCAGCATCTGCATTGGCTAGCAGTTATTTCAGATGCTGATGTTTCTTATGCTGAAAAGTGAATCTGATAACTATTTAGATATACGCCCCTACATGCCAAAAGATAGACTGGATAATAAATCAGACTGGATCAGTTCTTTTTTGTTGTTCATTCTCTATATGACCACATCCATTTCTCTCATAAACTGAGTAGTCCATATCTGACATCTTCCAATCCCACAGTTTCTCCCTCAAGAGGTTCAGTGTAGTCTGCTGCTCTAAACACAGCTGGGTCACTTATTCAACCATCTGCTCATATTACCACCACAATAGATGGTATGTAAGTTTGAGAACTATCTATTCACGTCTTCTTTGGAAAATGTAGTATCCATCTGACTCTGGATGTTCTATGAGCTATTGTCAATGTGTTGCTATTTTTGATTACTGCTTCAATCTCTTCATATTTTGTCCTGTCCTCAATTTGAGTTTTTCTTCTTCCTTCTTTGGTGAATCTTTCTGTCCTCTCATTAAAAAAATAATCTTGCAATGAGCAGGAATTCACTGAATTTTCATTTTGCTGAAATAGTAGCTGGTTTCCATTGATATTTCTAAGAGCTGTCTAATTTTTGCAGCTTCACTATAGTTCATTTAACAAGTACCTAACAGGATGTTTCAAGTCAACCTTTAAGGCTACTATATGAGCCTAATGGGATATTCCACACAAGCTCATAGTCTGGAAACAACATCGCTTCCCTGAAATTATAGAAACATTCATGGAATTGAGAGAAAGAAGAGTCTAACTGCAATAGTAACAAAAGCCATTACAACATAATACATAGAGAAACATTACCAAAGCAACATCTGGACCCATGAATACATGGATCAGCAACAAAAGCAAAAGAAGATGGAAGTGGAGGTGTCTTTCTAAGCTTAAGCAGCACACACAAAAAGCTGTCAGTGGTAACAGGATTATTCTCAAGTAACATCAGAGCATAAGCAGAGTCCTTGAAAACTGCAGCAGGGGTTCTAATGATAGAGGAAAGCACAGAGACACAACTTGCTTTCTTCATCAGTAATTGCAACGCTGAAGAACCAGAATAATGCAGACCATGGGCTACAACAGATTTGGATACCACCTATTCAACAAGCTAAAGGTAGAAACTACGATGAGTGTAACTGTGGCACTGATAAATTGACTGCTGAACATCTGCTTCAAAGATGTCCAACATATGAGGAACAGAGAAATCACATATGGCCGTCACCAGTATCATTCCTGGACAAACTATGGAGATACAAATAGCCTGAAGATGACCACTGCTTTCTTTGAAAATATTCAAGTAGACATTTGAGAGTATATGAAGAAGTATGGCTCTGAAACATGGAGGACAATGAAAATAACAACCAAGAACTTACCAACTTTCATAAATGGGTACCTGTATAGAAGAGAAGGATTGAAACGGTGTGATAAGATCACTAATGTGGAGCTGGTGGAAGGAACCAGACAAAAGCCAATGGTGAGAAGATGATGCTGGTGTTAAACAGAACACACCATGAAAGGACAAAAAAAAAAAATTAAAATATTTCAGTGTCACAAGATTTCGGAAATAAAGAACCTTCGGCTTACAAAACCCTGATGTAGTTTATAAGTAAAATACCTGAATATGAGGTCTCAAACCAACCTAAACAAAAGGCTTTAAAAAAAAAAAAAAATCCACTGAAGACTGTAAATAACAGGACAAACAACAAGAAAAAGGTGTTGCTTGATAATTCTTACCTAACAAAGAGTGTCTTCTTTTGTGTTGTGCGCAGACTACCAGTGCTTGTGTTCATCATCTGCTCTCTAAGATCCTGAATTTTAGCTTCAAATCGGTTATAGTCTGAAACAGAAGACCATGATACAACATGTTCTGAAACGAATTCAGACTCCCAAGGCAGTGATATTTTCTTTATGAAATGTCATGACAAAATCAATTGTAAATATGCTGGTGGTATGTGGTGAAGTCCTCCATAGACTATGAAAAGATATTAACACGAGAATCTTCGTAACTACCAAAATTGTTAACATCACCACCTCTGCAAAAGTTAAATCCATGAACAGTGATACTGAAGTATGAGAATATACTGCCTTTACAAATATACCTTTGGTGTGTAATCGCACAACAGGTTACTGAAAGTAAAATGGATCTGCTCCAAGTAGGTGTTACATTTGTTTAGCAAGATAATTTACGGCACCGTGTAGCAAACTTTCTTATCCTGTGGTTGGGGTTTCATGAATGGATTCTAGAGGGTCTGTGTACATAACCTAAAATTTTAACTTTTTTGTTAAACTTTTATGTAGATTTATTTTCCAACAAGGGGTCCACAGTCTTCACTTGGCAATCAAAGGGGCCCATAGATCTTCATTAGACAAAGGACTCCATGGCACACAAAATTGTTTAGAAACCCTGCCGTATAAGTTCTTCTGTAACCAGTGACCAAAATATTAAACAAACATATCAAATCATTCTCTAGTAAAGACCTGCCGTCACTGAAGTTAGGTAAATCATTTTTTTAAATGAGCGAAAGAAAGAGAATAAAGGATACTGAGGCAGCCTAACACCCAAAAAATGGAAAGTAAGATTTTCACTGCTTATAAAGCAGACTGTCATATAAATAAAATCAGTGTGGCCATATTTGAACAAATGTATGATATCAAAGAAGCACTTCTGCAAATCAACAGCACGACAACACAGGATACGGCAAAATTGTGTTCCTTTTCCCCCTTACATTATGTTTGTTTACAGCAGACTGTGTTTTACTGCACATAACTGGTGCTATTCCTACCTATCATGTCTTTCAAAAAGTACTGTGTGAGGGACATTAGTATGCTCTATAAATTTTTATGGTCGCTAAGCAATTCTGTTGCTAAAAGAAAAAATCAATGAAGGCTATAATAATAATTTTTTGTTTTTTAAATTGGCTGAGAGTGACAAGTTGGCTATTTTAAAAAAAAAGCAAGTAAATACTCGACCTGTGCTGTATTTTTGTATGTGCAGATGTGGCACTAGTGGAAATGCTAGTTTCAAAAAAAAAAATTATTATGGGGCAAAAAATGAGGGGGGCCAGGAGGCGGGGTGAAAAGAGAGAGCACAGTTAAAGTTCTAAATAGGAGGAATACTGTTTAGTACAAAACAATGTCACAAAGCGACATACAGATTATGTTTTTGTACACACTCTTGTAATGAAGTGACAGAGGATATGCATTGATAGTGAGGATAGCTAACTTCTTTCCAATTGCATGATGGTAATGCTACTGGATGCTTGCTGATTCAAGTCTCTGGGACACCTTCACAATTTTGTTTACACTTCCTACCTTTGCATGTAATGTTTTGATCTTTCCTTTTTTTTTTTTTTGTCTTCTGAAAATGCCAGCTAATGTTTTACTAATTTTATACAATGCTGAGAATCTCCTCACTATATACAAGTGTTTTCTCTGCACAAAAATGTATTTTATAAACATTTTTCAGAAAGACTGAGTATGATAAAAAAAAAAAAATTGTACATGCAAACTTATAGCAGTAGGCCCCTAACAACTATTGAGCAGTTCAACAATCCTCACAGCTTATTAACTATCCTTCCGCCAAACAGTTCATTATCCTTAAAGCTTACTAATCATCTCTCAACCAAGCAGTTAGGTCCACAAGCTTCATTCAGCAAACAGATTTAACATCTACAAAGCTCAGTAACCATCCTTCAACCAAGCTGTTCAGGTTATCCAGAAGCTGAGTGATCATCCTTCTGCCTTTATGCCATATATATCTTCACACATTTTATACATACCAGTTCAGCCTTCCACAGAAGAGATTAGTCTAAACTGAGTGTGTAGCTTGAACAGGAACACTTTAGCCTGAATAGTTACACTATCAGTTAATTATACTTCCATCTTGAGCTATTTATAATTAATGGGAATTCCCTTGTAATGTCAAGAAGAGAAATATTACAACTTATGTTCCTCTCCACTTAAAAAAATGTATTATGTAAAAGATTTTTTAGGGGCAAATGGGGTGCTGTAACAATTCAGTGTTGTTACAAAGAAACAGACCATATCAATTTAATTACTATTCCACTTTATGAAATTTTCTAAACTTCCTAATTTATTAAAAACCTACTCCAATTAAATATTTTTGATTACAAAAATATGTAACCATCTTACCTGACACAGATTATTCACAATAAGTGTATGGCGCAGTCTGATGCCTGTTAATATGAACCTTCCTTCACAGATTCTAATGTGTGTGTACAGTTAAATGCATATACTGGTTTATTTGTAATACTGTCAGCAATTTATTATTTTTTTTCCCAATGACCAGTACCATATTGGTGTCATGCTATTTTTTGTTTTGCTAAATTATGCCCGCTAGCACTATGTTTTAATTATCAATATTATATTTGTTTCTAAAAAAAATAATATTAGTGTTTTATTTCCTGAAAACTTGGCACAGAATGGAACACACACACACTTGTCCACAAATGGACCATTCTTGAGAAGCACAGCCCTAAAGTACCAGTTTAGATTGTACATATTTTCCTTTTTTACAGAAACAAATTAATACTTTATGTAATAAATTACTCTGTGTGGTTTCTGACTGGGTCTCTGAGAAGACAAAGAAACAATAGAACCATTGTTCCCTCGCATATTGTTAAAGGCAATTGATGTGAGGCTGTGTATGGGATTGGCAATCTCATGATGCAAAACAAAAAAATAGCCATAACAAACCACTACTGCAAGCGAACAAGTGCTTCGGCGCACAAATCCTGCTAGGGAACCAAATGCAGTGGTGGTCACATGTAATTGATTAGCCAATTGTGACAGACCAGTAGTGTATTTTTACATAACTAAATAGAATGCAGCATTCCTACCATTACAATTAATGGTAAATAGCAGAAAGTTCATATTATTTTTAACCATAATTTATGTGTAGTTCCTGGGGGTTTCTGAAGTGACAGAGAAAGAATAGGGACTATTGCACCTTCAGGTATACTGTACCAGCCGACTAATATGAGGTTATGCATGGGGCTGGCAACTTCATCATGTAAAACAAATTGGCATAGAGACCATCACTGCCAAGCGCATGTGAATACTAGGTGCAGGCTGCCTGCAAGGAGGCCAACTGCAGTGGTGGCTTCATGCTCTATAAGGAATGTGATGATGATTTTGATAGGCAGCGGTGACAAAGGGTCATTAATATTTATATTACAAATCCTGCAAAACTGTATTTACCCCATTTATTGTCAAGGGAAAGGATTACCTTTCATGCATTTGAATGGTTTAGCACAGAAGTTTCTAAAGTGAATGTGTCACAATGTGTCTTCACTAAAATCACACATGTTCTGTTTGAATGGTCCAAGAATTCCAAATTGTGCTTTCCGAGAAGTCACCTGTTCCAGTGAACTGTGACAATTAACAAGGCTTATATATTTGTCAACAAAATCCAAAAATCTATACACTTTCATAAATAGGTGCTTGCGCAGAATAGAAGGATTGAAATGGTTTGAACAAGAGATGAGAAAATAATACAATGCTACGCACCAACGAATGACAGCGATGAAGAGGTCAAGGATGAATTCTATCAACAACTGCAGAAAGAAATGGAGGACACACCTAGGTATGATCTTATTATAGTAATGGGAAACCTCAATGCGAAAGTTGGTACACACAATACATATAATGAAAGAGTAATGGGGAAATGCGGCAGCGGAACAGCAAACGAAAATGGGGATAAATTAATAAGTTTCTGTAGTATTAACAACCTGGTCACTGGAGGAACACTTTTCCCACATAAAGAAATTCACAAATTAACATGGGAATCACCAAATGGTCGGGACAAAGAGACATGCATTACAAGATGTGAAGGTAAGAAGAAGTGCAGATGTGGGAAGTGATCACCATTTAGTAGTAGCAAAACAGAAAGTGATACTAAGAAGGGCTGGACCAACTGTAACTACACAGAAAAGGTTTGACATCAGCAAATTGAAGGACCCCCTTACCAGAAAAGCTTTTGCGGCTGACATAAAGAAACGATATCAATTTGCCAAAAGTCAGGAAAAGACATTGACTGATGATATAGACCAGAAATTCAACACCATTTCAACAATATATAAGGAAAGCAGCAAATCATGCTTGGGATTCCAGGAAAGGAAGAAGCAAGACTGGATAACACCAGAAACATTAAACACCATAACACTGAGAAAGGAAATGAAAAGAAAGAAAACAGAAGCGAAGTCTCCCAGGTTAAAGCAACTATATAGCGAACAGTACAGTCAGCTGGACAAGGAAGTTAAACGCCAAACCCGAGCCAACAAAAGGAATTTCCTATTCGATCTTGCAAGACAGGCAGAAAAGGCAGCATTGAGAAATGAACAAAGCACAGTATACAAAATAAATTCATCAGCGGAAAACGAGGTGCAAACAATATTACATTAGTAAGAGATAAGCAAGGAAATCTCATCACGACAGCAGAGGGACAGGAAACAAGATGGGCAGAGCACTTCAGAGAAACTCTGAACAAGGAACCACCAGAGACACAATGAATGTTCCTGAGGCTGAAAACGATCTAGATGTAAATACAGACATTCCCCGAAAAGAAGAAATCATCACAGCAATCAAAGGGTTAAAGAACAGAAAAGCTCCTGGCCATGATAACTTAAATGCAGAGCTATTTAAGACATACCCTGAGCTAGCAGCAGAACTATTAGAACCACTATTTGCACAAGTCTGGAAAACGGGGACAACACCATCAGAGTGGAACAAAGGAATAATTGTCAAATTGCCCAAGAAGGGAGATCTTGCAGACTGCAATAACTGGAGAGGAATCACTCTTCTCTCAGTTCCCAGCAAAATACTAGGCAGGATAATTATACAGAGAATTTCAAAAGCAGTAGATCACAAACTGAGGAAAGAACAAGCAGGATTTAGAAAGAACAGAAGATGTGTAGATCATATATTCACTCTCAGGAACATTATAGAGCAGTGCTCAGAATGGCAAAGACAGCTGTACATTAATTTCGTTGATTCTGAAAAGGCTTTTGACAGCATACATAGGGACAGTTTATGGAAAATACTGAGGGCTTATGGAATTCCAAGCTGCATAGTGTCAATCATAAAAAGCCTCTATGCCAACTTTACGTGTAGTGTTGGGCAGAGCAGCCTAACCTTTGAGGTGAAGACAGGAGTACGACAGTGATGCCCCTTATCAACCACTCTATTTTTAACAGTCATAGACTGGGTGATGCGCCAGACAACAGAGGGCAGTCCAAGAGGAATAAGATGGACTACATTTTCTACATTGGAAGATCTGGAATATGCAGATGACATTGCACTACTAGAACATTCACATCAACACATCCAGCAAAAAACGAACAGACTTAATAAGTTTAGCCAGCAGGTGGGCTTGAACATCAATTTAAAGAAGTCGGAGGTCATGACGCTCAATGTGAGCAACCCTGAGCCCATATCAGTAAGGAATCAGCAACTGGTACAGACAGACACCTTCACATACCTAGGATGCATAGTAACACCAGACGGCGGGGCAGGCAAAGACATCAACATCAGAATGAATAAGGCAAGAACAGCCTTCTTTAGCCTAAACATCTGGAAGTCCTCTCAATACAGCACAAGCACAAAATTAAGATTATATCAGAGCTGTGTGCTTTCTGTGCTTCTCTATGGTGCGGAGAACTGGAGAGTTACAGAAAAGGAAATGTTGAAATTGTCCTCTTTTCACACAACATGCCTAAGAAAAATTCTCAGAATCCTTTGGCCGAATACCATCACCAACCAAGATCTGCTTACTCTGAGCAAGCAAGAGGACATGCACACCATCATAGCTGGCAGACGCTGGAGCTGGGTTGGCCATGTCCTCAGAAGAGACCCCGAAGCCATCACAAGAACAGCTATGCTTTGGACCCCTCAAGGAAAACGAAAGAGAGGCCGACCAAAAACAACCTGGCGGAAGACTGTGGAGGCTGAGATGCAAAGAATGAACCAGAATTGGGGCACTGTATGAAGGATGGCCACCGACCGAGCAAAGTGGAATCAATTTGTTGTTGCCCTACAAGACGCCACTAGGCGTGATGGCCACTGACTGCTTTGACGGTCGGCGGCTAAGGATCAAAAAAAAAAAAAAAAGAGAGATGTGAAGAAGTTGCTGGAGAGGGATAGGACACACACTGAGGAAACCTACTGATATCATTACCAGGCAGTCCTTACTCTGAAATAACTAGGATAAGAGTGGTAGAGGGAGACCAAAGAACACATGGAGAGGAGAACTGAAGACACACATGATGGGGATGAAGAAGACGTGAACCTTCAGACCTGGTATAAGTTTTTTTAAGGCCTATGCTACTTGCGGAGATGAAAGGTGATGAATGAATGAACATATCTGTTATACATCCTAACCAAAGAAACATGTCAGCATTCTGACATAGAGAGATTGGCATCAGACAAGCCTTGGGCATCTCTGAAGAAGGTACATCAGAAATGCCAAATTCTGAGAAAGTTGGCTTGATGTTCGACATCATACTGGCATTTTACAATAGGTCAATATGTTTTTTTAGGAGCCGCAGTAGCATAGTGGTTAGTGCACTGGCTTCCTAGCGCAGTGGTCTATGGTTCGATCCCCAGATGAGGTGGGTTTTTTTTAGGCCACAAACGGCTCCTGGGTCGACCCCGCCCCAAATGGGTACCAGAGCAACTCTGGGAAGGTTAAGGCGGCCGGCGTGATGCTGATCACATCACCCCTAGTGTGCCGACGGTCAAGAAGATATGGGCCAAACACCATATTCCCAATATGCCTCAATGGGCGTGTAACGGGATCCTTTACATTTTTTTTAACCAATATGTTTTCAAATGTGTCTTAAATGCACTTAAGATTTTTAAAAATATCAGCAGAGATTCTGAAATTACTTAAATTACATAAGTCTAAAATTCTAATATTTTTTAACCCCCTGATAGCTATTCTCTGTGTTTTTTCTAAACTGGCTGTGCCTAATGTTTCTGATGAAACATTAAATATGTATGATACAAATTCTTTAAGTGTGTTATAAAATGCTGCTTGTATATTTACAAATATTCTTGCTCACTGAAAAGAATGGGAATCCTCTCCATAAAAACTGGGCTTTTATCAGCCCATAATAATATTCATCTTTACACTGTGCACACTTCACTTGATATGTGAGCTATCAGCCCTTTCTCAGAGTCAGACAGAACTTGTAAGCAAACTGATAAACAACATCTTGGAGTAATTAGATTTAAGACAGTGAGGACAGAGTATCAAAGTAAAACTATATACTTTTATTGAGAGAGATGAAACCAGTGGAAGAGTAACTAATTTTATAGTAGAATACATACTAAATGACAATGGAGCAAAATGTATTGAATGCTCTGAAATAGCCAAAAATATCACAAACAAAATTTCTCTCTACAATACACAAAAAAGGAAGAGAACAAAACTTCAGTAATTTACACAAGACTCGTGTAATAACAGCTACATGAAACTATTTTTTTTTTAAATAACTCAATTACTTCAGGAAAGTCAATGGCCAGGAAGATCTCTATATTGTAAGAAAGTCAAATAGCCGATTATAGAAAAGGAGAATCTCTTAAGTGATGCACCTGGAACCACAGTATAAGAGAGGCATAAAAAGTAACAGGAATGAAGAACATAAGAAACTTGTGCACTAAGCCTGATCCATTCTTTACAAGCATTTTTCGTCAATATCAATAACAACCTTACAACCCAGTTCAACTTTTAAAAAGCAGCCCAGATAAACTTTAATCAAGGACAACAGCAGATAAGAAATTTTAAATTCAAACAGCTACTCTAAAACCACTGTAAAACATCAAAAATGATGTCAAGAGACAGACTCTTCAAAGAGAAGCAACAAGATGTAACTAATGGTAACATGAGAGACATACTAACATTCATTATTCTGACTGAATAAATATTCCTTGCTCACAAGAAAACAGAGATAGCCATATAGAAATACAAGAATCAACTTCATTGTAAGTTATATTTTCCTTAATTTATATTGATAGTGTAACTATTTTTCTTCAATGCCAGTTTTTCTGCATAAAATCTTTTCTTGGATTAGTTTGGTGGGGGGGGGGGGGGGGGCTTTAGAACATTAGCACTTTCACAATCTTGTTACATCTGAAGCAACAATTTTCACAGCCACACTGCTCTAACTGACATGCTTTACTGTACTGAAAGGATGATTTTGCTTTTGGTATACACAATTTTACACATATTCATCACAGAAAAATTATTTCTGAATGATTTTTGCCATTGCATTAAGGACCAAGAAGTGAGTAAAATTGTTAAAAATTATTCTTCACCCGCGTGCTTTTAAGTCATAACAAAAACATAATCATCCTTATGAGTACACATTAGCCAACAGTAAACTTATCTTTTATAGAATCAACCACAACAAAGAACAGGGTGACAAAAACAGCATACACTGTATCAAAAGAAAAACAAAACTCAAGTTTACTGACTTATAAAGAGTACAATATTTATTGACTAAATTTAGCATAACCATTTTGCCAAGCTAAAGGATATTAAAATCTTGACCAAAAAATAAATAATTTGATATGTTGGGTTACAAAATGCTATTGTTGTTAGTGGTTAATGAATTGATATGTTAATCAATATGCACAGTCATTTTTAAGAAATGCTACAAAATACTGTTAAAATGAAAACTCCACTCACTTCTTGGTTACAAAGTGCAAATGTGCAAGGAAATATTAACAGTTTAAGAAGTCCTTTGCACTGGAGAGCAAAAATGTTACAAAAATATGCAGTGAATACATTGTAAATGTAGCATTCACAAACTTTAATGTGAAATATAGGCAAAAATCACTGACCTGACAAATAAAAATCAACCATGGGGTGGATAGTGCGGTTTAATTTAAAAAAAAAAAAGGTGGGAAGGAGAAATCATTCTCGACTAATATACTTAAAAACTACAATTTATCTCCCATAAAAGGGCAGACCACGATTGGATGCCTCTAGACATATTGAGAAATTGTAGTTCATTTTGAGAGGCCTATAAAAAAAAAAACTACAATAACACAACATTCCTTTTGATTTTTGTCAGAAAGTGATAACTTTCCACCAAATGGCCTAGTATCAACAAATCTTTTCCTCAGCAGTGTCATAGATTCCACAAAGGATACAAAAACAGATGGAAAGGAGATATGACAAGTTCACAGAAAACATGGAGAGTTATATGAAATTCTTTACACAGCATTACAACAGAAGGTAATCTGATCATCAGAGGTGTTCAAGAACTGGAATGCAAAGTTATCATTCTCTGTCTTACACAAATGAAAAGCATCTTAAATCAGGACAGTAAAAAAAAAAAAATTAATGGTTAAAGATACATTCCCACAAATGAATGTGGGCAACAAATAAGAACACAGAAAACAGATCATAGGTATTTCAGAGGGATTAAAAAAAAAAAACCCAAACAATAATAACTGGGCAGGAGGAGAGAATTATACATAATGATCTCTGAAACTGAACCCTCAAAATAAAAAAAAAACAATATGATAAAAATATGAAAATGGAGGAGAAGGAAATGTCGAAATTGTCCTCTTTTCACACAACATGCCTAAGAAAAAATTCTCCGAATCTTTTGGCTGAATACCATCACCAACCAAGATCTGCTTACTCGGAGCAAGCAAGAGGACATGCACACCATCATAGCTGGCAGACGCTGGAGCTGGGTTGGCCATGTCATAAGAAGAGACCCCGACCAAAAACAACTTGGCGGAGGACTGTGGAGGCTGAGATGCAAAGAATGAACCAGATTTGGGGCACTGTACGAATGATGGCCGCCGACCGAGCAAAGTGGAATCAATTTGTTGTTGCCCTACAAGACGCCACCAGGCGTAATGGCCACTGACTGCTTTGACAGTCGGCAGCTAAGGATCAAAGAAGAAGATGAAAATGGAGAAGATCTGGACATGCACTGAGTAAACCAACCTCTAGCGTCATGTATCAGGCAGGGAATCTGCTGGGAGAGAAGAAGGGGATTTGATATGAAATAAAGCATACAATCATAAGACTGTGCAATCAAGGAAGTCAAGTGCACTGGTTGATTGATTAATTAACAACCTCTTCATCAATGCTAAGGTCAATGGATGATCTTTTGTGTGACATCAATAGTTTAAGTGTTTAATGAACAAAAACAAAATGATTTTATGTTGCACCACTTTAATATATATTAGATATATAATACACACAAGTCAAACCCTCATACACGTGCTTGATGCATTCTACAATAGTGCAGTGCAAAATAAATTGCACTTAAGAATTAAGTTTTCCATTAAATGCACAGGAAAATGAGAATGACCAGATGTAGAAGAATCATACCAAAGCAGAAGTGGATAACTTCCAAAATGATAAACAGTCTTTTCATTCAAGTTTACATCGACCATCCTTTTTTTTTTTTTACACACTTCCTGCTACTGACAACTGTTCCAACAATGCAGACTGACCAGCACACTCTTTGGCGATAGACCAGCACTCTTTGGAGATAGACCAGCGCACTCTTAGGCAATAGACCAGCACACTCTTTGGGGTCAATAATTAGTTTAAAAAACATAAAAGTTAAATGAAATGACTTTGCCATAATAGTAGAAGACACACAATTATAAATTCTATCAGCAAAACAATTCTAGGTAGTGAACAACATATTAAACTATATTTACTCCATATATATATATATATATTACTTAAGAAAATCAATACATTTGTTGCTCAAAGAAGACATAAAAGAAACATAGAAACAATTACTGTACAAAAAAGTATAGCTAATTATACTTAAAAATTGTCAAAAAAATTAATATAAAATTTACAAATTCCATTGGTGCTTTATGTGAACAGTGTGCTAATAAAATATATATAAAGAAAACCTTAGTTGCACAATATTGGTGTATAATGATAATTCTCAATTTAAATTTAACATAACAGAAAGCTGCGTAAAATTTACTGGAATGGTCAGAAAAAAATGTGGTAAAAAGTATTTTAAAATTTGCCCTTCCCAGCAAAATAAAAATGAAGAAAAACACTATGAACTTAAAGAAAAGGCGTATGGCAAAATAAGTAACAACGCGAAACTGAAATTTATTGTTTTAGAATGAATAAAGATTACAGTGCAATTAATTTTATGCACCTTAAGGGAATTGTGTCAATAATAAGACACAGTAGTTTTTAAGTATGTGAACAAGACATTAACAGTGTCATGTTTTCCAAAACAATTCACAATATGATGATTATAAAATGATTGCCAAAATCTGATACCATATGCTAACTGGGAGAATAAATGTGACATTACAAAATCTGTGCCGCAAATGGCAGAAAAGTTATAACTTAACATTATGAACACTTACATTCTTGGAGAATATAATGCCTGAAAATTTATTTGTGACAAGACTCCTTACATGCAGTGTTACTTTTCCATTAGGCACTGTTACATACCATCAACAACACACCCTAAAAATATAAACTGCTATGACAAGGTTATAATTACAATCTCCAACAATTCCCTTCCTCCCTCCCCCCATCTGCTTGTAAGGAAAAATGGCAGAGACCAGGACACTTGGAGTGCAAAAAATCTATAATGTATTGACTGCGCTTGAGATAACATTAAGAATGATGTGCACGCTCCCTGCCTACACTCCAACTATTTAATTCCCCCAACCACCACTACCACACTCCCTATTCCACTGTGAAATCATGGCCTGACATTGCCATGTCTGACTGGATAGATAGATAATGCAGGTACAGCTTGGCAGACGTGGAAGAGAGAGCAAGGTGAAAGCTGGCAAACTGATAAATCAATATCACAAATTGTTATAACTACAAAGCGCTACTGGCTTGCATCAAATTATTAGCAATAGTTACTATGCCAGCGCTCATACATGGTAACTGATATGCTAACTTTTTGACATGAGTAGTCAGGAAGAGAAGGGTAGAATTCTAAGATTTTATACTTTGTTGACCATTCTTCAAGAAATATTCACCTGTGGATCTTTCTGAAGCTACAATGCTTATAAAATAAAACCAAGAATGCATCACCCAGTGACTGCCACACTCTCCTAGAAGTTTCAAAGGTAGCTTATGTGAATGAATGTTAATTCTGGGAAAAAGCTCATGTTGTGTGCCAAATTTAGAATGCTAAATTGAGCTGCTTTCTTGGCACAAAAAAATGTTAGAAAAATTTTAGAAACTGGCTATCTGTTCTTAAAACAGTGATTTAAATTTTAAAAAGGAGGGGGGGGGGGGGGGTGGTGGTGGTGGTGTGTGTGTGTTAACATGGTCCCAATATACTATTCACTGGAAAAAAATATTTTAAAACTAAGAGAAATGTGAGGCATTCGCACAAAATGAAGCATTTTCTGAGATTTTCAGAAAAATGGTCAGTCTACAATTTTCACATAGGTCAAACGTGTTACAAATCTGATAATTTTGTGAGAAGTTATGGGTGTTTTAAAACCGGTTTTCTGCAATTTCAGTAATTCACAGGGTAAAAAAATATAAAAATGATTAAAGTTTAGTACTTCAGTGATGTTTCTGAACAAGCCATCACGCTCAAATAAATGTAAAATCATCCCATGACAATGATGACGTATCCTTAGACTGCACAAAAGCTGAACATCTAATATGAATTAAGATCTCCTAACTGATAAATTCAATCCCAGTTTGTTTGTTTTAAAAAATTAGACAGAGTACTTTTGTGGGGAGCATCATGTTTGATTTAAAAACAAGACCAATATTAGATACATTATTAAGCAACATTTACAATCTTTGAACACTTAGGAATGGTCAAATCTTGAGTGGCTTATTATCATTAGAATGTCAAATACAACCACTTGAAATGCATGAAATGCAGTCTCTATTATGAGATTACTACAATGAAAAACAGGCATAACTATACACTTTATAATGCAGGAAAAGGCAAATATTATGAAAAATAGTTTAAGAAACACAACTCTCTCTGTGTATGTTTGTTAGAGTGTGTAGGGGGTGCCAAGTAAATTAAATTCATATCATGAGACTCAAAATAAACGGTATATATAGAAAGGTGATTTTTGTTTGCATGTTTGCACATGGCAGCGCCACCCCATCCCCACTCCACTGGATTATGGTATGTCCGAATGCTCAGTTGATTAAGTAGGTCTGTGCTCAATGTTTTCAAATTTGTCACTAGAACTCATGTTTAAAAAAAAAAAACACAAACAAGACCAAAAGTATTTCCAGATGTCAATAACCATAAACCAGTTTTTAACATGCTGCCTGTGAAGCAAAACATAATGTTCTGGCAAATAAATGTTTGGGCAATGTAAACACAAATCTACTTGTGAAGAGCAGTCAAAACTAGCACTCAAAAAAAAAAAAAAAAAGGAGGAAATGTTACATTCGCTCAGAGTTAAACAACTATGATCATACCAACATAATATGTTCCCTTATTTTTATTTAAAACGACTTTATTAGATTTTTTAAAACAAAAAATTAATCAAATTTCTCCCCTCTTCTGTTATCTAAACTAAACACATAAAGTAGACTTTATCTAATGTATATAATGGGATTTCAAGGGAAACAATCTGTTATAGAAAACAAGAAGACAGAGCCAATGCCCTCCCTCTTTCATAAGGTACATTATATTGTTAGTTATGGAAAGGAAATTACCATTAAAGAGATTTACACCTAGAATGAACTGTAACATTTTATTTTACAAGATTAAGCACCAAAATATTTACGTTATTATGCAAGTATGTGAAGTAAAAATGAGTGTATTCTCAACACAATATTCTTAGCCATGTCAAAACTGTGCAGCAGGAATGATAGATTTATCACAAAAATATTGCTGGTCTCAACCATGTATCTTCTTCTTCCTCGTTTGCCCTCAGAATAGTACATTAATAACTCTACTAAAGGCAGTAGTCAGCTCAAGGTTCCTGACATCTCCAAAACAGTTTTTCATGGAGAGAAGTGGGTTGTTGCAACCATATGAATCACTTCAGTTTTAATGCTTCTTCTTCTTCTTCTTCGTTCGTCCTGAAAAGGATGTTGGTTGCATTGTGTCTGTTTACAGCGGAGCTGCGATATCTGCGCCTTTCGGCCGGCACATCCGACTTCAGCATGGCATTTTTTGGGACTGGGTTTGCCTTCCATCTTCGATCCCTACTCTCTCAGCCAGACTGCAGTGATGCAGCCTGTTTCCAGGACCACTACGTGGAGGTGGAGTAGGGTCTTGGTCAGCTCTGGTTCGCTGACCCTGACGCAAGCAGTCAAGCTATGAGTCGCTGTTCTATGTGATATAACACCGCAGCTGTCTCCACAGCTACCTTTTTAACCCCTTCCTTTTGTTAAAAAAAGAATTAGTAATACCACCATCCAATGTTTTGGTCACTTCTGTATTTAAGAACAAATTTATAATCGCATGCATATTGATGTCAGAAATAACCCATAACACACTGAACATATCTTAATCCAATCTGACAAACTGCTTCAAGAATGTTTCTAGATATAGCTGAGGTAAACTACAAATAGCTTAAATTTTTTGGGACAGAAGAAAAATTTCCATAATCATCACTTTTGCTACACTCAACATGGTGGAGGACAAAACCACATCCAATACCAAAATTCCCGCCTTAAGGTACTTCGGTCGGTTGTCACACCGTCATTTGCACACTTTTTTCAATTTTCGAGAGAGTGCATTAACTTTCAAGCACAGATAAGGGGGTGCAACTGTGGTTGAAAGTTAGACAATAATTGTATTGTTTCCCCTTATATGTACTCTAGCGAAAATAGCAAAGTGTGACGGTGTGCATTAAATCAACAGACAATCAAGATACTCTTCTGTCCAGTTTCATTCGGGAAACGGATTTAACTCATCATTTTTCTTAAAAATAACCTTAAAATGTAAGTTTTTAAATTGTTTTTTCAAGGCAAAATTTTAATTTAAAGTATTGCAGACTTATTATTGTGGATCAAAATGATAAGATGGCTAAAAGGAAGAGACGATCGCGGCATTCACAGCGAGCAAAGAGTTTGATTATGGAAAGAAGCCAACAACTTGAACTGGAGACAGGAAGGTGCGGAGATGCAGATTAAATCAGCAGACAATCAAGATACTCTTCTGCCCAGTTTCATTCGGGGAAACAGATTTAACTCATTTTTCTTAAAAATTTAAGTTTTTGGATTGTTTCTTCACTTTGGGACTGTTTGGCAAGGAAGAACATTCCAGCACCTCTGATTCATGCTATACAGAGCTTCTACAAGTCTTGCAGGAATTATGTGAGGACAGCAAACTATAAGTCAGAAGAGTTCAGGACCACCACTGGTGTAAGACAAGGTGATATCCTGTCACCTTATCTTTTCATACTCCTCATGGACGATGTCATCAAGGCATGTAAGGAGAGAACAAGAAAGTATTCAGTGGGGTACTGGAAGATGAGACAGGTCTGTATTTCAGAGCTAGCATTTGCTGATGATGTTGTCCTGATTGCTAAATCAGAGACACATCTCCAATCCAATCTGCAAGTCTGGAAGGAAGAGCTGGAGAAGAGAGGGATGGTCATAAGCAGCTCTAAAACAAAATCCATGGTGATATCACGAGAAGAAAAAAGACATCAGATTAAGTTGGGAGAACAGGTCCTGGAGCAAGTCGACCATTTTAAATATCTCGGAGCTATTATAGACCGAAAGGGAGGCATCAAAGAAGAGTTGGCCACTCGAAAAGCAGCGGCTGGGAGACTTTTTCAGGCCATAAATCGAGGATTCCTCAGCAAGAAAGAGGTTGGTAAGAAAACGAAGATGGCTGTATACCGCTTCACCTATGTCCCAGTCTTGACATATGGATGCGAGTCATGGGCAATGACTACAACCCACAAAAGCCAGATCCAAACCTCAGAAATGAGGTATCTGAGGAAGGTGGTCGAAGTAACAAGAGACATGGTCCGCAACCAGACGATACGTCAAGGCCTAAAATGCCACCCGCTGCAGACCCAAGTAGAACAGTCCCAACTAAGATGGTTTCGCCATGTCTGCAGAATGGGAGAAAATCGGCTACCACAACAAGCATGGGAAACAAAGAGCCAGGAATCCAGACCCCCCGGACGACCGAGAGTCCGCTGGGAGGATAACATTAGACAATCTTTGAAGGACCGAGGTCTGGAATGGAACCAGGCCAGGAAGAAGACAGCTGATAGAATAGTCTGGCGCTCTCTCTTCCAAACCTCTACACCTCACGGTAGAAGGGGAACGACTAAGTAAGGATTGTTTCTTCAAGACAAAATTTTAATTTAAAGTATTGCAGACTTATTATTATGGATCAAAATGATAAGATGGCTAAAAGGACGAGACGATCGCGTCATTCACAGCGAGCAAACGAGACAATAGAAGAAGCAGCAATGTAATATGTGTAACAGAAACAACACACTATAATTAAAAACCTGCCAATTTTGGCGGGTTGTTGCTAGTTTTTTCATAATTTTCACAGAATTGGCATTAAAAAAAAAAACTCTGAACACAAAGAAATAAACAAAAATGCAAAGTTTCTGAGCTAATCTCAGTGGCATTCTGTTGATATATTTTTTTCTTTCTTATTTTGCTTTGGGTCTTAGGCAATAAATACTCGTACTAGAGAATGCAAACATGAACAAACAATATCAATGCAAGTACACATTCGCATCCCACACAAGCAACAGTAACGGCAAAATTTAATCATGCAAATAACATCAGGTGTTACATATATTGTTGTTGTTTAAGGCTGCCAAATTAAAAACAAATAAGTGCTCACAAGACAGATCTATGACTTAGAACAAAATCCAAACTCCTACCCCTCTACAGTGTAAAAAAAATTATGACACTTTTGATTTAAACACATCAAGAAAGATAAATGACAAGAAACCATGTAATATGGTAGAAAAGGAAAACATTAACAAATTGTTTATGTCCTGCCAGAACATATGACAGGGCAAAAGGAGTAAACAGGCTTCTTTTAGGTAAGACTATCCCAGCTAAATGAAAATGGCATCTTTGATTTCACTACATTAACACTCTAAATGAAAAATAATAAACCACCATATCAAATTTTGGCTGTAATTAAGAACTGGCAGTCATTATATTTTCTCAATAGTTCTCTACCATATACTTTAACTGTACCAGCCTTACAATCACACAAACATCACTTTTTGCTCAGTTTATTACTTCAATTAAAAAAAACTGTTATTTTTCAAATGTTCTGTGACATGCCAGGCAAATTCCTAAACAGAAGGGTTCTGGCAAGCCATAATCATTCTAAATTGGAGCAGGAGGTAGCAAGGAACAGTACTTTTAAAAAAAGGCAGATTCATGCTGTAACTACAGATATGAGAAAAGTGTATGCGGTAAATTAGTTTAGTTATATGACACCAGGTCAACTTTGAATGACATAGGATATGCTTAGTTTGTATTGAATAAATCTGTTTAAAACAGCACGTTATTCATACATCATCACAAAATTCCACTACCATCCATACATCTTTATATCCCATTAAAGAGACAAAATGTACGCAATGCCAGCCAACAGATATACTGCATGTATTTTATTTGTGAGTGTGAGTTGGCTATTTAGGCTTTTTAAAAAAATATATATCCATTATTATGATATCTTCATATCTCATTTTAATAAAAACCAACGGCATTCTGTTTCCCTAGTACCTGTAATGAATAAATTTCTTTTTTTTAAATTTTAAGCAAGAAAAGCAGGACACCTTGTAGGAAATGGTGCTCTTAAACTTTCTGAGTATCTTGACCTTTTCTAAAAGCTTAAATAATAATGGTGATTAGAAAAAGAATATTACAAATACTATTATATGACCAGCCAACAATATTGAATTAATGATTCCATAATAATAATTAAAAAAAACACACACAGAGCAAGAAATTGCTGCTATAACAATTCATAGCATCCTCAGATGAATGGCCAAATCTAATGTCTATGAGGAACTGACTTCACCATACCTTCTGGCCTATATTGAGCTACAATGTCCACTGTATCCCCTGCTCGTTTGAGGGTCTGTGCAGCCTCCTCATGTGTTGCATGCCTTAAGTCAGTCCCATTTACCTGATTAAAAAAATAAAAGCAATATACTGCCAATTTCCATAGTTAATACTGTATTTCATTACATGCATTTAAGACTTTCAGGCATATCACATTTACTATATACAAAAGCTTACTATGTGAGTTGTATTTCTCCAAAAGACCTACACTAGACAAAGATCTCTTGATATTTGGCAACTCATAAGGCTCAGCTTATACATAAACATTACCCAAGCAACACCTGGACTCATGCATACATAGATGGATCAGCAACAAAAGATGGAAGTGGAGGTGGTGTTCTGAGCACTGGTACACAAAAAGGCTGTCAGTGGCAACTGGAAAATTCTCAAGTAACTTTAGAGCAGAGGCAGAGGCCTTGAAAACTGCAGCAGAAATTCTAATGATAGAGGAAAGCACAGAGAGGCAAGTTTCTTTCTTCATAGATGCAATGTCAGTAATGGCAACGCTGAAGAGCCAAAATATTGCAGACCTGGATGATAGTAGTGTTTCACAAACTATGTCAACGATTCAAAAGAATTGTGATCCAATGGGTCCCATCTCACTGTAACATCCCTGACAATGAAGAGTCTGACAGATAGGCAAAGGAAGGTGGAAAGCTACCTCAGCCTGATACAAGCATAACTTTTGAATAGGCAAGTAGTTTTATCAGAATCAGATACAAGAACAAATGGATGCAGAGCAGAGCATATAGGCCACACACAAAATAAAGCATATTACCAGCTGAGCAGAAGAGAACATGTGGTATTCTTCAGACTCTGTATGGGCCACAACTGATAGGGATACCATCTATTCAACAAGCTATAGACATAAACTACTGATGAGTGTAACTGTGGCATAGATAAAATGACTGCTGAACATCTGCTTCAAAGATGCCCAACATATGAGCAACAGAGAAAGCACATATAGCCATCACCAGTACCATTCCTGGAAAAACTCTATGGAGATACAGCCTCAAGCGGACGAGTGCTTTCTTTGAAAATATTCAAGTAGATAACTGAGAGTGTACGAAGAAGAAAAAGAAAACTCAGCTTCAATATGAAATCACAATAAATAATCATCAGCTGGAAACTCTGTGAAATGGATAAAAACCCAAGACTGCTTAGTGCCTCTTCTACCAATCTACTAAATAGAAGAAAAGAATCAAACAACTACTCCAAACATATAATGTCATTAGCACAAGGTTGATACACAAGGCAACACAAAAGAATTCCACTGGGAAATGGCATTCGACCTACCTAGATGGAGGATCATATCCCCAAATCATTAGAAAGTTCAACAAATAACCAGACCTTCTCCTGATCATCAACTATATTAAAATAGTTCAGCTGGTAGTGCCAGGTGAATGCAGCAGACTAGATTACTTTTAAAATGGCCAAGTGCGATGAGTTTGTTAGGTATCTGACTAATTACGATGGGGTGTGTGTGTGTGTGCATTGCTGCCAACCTTCGCCGTATACACACACACACACGAAGAGTCACAGAGGCAGAATGTGATATGATAGGTCTGCTGGCCACCACAGTATTTGACCTGCTGAAACAACTGGCCCTTCAAGGATAGTCAAGGTCAACAGCACATAAAAGATTTGGTGAATCTGTTAAAAAGGACCTGAGCCACACTTGGGACAACCATAATGAGCAACTGAATTTAGGACAGTAAGGTTGTATACAACAACAAAAAGTTGGCAGGATGGAGAAAACATGAATGAAACAATTCTGACCGGGGGGGGGGGGGGGGGGGGGGGGGGGGGGGGCGCTCAAGCCCCATGTCTAGCATTTGGAAAATAAAAAATATGCTCTGGAGTCATGACTCACACCTCCTGCTTCTCTAGCATATCAAAAAGTTCAAAAGGTAAGACTTTAATGTAACAAAGTCACATGGAGGATGTGATAAACCAAGAATTTTACATTTACCAAGAAACAATGTCTTAAAATGTGGCTAGCTTTCCTCTCACACATTATCATGCGATCAGCTGCCACGTCTACGGTGAAGGTTGGCAGCAATGGATCTCCAACATATTTTGTCTTGATCGACTCTTTCCTGTTCATCTCTTGATGTTATCTTCCCACTTATAGTTCTGTCTTCCTCTTGCACATTCGCCTTCAACCCTCTCTTTATTATGGCCTTCACTAAGGAGTTATGTCTTTTTACATGAACAAAATATTTTAGCTGTTTAATTCTGATCTCATTCATTAATTCTCTAATCATTCCTAGGTTTACTATGACCTCTTTATTTGTTTTCTTCTCTTTCCACAAGATGTGCCCCATTCTTCTATACATCTACATCTCAAGGGCCTTAATCCTATCTTCCAATTGCTTGTTCACTGTCCATGTTTCTACACCATACAGTAATGAAGAATATATACAGCATCTGATGATTCCTGGTTTTAATTTGTTAGTTACTTCTTTAGATTTTAGTATTTGTCTCATGTTGTTTGACAATAGCTTGATTGATGTATTGATTGAACGATAGACCACATATTCCAACATGAGGCTAAAAAATTTTTTTTATGAAACGCAAAAAAGTGTAATATTTGTATTTTTCTTTTTTCAGTAGATTCTGTGTCTGTGGCATCTGACAATGAGTGTTTGTGAATGTTTTGAGTAGTTAAGGACCTCTAGTTGGAGTCTAAGCTGCTTCCTTCATTAATTGAGGTTGAAGTTGTAGCTGTGGGCCTCTGCAAGAGTCAGAACCGCTGATAACCCTCGATTGTGTGGTATAACTTGAAGTAGGGTGTTAGGCATAGAGGTACATTGTAATCTAGGCAGTACATGCAAGTCTGGCTTCTTTTCCCTGCAGCCTTACATACAGTCTGGTTTGTACCTTGCACTTTCATATTTGTCAATGAAGTGGCGCTCAGTAAGTCATATTGTTGTGACTTGTGGTTTTGAAGGTGTCACATTGCGTCGAAGAATAGCAGGCTCAATAAGAGCGAAACTAACATCCTGCTTGAACCTCTTTGCTCTGATCTTTCTTGTAGAGTTGGAAGTGTTGTAGGTTATTAGCCCATTGACCAGGGCAGTTTCAACTAAGAAATGATATAATGGTGTGGTAGCTTGCACTCAGTTAGCCGAAGTGGTCGACACCTCCCATACTTTTCTTGTATTTTTCTGCAAGCACTGGCTTCTGAATTGTTCTGCCCCCAGGAATTCCTTTTTTTTTTCTAACTGTCCTGTCCTTCATTGGTGAACAGTAGATATTATAAGGTTAACTCTTTTCATATCATGCCAGGTAACTGCCAGCATGCCTTTATCTTCTGTGGCACAAAACACAGGATGATCTGCCTTTTTCAATTTGAGTTGCTTTTTCTTCAGTGCTTCAGGAAAATGCTTCCTATTCTCAGCTACTGTTCCATATGCACCAATCTGAATTTCTTTCAGCTTCTGAAATAAAACTCGGGCTGAATAAAAGCTCGGGCTGAATAAAAGCTGTCACAGCTGAGAATATGTCCTTTGTTGCCGAATCCATAAAGAAGTCCTATCACAACCCTCGAAGTTGCCCCAACACAACCTTCATCATTTTTCTCACCAGTATAAATTTTCAATTTCAGGCAGAATTGTATCTTTTAGCATTATCATCATCATGTGACGTATTCTCTCCAGAACGTTGTCTCCATTTCAGCTGCTCTGAACGCATCACGATTCTGGGCAAGTCGACCTGCATCATCCAAAGCCAAGTTCAGACTCTCTGTGATGTCCTGGATCCACCATCATCTAGGTCAGTGGTTCCCAAAGTGGGCGGTACTGCCCCCCTGGGGGCGTTGGAAGGATCCAAGTGGGTGATACGGAAAAAAGGGGCCAGAGGAAAGGGGGGGGGGCATTCAGCAGTAAACAGGAGGCGTTCAGTAGTAAGGGGTGGTTTAGGATTTGACGGCTAAATTCAGTGGGAATGGGGGGGGAAGAGAGAGAAAGGGATGGGGAATTCGAGAGACAGGGGACGATGTGGATGGTTACATTACTATGATCATAAAGTAATGCATAGTTTCATCTATATGTGCCATTCTGAGCTCAGGTAACCATCGCTGACCATAAATTTTAATCGGAAACTGCTAGAAAAGGGGGTTAATTAAACATCTATTGTCCATTCGTTCACTCCCGAAGAAAGAGAAACGATCTGTGGTTGGTTCACTAAGATTTAAACAGAAGGTGAAAACCATTCCTAAATAGTGTTTAATATGAGTTTTTGCGTTGCCAAGCTGTGTCCGAGTGTATTTTCCGATGGCATGGACGAAATTGGATACCTGCTGGTGTTTCAGAAAGTACCAACTTTGCTTTGTTGTGGATTTTATTGTCTCAGTATTTACGGGGGCTAGTGGTAACTAGATATTCGCTGATTGGTAATAAACAAGAGAAAAGGTTCAACTGAGCAAGTTTTTAACAGTACTTGGCAGTATAAATCAGTCTTTGAACCTCTGAACCGGCTTTCCTACCTTACATTCAGATTTTCATAAATCGACTGGCGTGACATATGTTTCCCATCTATTGCAGCTTGGCGTTGCCTGTGAGCAAAACCAACAAACTTTCTCGGCTTTTCATGTGAACAGTGGTTTCAAATAAGCGTGTACTGGGTATCAAACTATTTTATCCGCTTGATAAGGTAAGTTTTCATACTTATATTTTTTTGTTTGTTTGCACAGAGCTAGCATTAGTTTTACTAACATTCATTATTAATTAAGCAAATACATTTTGAAACAGATTTGCTGTATATTGAATATTGCTGTTCAGTCCACTATATTACATCCTTTTAATTTGCTACCGGGACCTCCACACTTTGTAGTTAGGCCACTGGCTCCTAATTTTTAAATCTTAAAACTTATCAATATAGTGAGTTATATTATATTTTTCATATTAAATAACTATTATTATACTTTATGAAATAATTCTTGGGTTACTTCAGTGTTAATGTGGCTGTTGCTCATTGTGTGTTTTTTTTCTGATTGTTGTATTTTTCTAATTTATTTATGGCTGTGGTTAAGAAACTTTATAAAATAGAAGAGTAAACTGGTAAGAACATTTGTGTCAACATTTTTGTAAAGCCACTTTTAAATCAGTTTTTGTTGTTTACTTGACGCACATTTTTCTATCTGCAAAATTGTAAAATAAATTCTTTGTTCCAGAATCCAGAACAAATATGGCAAAAGCAGAACAAGCCAAAAAGAAGCGCAGATAATACAGCGTAGAATATCTTAAATATGGATTTATTCCAGCACTAAATAACCAACAACTGCCAATGTGTCTATTATATGAGAGGGCATTTTCAAATGAGGCGATGAAACCTTCCAGACTCCTTAAACATTTGAAAAAAATTCACCCTGATAAAACAGACAACAATTTGACATATTTTCAGTCACTTTGTAAAAACTTTCAGAAACGTAAAACTGTTTGTGACATATTTGCCAACACTTCACAACAAGGCTGTGATGGTTTGCGAGCTTCATACAACATTTCATTGCTGATAGCTAAATCTGGAAAACCTCACACAATCGGAGAAAATTTGATTTTGCCAGCTATAAGGGAGTTTGTGAGTACAGTTATGCATAAGTCACCTGAACAAATAATTAAAGCAATTCCGCTCAGCGATATCTCTGTTCAAAGAAGAATAGATGAAATGGCTGATAATGTTGAAAACACATTGTGCAACATACTTAGGACAACAGAATTTGCATTGCAGGAGTCAACTTTGCCAGGCAATGAAACTTTGCTTCTTGCAAATGTTCGCTTCATAAAAGATGAAAGCTTGGTTCAAGAGTTGTTATTTGCTAAGCAACTAGTAACTGATACAATAGGGGATCCTTAATATTGTGTAGTTGAGCAATTTTTCAAAGAGAAGGACATTTAGCTTACTAACATTCTTGCTTGTGCAACAGACCGGGCACCATTAATGATAGGTTGTTACCGCGGGTTTATCGCGTTCTTAAAAGAAGCTGTAACTGGTATATTTGCAATACACTGTAATTTACAGACAACATCTTGTCGCAAAAAATCTTCACAAATCATTAAATACAGCGATTAACAAAATTAAGCCCATGCTCTTTTTGAAACTGTGGTAGAATTCTTCAAAGACTCACATGCTTCGCTCAGTACAGAACTAACGAATATCAGGCATGACATTGCATATTTGTCAGATTTATTCACAAAGTTTAACGAAATAAATCTACAACTGCAAGGAAATGATATTAATCTTATTAAAGTCAAATCTGTCATCTCCCCATTTTTGGCCACATTAACGCTATTCAAACGCAATATTGGCCTTCGCGAGTTAATCCAATTTCCCAGCCTCTTAGAATTGGAAGATAAAGACACAATGCCAGAGGACAATCTTCAAGTATATTGTGCACACCTAGATATGCTGCATAAAGACATGTCTCAGAGGTTTTAAGATCTTCTTTTGATTACTATTCCAGACTGGATAATAAATCCATTCCTGGACACGTGCAGTGAGGAACTAGGAAGGGTGGAAAAGGAACTGGTTTCGCTACAAAATGACGTTGAGCTTAAGCCAATGTTCAACAAATCATATCAAGACTTTTGGTTGCCGAATGAAATCTCTGAAGGCTACCCTGCAGTGTGGGGAAAAGTTAAGATGTTCTGTATTGCCTTTCCAACATCGTGTTTAGTAGAGCGTGGTTTCAGCGCGGTTGTCCAACTTCTTTCAAAGCAGAGAAACAGACTGCAGATTACTGAACGTGGGGATCTGAGACTCCTTCTAAGTTAACTTTCAGCCTGATGTTGAGAAGCTGATATCACTACACGAGGCACATCCATCTCACTGAAGTTAAAATGAAGTAAGTTTGTTACTAATTTACTCTCGCGTACTGCTGTTTGTTACACTAGATTAAGTAATTCAGTTTTTCTTGTTAAATTAAGTTAATAAATAAGCGTATCTGTAGCTTTATATTAGAATGTGATAAATTGAGCAATTAGTTGTTACTGTATTAACAGTTGCTCTTATTTTTCACTAAAATTGAGGCATATTGGGAATATGGTGTTAGGCCCATATTTTCTTGACCATCTGCACACAAGGGGTGATGTGGTCAGCATCACGCCTGCCGCCTTAACCTTCCTAGAGTTGCTCTGGTACCCAACTTTTGAGGCTGGGTAGACCCCGGAGCCGTTTGCTATCTAAAAAATCCCACCTCAACTGGGGATCGAACCATGGACCACCGAGCTGGAAGCCAGTGCACCAACCACTGAGCTATTGCTACTCCTGTATATTGTTAAGGTTCCTTTTTTTTGTGTTTTACACTGTTTATTTTCTTGTTTTAATAATACAAAGTAATTTTAGTTTCAGAAACTAAAAAAAATTAAATTGTTTTTTTTTAGGTCATTTTTAAATTTTATGGGGCATTCTGGGGGGTTTTTGGGTCATAAATGCATTTTTTAAAATGTCATATTCTAGCAAACTTTTAGGTTATTAAAATCCAAGCCCTATTAATCTTATGTTGATTACTTGCTGAACTAGCTCTTATAATTCTTGCTCACTTTCAGCTAACGAAACTATCATCTGCATATTTACGGTTATTTATTAATGTTCCACCTATGTTCCGTCCTGACATTTCCTGTATCTGTCTGAAAATATTTTCTGTGTAAATATTATTAAATAGGCACCTCTCACACCTCTTTTAATGTCCACATATAGTGAGTAATTTCTCCCAGATCTTACTGTCGCAGTTTATTCTCAATAAAGATTACTGAGCATTCTTATGTCTTTTCCATCAATACCTATGTCTTTGAGACATTCAATTATTTTCTCATGATGGACCATGTCAAAAACCTTCTTACAGTCAATGAAGCACATGTAAATAATTTTTCAGCTAATATTCGTAAACAAAATATTGCTTCTCTTACTCCGCTGTTTCAAACTTTCCTTCCTGGATTTCATTGTCTACCTTACTTTTTACTCTCTCCTGGATGATCTTGAGAAATATTTTAATTTGTATGACTCATTAGGTTGACTGTTCTAAGTCACAACAATAGTTTGCATTAGGCTTTTTAGGCAACATTATTAAGACTGATATCTTCAGGCCTCTTTGATAAGTCGTTCTCATCAAGTAAGATTGCACCATTCTTATTTCTGATACAGCCTACTCCTTCGGCAAGCCTTGACTTATTGGACAATTTTTTTTCTATCTTCGTGCATATCCCATGACATGTGCTTAGCTTTTATGTCTACTATTTCTTTGCATTTTGTTTATATCTACTGTTCCTTTGCCTGTCTACACACAGTATGTGTTTCTTTATTTATCTATATATATAAAAGGCAAAGTCGTGTTGTTTCTATGTTCTCAATACAAAATTCATTAGTAATAATAAGGCATGAAAATCCGCATGCCTTATTATTACTTAATGAATTTTGGCAAAGTTTCTCTTTGGGCGCTGGTGGGTAATGCCGTGGGGTTACTTCATAATTTAATATTGTAATTTTGACAGAACGAATTATTTAAAGTTTTCCGATAAATTGTATACATGAAAGAGAAATTCATGAGAAATCAAGGGACGTAACACAAATGTTAAAACTATTATTTTATGTTTGTAATAAATAACCACACATTTGCATATTTTACAAGATAATTGAAAATGTTTAACTACACACTTTTAATATAAGAGGAAATAGAAAAAAAGCCCAGTTTTATGTAGCATTTCCTTCTTTTTTTCCTTTACTATGTAATTTTAATGGAACTGATTTTGTCATGCAGATTCTAACTGTATCAGAACTGTATCGATATATATATATATATATATATATATATATATATATATATATATATATATATATATATATATATATATATATATATATATAGTCACTTCGATTACGGAAACAACAGCAAATGGGTTGATTTGCCGTTGCCCTAAAGACGCCACTAGGCATGATGGGAAACAGTGGCAAAGAAAACCTATCTGCTGTTGCCCTAAGACGCCACTAGGCGTAATGGCCACTGACTGCTTTGACGGTCGGTGGCTAAGGACGGAAGAAGAAGAAGAAGATATATATATATATATATATATATATATATATATATATATATATATATATATATATATATATATATATATATATATAAGGGCTGCACCGAATATTTGATTCGGTGCCGAATAGTGCATTTCATGAAATATTGGTATTCTGTCGAATAGTACACTGCCATCAAATAAGAATAGTAAATTTAGGTCAATGTCGTAGATTTTAGATAGGTATTTAAGATAGATAGGTCCTGTCTGAATAGAACTGAAAAAGGTGGTACTCAGTGAGAGGTAAGGTAAAGAAATAGATTTCACGAGTGAAATGGTGAAAGGTAGAGTCTGTCCCTGGATTGAGAAGATACTCTAGTCCAGCCTATCATTTACGACTGAAATTAGTTGATCAGACCTCTCTATATATATATGAACATATACACTATAACCATTCACATACACACACACAGATAAGTGACAATTAGACGCACAAACGTGAAACTATATTAATCGTGTAGGGACATTGGGACGAGCTGACCGACACAGGTAATAAGTTTTATGTTAATGTTTATTTATCATAAAGAAACTTCACAACATTTATTATAAAAAAATATCAGAATATAAAAATCATAGGTTACAGAATTAATAAAGAAATACACATATAAGTGCAATCCCCTCTGTTGAGACAAGTTCCCACAAGAAGAAGTTAATTAACCCCCAAAAGGTCAAAAGATTAGCATATGGTATAGAATTTTGCTGTACTGTAAAGAACAGAGTTTCTAGTTTATCTATTCTGAAATGAACAGTATTAGCAAACATAAGAAAAAAACAAAGTGAGTATATTAGTTATACAATATAAGAATTATTCATTCCTTCTTTCTCTCGCTTCAGACAAACATGTGGCCACATTTCAATCGCGTTTACCTAATTTGTTGATTAACAACGTCTGGAACATATTTCCGTGGTACAAACAGCAACTCCAGGGTTTGGGTTGTTTTGGCAAAATAAGCCCCAGCTCCTCAAAGTTTGATTAATCCGGTTATTTGAGGAACGCTTATTTCATTACTGTAAATTGGATCTGTTTATTTCACATCAATTAGTCCAGGTAGGAAACTATTTGCGCGTTCTAGTGTTCACAGTGTCATAAGCTGGTAATTCCAATACTTAAGAAAAGAATGTCGGGGATGTAAATCTCTCAGGATAAAAATCCTAGTCACACCACAGTGATCGATAGTTGGAAATGATAAATTTTATAACTTCGCCACAGTGGGCTGAATGTACATACAATTGGAAAAGAAATCTGGGTAGCTAAATGTCCAGTTATTGTTATTCTTGGTGTCATATATTTGTCCGCTCTCTCTCTCTCTCTAAGTGAAACAAGAGGCCAACCAGGTCAACCTTGGAGACCCGATATATTTTACATAAGAATGTTTCTTCTTGTATTTGTTGGACTAGACTTAGACCCTTTCTCAGATTAAGGTGCAGGCCGCTGGTAGGTTTTGGGTTGTGACCCGTACTAGATATAGGAAGAAAATACAACCATATAATCACAATAACAGTTCTATCCTACCCCGCGTAAAATTTATAATTTATTATAATCCACTCGGTTATTAAATTTAGAATAGAAACTACAAGTGTAGATCTTATTTATCGTTTATATTAAAAAATAACCCCCCGTGAAATAAGCGCTAGTCATTGATAAAATTACTCATCATGAATTAGAAATAAATATATATTTCGTCAGTACTCATAATGAATAGTGCATTTACTAGTCGATTAAAATATCTCTTACTGGTTAATAGCAATTAATTAAATCGACACTACAGCCGGAACAATTTAGCTATAAATTATTTTAATTCTGCTAGTCAATTAACACACACAAAAATCCTAGTGAAATATCAATGACGAACTTAACAATTAAATCACTCAAGAGGCTATTATAAATATTTACCGCAACACAAAAATGACTATCTCCAATCGAAAAAAACTAAGAAATTCCACTGGTATAATGGATCTAGAATATCGAAGCTAGACGTCTGAAAATTTGTGGGTACTAGATAAACTGAGTTTAAAAGCTGAGATATATATATATGAATTAGAGAGAAAATCACCAACGAGTGCGAGATATAACACCTCTGGGGAAATTCGTGGTCAGATTCTGAATGATAGCTAAATTTGCCACTTTCGCCACCCGCTAGACGTGGTCCCACAAGCAAATCGTCTCTTTGATCACGTCTCGTCCGCAGCTTAATTACATTCTGAACAAACGGATGTGTATGGGGGTGGGAACTGTGATTATCTCCCCCTTACCGATGTAGCTAACAAAAGTACGACTTTTGAATAATCGCCCTTGATTTCTTCATAAGCTTATCTCCCCCTTTTCTCACTGCATCTTAGTCTGTTGTACACATTCCTAGTGTCTATAAGACATAGAGAAAAGAAAAAAAATAGGCGTGGCTACAATTATGAGTTTGACAGATATAAAAGTACGAAGGTTCTGTATTAACAAAACGTGCATAACTAATAAGGAAGCAAGGTGGAAGCTAAACGTGTGATATATGTAATATATTTATATAATTCTGTCACAGTCAACCCGCGGCGTGATAATTTTAGACCCAGAAAGTAGGCTGACTTTAAGTTTCAATTGGTCCCGCTACTAACTCAACACACCATGCCTTGCGATGCATACTTTCGCGTGTAGTGGGTTGCATCAGCTGACTAGGCAGAGGGAATAAAGTCGTGGACAATAGACAGTGCAGAGGCAATTAAAGTGCATCAAGCCATTGGCAAAATAATGGCACTAGACATTCAGCCATATTCTATCGTGCAAGATGTTGGTTTCATGTTTCTGGTTGGTTTGTTGGAGCTGATATACACAATGCCAAGCGGGACATTTTTTACTGACATAATTATTCTTAACATATACAGCTCTGTTAGGGCTAATATCCAGCACAACGATATCTCACCACGCCTCCAACAAGCGTCCCAAGTGAACGTCTGTTCAGCACTGCGGGCAACACGTTTTCAGATAACAGATGTTGTCTTTTGGAAGAGAATGTTGAGAGACTCTTTTTTTTTTTGAACGACAATGCATGTTTCATGCAGCAATTTAAATAGTGATTAATGGCTATTTGCTGTATTTTTGTAACGGTGTATAATTAATAAAAATGTCAGTAGACCCATTGAACACAACTTTTTATGCCCAACATTCACTCACAATTCGTATTCGTATTCTGCCGAATAGTTAACTGATTCCATATGTAATTATTTTCTCCTCTGGGCGGAATTATTTTTAGACCCCAAAATTTTGCATATACATAAGTTTACTGAGATAAAATATCTAATTATAAGTAAAGTATAACATTATATATGAAATTAAAGGAAAATGAATGGGCATTATGGACATATTAAACGTTTTTATTAAATTTATAATTTAGTAGTTTTGTTAGATTAAAAAGTACGTACCCAAAAAAAAAAAGTGATCTGAAATTATGAAAATTTTTTTCCACTTACCTAAGGCCTCCATCAGAAATTTTTGTCACAATACATTCTAATTGCTTTCATTTTATAGGTAATCAATTTGGTAATACAGAAACTAAACAGCTGTTAAACGAGCAAGACGTTTCGATTGTAAACCGCTTCCATTCTGTGTATTTTCAGACATTGTTTATCAATACGAAACGTGAATAAAGATTAAGCTAACACACTGAAATTCCCATCAAAAGTGAACAAAGAACGATCAAAAATGCTTAAAAATGTGTTTACTTCCATCCTGGATTAAATTCCGGTCACTTTAAAATACTGGATCGGAAAAAGAATCAAAATTAGTTAGAGTCTTTAAAAAGATGTTATTACCAGACGAACGGAGGTGAGAGTCTTTAAAAAGACGTTACGTACAGAATCAGTTAAAGGCCTCTATTCGTATTCGGCTGAATAGTAAAAACCACTATTCGGTGCAGCCCTAATATGTATGTACGAGGTGTGTTCAAATGAAACCCGTCCCAGTGGTTTTATAACAAATATATGTAAGGTACATCAGCAGGAGTAGTAGAATTAAATACAGCAATTGTTATGAAGCAAGTACTCACTGGGGTCCTTTAGAAATAGTCACCATAGGCATTCAGACACGCATCCCACTGCTTGGGTAGACGGCGGATGCCGTCCGAGAAAAATGACTTTGGTTGCTTATTGAACCATTTGGTCACCGAGGCCCTGACGTCTGCATCGGAGTCGAATCGTTGTCCCTTTAGAGATTTTCTTAAGGGTCCGAACAAATGAAAGTCACATGGTGACAGATCGGGGCTGTAGGCTGGGTGTGGCAGAACTTCCCACCTTTTCCTTGCTAACCCTTCCTGCACAATGTTCGCAACATGTGGACGAGCATTGTCATGCAACAGAATCACACCACGCGAAAGCATGCCGGGTCGTTTATTCTTGATGGCTGTATGCAGGTTGTCTAGTGTGTCTTTGTAGCGGATGGCATTGATGTTCACGCCAGGCTCTTTAAAGTCTACCAATAGAAGTCCTTCATGGTCAAAGAATGCGGTCAGCATAACCTTACCGGCGGCAATCTGTGACTTGAATTTTTTGGACGGATTCCTTATCACACCGGCCATTATTTTAACGGTCTGCAGCACAACCAATGAATACTAGGAGAATGAACACTTACACACTTGTACATTCATATGTGCTTATTACGTCAGATGTGACGTCATCATGCTCCTCCTACGAATGTCCACTTGGCGCAGCACGGTCGGGTTTCATTTGAAAACGCCTCATATATATATATATATATATATATATATATATATATATATATATATATATATATATATATATATATATATATATATATATATATATATATATATATCACTATTTATACAATATATAAGGAAAGCAGCAAATCATGCTTGGGATTCCAGGAAAGGAAGAAGCACGACTGGATAACACCAGAAACATTAAAGATCCATAACGATGAGAAAGGAAATGAAAAGAAAGAAAACAGAAGCGAAGTCCCCCAGGTTAAAGCAACTATATAGCGAACAGTACAGTCAGCTGGACAAGGAAGTTAAACGCCAAACCTGAGCCAACAAAAGGAATTTCCTAGATGATCTTGCAAGACAGGCAGAAGTGGCAGCACTGAGAAATGAACAAAGCACAGTATACAAAATAACTAAAATCTTCAGTGGAAAACGAGGTGCAAACAATATTACATTAGTAAGAGATAAATAAGCAAGGAAATCTCATCACGACAGCAGAGGGACAGGAAACAAGATGGGCAGAGCACTTCAGAGAAACTCTGAACAAGGAACCACCAGAGACACAACTGAATGTTCCTGACGCTGAAAATAATCTAGATGTTAATACAGACATTTCATGAAAAGAAGAAATCATCACAGCAATCAAAGGGTGAAAGAATGGAAAAGCTCCTGGCCATGATAACTTAAATGCAGAGCTATTTAAGACATACTCTGAGCTAGCAGCAGAACTATTAGAACCACTATTTTCACAAGTCTGGAAAACAGGGACAACACCAACGGAGTGGAACATAGGAATAATTGTCAAATTGCCCAAAAAGGGAGATCTTGCAGACTGCAATAATTGGAGAGGAATCACTCTTCTCTCAGTTCCCAGCAAAATACTAGGCAGGATAATTATACAGAGAATTTCAAAAGCAGTAGACCACAAACTGAGGAAAGAACAAGCAGGATTTAGAAAGAACAGAAGATGTGTAGATCATATATTTACCCCAAAGACTGCTGTACATTAATTTCGCTTATTTTGAAAAGGCTTTTGACAGTATACATAGGGACAGTTTATGGAAAATACTGAGGGCTTATGGAATTCCAAGCTGCATAGTGTCAATCATAAAAAGCCTCTATGCCAACTTTACGTGTAGCGTTGGGCAGAGCAACCTAACCTTTGAGGTGAAGACAGGAGTATGACAGGGATGCCCCTTATCAACCACTCTATTTTTAAGTCATAGACTGGGTGATGCGCCAGACAACAGGGGGCAGTCCAAGAGGAATAAGATAGAATACATTTTCTACATTGGAAGATCTGGAATATGCAGATGACATTGCACTGCTAGCACATTCACATCAACACATCCAGGAAAAAACGAATAGACTTAATAAGTTTAGCCAGCAGGTGGGCTTGAACATCAATTTAAAGAAGTCAGAGGTCATGACGCTCAATGTGAGCAACCCTGAGCCCATATCAGTAAGGAATCAGCAACTGGAACAGACAGACACCTTCACATACCTAGGATGCATAGTAACACCAGACAGCGGAGCAAGCAAAGACATCAACAACAGAATGAACAAAGCAAGAACAGCCTTTTTTAGTCTAAACAACATCTGTAAGTCCTCTCAGTACAGCACAAAATTAAGATTATATCAGAGCTGTGTGCTTTCTCAGTAAAGACATCATGGAAACACAGTTTACAGCAAAATATGAAGCATCAAGTAAGTAAATCAGGTACTAAATCCCAAATACATAGGCTGCCGAACAAAGCAGCTCACATTCCATAGTAATCACAGCAAAATATCCATCGAAGGGACTGCATATATCGCAGTTTACAGTAATATAGCCGGAGCCAACATACTCCATGGCTTTGAATCAATATGAATATAATACCTCAACGAGCCAACATGATCCGTGGCTTTAAATAATAAATCCCCTGGGAGAAACAACATTCCCTTCAATTGCAAAAATCAATCACAGGAATATCAATATGAAATAAGGGCCTGTACAACTCATGGCCTCAAAATATCTTCAATACCTATCAAACTCTCCCTTCACAAAAAATATCCACTGGAACACACTAGCGAGATAGATAACGACCATCCCGAAGCTCTGCCAGGAACGCACTGTCACGAGATTACAGCTTCTCAGTACAGCTCAGTAAAAATCCCCCATGCGCGAACTCACAGCGTGAGACTACAGCTCAGCTCCACCGTCTCTGACCCAAAAACCCCACTAGGAACATTCGAACAGTTTGTTTATCTTATTTTTAAAAAACAAACTAACAACTACTCAGTTGAGCTATGTTCATAAATTACAGAGCACAAAGCCCCCAACTAAAAAATCATCTCATCACTAACTAGCGTGTGTAAAAAAATCCGACCCATACATACGAATCTTTAACACTTAACTCCCATTACCAAATTATGACTTAACAGACATGTACACCATCATAGCTGGCAGACGCTGGAGCTTGGTTGGCCATGTCCTTAGAAGAGACCCCGATGCCATCACAAGAACAGCTATGCTATGGACCCCTGAAGGAAAACGAAAGAGAGGCCGACCAAAAACAACTTGGTGGAGGACTGTGATGCAAAGAATGAACCAGAGTTGGGGCACTGTACGAAGGATGGCCACCGACCGAGCAAAGTGGAATCAATTTGTTGTTGCCCTACAAGACGCCATCAGGCGTGATGGCCACTGACTGCTTTGATGGTCGGTGGCTAAGGATCAAAGAATATATATATATATATATATATATATATATATATATATATATATATATATATATATATATATATATATATATATATATATCTATGATAGGAAACTCTTTACAGAGCGATACAACAGGAGGCAATCTGATCAGAAGAAGTCCCCCCATTCAACAAGTGTTTCGGCCCAGTATTCTCCTTTACAATCTGAGGCAGGGGGGGGCCCACTTGGGTCATGACTCCCAAGCGTCTCAGCCTCCTGTTGTCTTGTATCGAAAATGAGCCCATTTCACTTATGGTAGCAACTTTAAAATCCACAACTCCGCCAGCCGTGGAGACAATTGTGAAAGTAACAAAGAGAAAACAAATTATTCCGTTCGTTCCGTCGCACATCACAACTAAGGCACATACTGAGACACCTGCGCGAAGCTGATGAGGCTAGCCACTGCGCGCTAGCAACTGAAATTCTGTGCCTACCACCTCTTATAATATACGTCGCCTGTTGCCCCTCAGTCACAGCTCTTTCACTAGTACACCAAAAAACTCAACGTATTGTGGACTTAGAAAAATGCCTGGTGTTTTCTGTACCGCAGAGTTTACTGTCACGATTTCCATTGCCCATTGCGGTTGTTCCACAGCCAGCATGATGCCTTTTCGGCAGTTTCATTAAGCCTCTTCAGTGCCCTTGTTCTCGACTGTCCCCTCAGCCCCAACAGTTTCAATAAATCATACACTGATGCAGCCACAAGCCCTCTTGCGCACACCTCAACAGCCATGACCCTTGCAGTGAACCCATCGTGTCTCAGATCCGCGGCCAGTTCATTATACTTGGCCGCTTTGAACGAATGTTGCTCGTCCAATCTGGATTCAAATGGCAAAATCAGTTCAATCAGTATAACCTGAAGCGCTGCTGAAGAATGAAGCACTATATCCGGCCATCTCTGCGATTTTCTGATACTCTCTGGATATGCCCCTCGTCCAGGTAGGTCTACCGCCATCTCCCAGTCGTTTGCACAGTCAAGAATAGATGGTAAACTGCTACCAGGTTTACTCGGTTTGGGGTGTGCTGACTTTCCTGCCCTCAGAAAGTATGTATTTGCGGTGCTCGTCCTGGGTTTGCTATTAGCCTTCATCCTTGCCAGGTCTATTGTCGCAGCAAGCTCATTTAGCACTTTGTTATGGCGCCAAGTGTATCGCCCTTGCCCTAATGACACCTTACACGCTGAGAGCATGTGTTCAAGTGTCTGCCTCCCCTGGCACAGGGGGCACTGCTCATCATCCGATTTTCCCCATTTCACAAGGTTTGTGGCCGACGGCAGCAGGTCATACATTGATCTAACAACGAAGCTGAGCCTAAGAGGTGCCATATGCCACATATCATTCCATGTCAAGGACCTCTGCAGGGCTCCTTCCCATGTAGTCCATTGGCCTTGTTGGACCTGCTGCACTGCTTTTTGCAACCTCTTATCATTCTCAGCTTCTCGTATCTCATGAACTACCATGTCTCTGCACTCCCTGCCTGATGCCTTGGACCACCAGCGGATGTCTCCATGACCAACTCCCCGTCTATTCGTTTGTGTGTATCCGATTAACTCCCTCAGTTTGAGCGACTCTTGGGCAGCATCAACAGCTTCGGGAGCCGCGCTAGCGTAGTGGTTACAACACCGCTCTGGCGACCGGGTGATACAGGATCAAACCCGGGCGACGGCATTTGAGGATTTTTCGTCGACCGGGATTTGGACTGGATTAACTCGAGACCTGGCGAGGACATTTGAAGGAGTGTCGTCGACCAGGGACTGGCGGCTCCTGAGCCGACCCAGCTGCAATGGGTACCTCCGAAATCGGAGAGTATTTGCCTGAATGGCGAGGGACACCTGTCTCTGTACAAGAAATAAAGGGATACTCACGTAAAATCAATGTCAGGTTAGACATAAATAATAACCTGAGATTTCGCCTCGAGTATTAGTGGGCGTACGAAAAAAAAACAAAACAAAAAAAACAACAGCTTCTTCCACTCTCCACTTCCTTCCTGTTTTCAGTGTGGGCTGAATGGCAATATGCAACATAAAGGCTGAATCAAGGGAAATAATCAGAATGGCAAATATATATATATTTTTTTGCAGATAACTATGCAAATTGTTATAATTTAACAATGCGAATAACAAGTTTTAATTACACTTTAAATCTATAATTGAAAATTAAATGTTAGTTTGTAGCATTTCTATTTTTTTGAACATGTCAATTTAATATAATTAATTTTAAAACATGGATTTTAACTGTATACTCGGAATATATTAGACAAACATAAAGGTATGTTTTCAGGCACTCGTAAGAAATAAAGAAGTAGAAAACTAGACAACAGAAAAACAACAGACGTGAGTGGCTTACCCAGGACTCGAATCCAGGACCTTCCGTGCAACAACCCCGCCTAGCTATGCAAGCGAATCACACTATCCTCCCTGCCATCTAGGCATCACCTAAATGCCTAAAGGCATCACCTAATTTCCCTTCCTTATGTGTTATAAATGTTTATACTTGGAATAACAAGATATGATATTCATCATGGATATTATACATAACTAATGCGCACAAAACTAATGCGCAAAAATATAACCGACTAGGTTGAACAGGACGCGCCTCGCCAATACGAGGCAATATTTTTATTTTTCAAAAAAATATTATACAATGAAACCGACCGCAAGGTCTTTTCTATTTGGACATATGCCTTAATGAGGACCTTGTGTCTATATTGAAACTGGTGCGGCTTGCCAAAAAACAGCAAAACTTATTTTTTTTTTTTTTAAAAAAGCTCAAACCTAAACAATACACCAGAACAAAAGGTCTTCTTTATTTGGACATGTGTCCTAATATAACCGACATCATCCATGTGTCTAGGTTGAATGGGCCACGTCTCACCAAAAAGAGAAACTTTTATTTTTAAAATGCAGCTCAACACAATCACTAGGTCTTTTATATTAGAAGTATGTATCACAGAAAATAATAATCATGTTTTTTTTTGGTTTTTTTTTTTTTACAAGTAACAATGTATATATGTTTGAAAAGAATGTGCTACGAAAACAAAAACAGTAGTAAACACGTTAAAAAAGGGATTATTCTTTCTTGGTGCTCCAGGCCGGAAAGGGAAAATGTGTCTTATTAATTTGCTTCTTGCTAAAACTTGGAGGCAGAATAAAATTGCTTTTGCGGTTCCATCAGAAGAAATAAGAGTATTTTGTGTGGAATACAGTTAAACACATTTACTCGGTCTTTTATATTAGGAGTATTTTATTTTTATACACGCGTTAATATAACGGACAGAAATTGCAGCAGTGCAGCAAATAGAATATAAACAATCAAGGAAGATATCAAAGAAAATAATAAGCATCTTGGTTCACGAAACAATGTATGCGTTTGAAGGGGGTGTGCTACAAAGATATGTAGTAAACATGTTTAAAAAAAACAAAATAGTAGACTATTCTTTCTTGGTGCGCCAGATCAAACAAGAAAATATGCCTTATTAATTTGCTTCTTGCAAAAACTCTGAAGCAAAATGAAATCAGTGTTACATTTTCTTTTGCGCACCATGGCGTGTTCGCTTATGTATATCGCTGTCGTGCTCAAACGAAGGGGATTGTGAACGGAACAACACTGCATGAAACAATGACGTAATATACTTTATGCAGGCAGACGCGTACAGAGATGCAGAAATGAGTATTGTCTGCTGCGGTCTCTTTCGGCTTGTGTTCATGAGGTGTAGAGACATGTCTCTGTGAGCTCCATGCTCAAATATATGTGTCCGCTGATATACTCTCAATTTCTTGGGATGTCGGCATTGAGTGAATGCCAGATGAAGTATTTGATTAAGGGAGTATTCGAAACTAATGTTTCATTATATTTCTAATATGTCGCGCTAGTCGACTGTGTTGCGGATTTCAGACAGACGGACTGATTCGTTATCTTGATATGTTGGAAGGCCTACTACAATAGCCAGTATCAATGTGATTGAACATCAATTGTCATGTGGGAATTATGGACCCTTTGTGATGTTAATAAAAGTACAGTCTCTGTAAAACGGGAGTGGCTCGTTTATTTGAGTTCTACTGTTGGCGTTGTGCCTCTAGACATTTTACTTGGCTTACTTCAAATCATTATCTTCATCAATACATAACGCAACAATCCCTCTTCTGGTGGAACCATAAGGAATAACAGTATTTTGTGCAACTTGCAATTACTGTAAGCAAGGCACGAGTATAGTCACTTAAAGCAGTAGTTGTTAATTTAAACAAAAATTCATTTTCACTCGAATATCAAAATATTATAGTTTGATTTTTACATTTCCTAAGTTTCTTAAACAGTTACTAGGAAAATCCGGGCAACGCCGGGTACTTACAGCTAGTTGTTTTATAATATGTAGTGTTTTTTGCTCCATTTTGTCTGCCATTTTATTCAAGATGTCTGTCACTCAAATTTGATTCTTACTGAACTCCTTTTAGGTACATTTTTAATTGCAGATTTTTAGACAATCCGATTTTTGTGCCAAGTGAATTTATAATTAAATGGACACAGTTTATACACACTTGCGTGTGCAGGTGTGTGTGTGTGTGTATGCGCGAGGCAAAACTATATTTGCTTAAAAGCTAGAACAATACAGATTTAAAAAGAATAATTTGTAACTGAAAGCTAGAACATTATTTAAAAACCATGAACAACATCTGTATAGCAGCTAAAATAATGTAACAGCAGTAACAACTGTACAATAATTTCTGTAAAAGGGTAAAGGTAGTCCCATAGTTAAATAGGCACAGACAGAGGCTCTGAACAAAATAGGAAACAAAAAATATGCTTTGAAAACTCAGACCATTATAATCTGAATCTGAAGTCTGCTGGCTTTCTTGTCCTCCTACTGCAGCAGTTTGAACATGTAGGCTATATATTGCTTATTATTTGTGAAAATCACAACAAATTTACACAGATCGATAGTTTACTCATTTCTAATTTTATTTGTATAGAAAAATAAATATGTATTCTACTGAAACGTGTAGCCTATGCAGTTTCTGCAATAGGTCGAGTTTTTGTCGGGGGTGGGACTGGGAAAATCAACAAAGTAAGCAATCATTAGGTTTTCTTTCCCCCACAGAAGCAATTTTGCTTAGTGTTTCATCATGAACAAAGCAATTATGTATCTAGCTCACAGAATTTGGAACTAGCACTTTCTATTTGTCTATAGACTACATTCATTCTCCGTTTAGCCTACTGAAAAAATCTGCAAACTTAATTCACTTAAAAATGCATAACTTTTCAGAACTGATAACATCGCTGAATTGCACTTTTTCTAGGGCTATTCGGCCATAGCGATTTTAACGCTAAGAACGAAACGGGAAATTTGTATGTCCGATTCAATGAGAGGTAGCTTAAAACTGTTTCTACTTTAAATTTTTGTAGCAGACGACAGTTACACTCGAAACTTTCCTTGAAACATTTGTAGCAGACGACAGCCACACTCGGCCACTGCCTTGTCAAACTCACCTTCTAATCCTAGTGTAGGGCTCTTTGCGCTCCTCAGTTCGATACATTCTATACTAGCTGTCTGCTAACTTAAATATTCATTGTAAGCACCAAGTGGTAGTAGAGGTGACAAAATTGGAAATACTAAATATTTATTACGCGAACCCTTAAACGGAAGCCATATTGAATCTTAACAACTTTACACATGAATTATATTTCATAGCACCTCATTGGCCGATTAAACTTGAACTAATCTGTAACCGTCCACTGGTACGCGCGCTTACAATTCCACAAATCTTAAATAATAAAAAAGTTTGCCTCCCCCGGATCCAGTACGGACGAATTAAAATGTTATGCGACCACAACAATAAATTTTTTTTTCAGTCTTGCCTTTTTTCACAGTATGTTTCTGACCTGCTGTGCTGCATTATCCAGCAAGATGGTAATCTTTACCTTTAGTACCGTCGAGTATGTATAATATGTGTATTGAGTTAGGGTTAGGATTAAGGTTAACCCTAACCCCAACGTTTGTGAGGCGTTTTGGGAAAAAACCATTTGTCAGCCACATAATAAAAAGAAGAGAAAGGGTAGGATAAATAATAATAATACAAGCTACAGACACAGGCAGATAACTTGGAGATTATCAAATATAAGATGAAATCGTAAACAGCTAAAAAATTAGCTAAGGGGTCCTGAGGACCAGCCCTTTTCAGGGCTAACACCGGCCTAGCTTTAAAATAGAATAAAGCACACAGTATACCCCAATTATAACCGAAAGAGCCTACTTCGCGTCTGGTTGAACAGGGTATTAATCTAAAAGTGCTATAATAAAGCGAAGCTCAAACGTAATACTTCTCAACATATGTTTTTAACTATTAAATGTATGCTGGCGGAGGACACCCCCACACGTACCGTGTTGTTATTGTAATTATTATTGTACTGTTTACTTTTTTGGATTTTTTTTTGTACAGGTTTTTCATCTCCAGGGGTTGACATGTCCCCATGGGGAATGAAAGGATACCAGTGGATATATATATATATATATATATATATATATATATATATATATACATATATATATATATATATATATATATATATATATATATATATATATATATATCCACTGGTATCCTTTCATTCCCCATGGAATATATATATATATATATGGGGGGGGGGGGGGCGATGACGAAGCAAAATGTTAGACTGGTCTGCGCACCCCATTCTTAACCCTTTGAAAATAAAGTTTGTTCATTCCTGCCATGAAACCAGACGGCTATTGTTGTATTACACGTGGGTTGGCCTAGCAAGCTGACAGTGGCTATTCAATTGCTGAGAAGTCTAAACAGGAGCATAAACGGACTGATATTGTATTGATTCATTGTAAAACTGACACATAAACCACCTTCAGTATTTTAAAGTGATCCCCAAATATGAATCAACGCAGGAGCAGCTCACAGCATCTGTTTATGCCCCCCTACCTCTGATCAGAATCTCCGTGGCGTGGCCCCATATTCTCAGGCTTGTAGCTGTGTCTTTAATGCTAGAACCTAAGTCGATTATAAGTACCTCCTATTTAGCCATTTGACTGTGGTCTTGCAAGCATAAACCCATTGTAACAGCTCAGCCACCATCTTATTAATGATCAAATTTACTGTATTAAAAAACAGTTGACTTGTATACGTCAGTACGGAATATTATGTTATTACTGCATGATTTGCCAATCACCCATACTCTTTAGCTCCCCAAGGAGCATAGGCCTTCAACAAACACAAGCCAAGTCCTCCTGTCACGTGCCATCCACTCAAGTTCTTTGCATGTTTTCCTCATCATTTTCACCTCTGTATCCAGTTCTCTTCTCCATGTCTTTTTTGGTCTACCTCTGCCTCTTTATCTGGGGATTCCAGAACACTGACTGCCTTGTAACGCTATCAACAGGTTTCCTCAATGTGTGTCCTATCCATCGTCAGCGTCTTCTTCTCATCTCTTGTTCCACTGGCACTTGTCTGGTTCTTGTCACCAGTTCCATTTTGGTGACTTTGTCATACCATTTCAGTCCTTCTATTCTATGCAAACACCCGTTTATAAAAGTTTGTAGCTTTTTAGTTGTTGTTTTTGTTGTTCTCCATGTTTCAGAGCCATACAATGGGACTGACTTGACATCTGAGTTGAAGATTCTTATTTTCGTGTTGGACTTGATTTCTCTTGTTCTCCATATGTTTCCCAATGCAATGATAGCTCCTCTTGCTTTCTGTATTCTTATTTTGATATCATTGTCTGTCCCTCCAACTCTGTCTGTATTACTGCCAAGATATGTGTACAACTCTACATCTTTTAGTGGTGTTTCTTCAAGTTCAACCTTGTTATCATTTCTAGCATCTATTCACATAATCTTTGTCTTTTCCCTTTGTATTTTCAGACCCACTTGTTGTGACCTCTCATCGAGTATTTGTCTTGCATCTGATTTTGGTTATGGGACAGAAGAGCCAAATCATCTGCAAAATCTAGATCATCAAGCTGTGTAGTCAGATTTCACTGGATTCCATTTCGGCTGATGATATAATATATTGACACATTCTACTTTCCTTGCATGCCCTAAGTAAAGCTTAGACTTGCCCTGCGTCTGATAATGCGTTTATGGTCTTCCAGTATTAACCACAGTTACTAGTTCTTCTGTGGCACTTTACTATCCATCTACCTCTGGTATTCTAAATTTATTCCAGTTACTCGCTAACTTATCACAGGTAAACGTCTTCTTTATCTAGGATCTTCTAATTTTATTACAGTTGCTCGTTAACTTATCACAGGTAAATGTCTTGTTTATCTAGGATCTTCTAATTTTACTACAGTCACTCGCTAACTTATCAAGGTAAACTTATTGATTATCTAGGATCTTCTAATTTTACTACAGTCACTCGCTAACTTATCAAAGGTAAACTTATTGTTTATCTAGGATCTTCTAATTTTACTACAGTTACTCGCTAACGTATCAAAGGTAAACATCTTGTTTATCTAGGATCTTCTAATGTTACTACAGTCACTCGCTAACTTATCAAAGGTACACTTTTGTTTATCTAGGATCTTCTAATTTTACTACAGTTACTCACTAACATCAAAGGTAAACCTACTATTTATCTAGGATCTTCTAATTTTTCAACAGTTACTCACTAACTTATGACAGGTAAACCTATTGTTTATCTAGGATGTTCTAATTTTACTACAGTTACTCGCCAACTTATCAAAGGTAAACTTACTGTTTATCTAGGATCTTCTAATTTTACTAGTTACCGCTAACTTATCACAGGTAAATAACTTGTTTATCTAGGATCTTCTAATTTTACTAGTTACTCACTAACTAATCAAAGGTAAACATCTTGTTTATCTAGGATCTTCTAATTTTACTACAGTTGCTCACTAACTTATTGTTTATCTAGGATCTTCTAATTTTACTACAGTTACTCGCTAACGTATCAAAGGTAAACATCTTGTTTATCTAGGATCTTTTAATTTTACTACAGTCACTCGCTAACTTATCAAAGGTACACTTTTGTTTATCTAGGACCTTCTAATTTTACTACAGTTACTCACTAACATCAAAGGTAAACCTACTATTTATCTAGGATCTTCTAATTTTTCAACAGTTACTCACTAACTTATGACAGGTAAACCTATTGTTTATCTAGGATGTTCTAATTTTACTACAGTTACTCGCCAACTTATCAAAGGTAAACTTACTGTTTATCTAGGATCTTCTAATTTTACTAGTTACTCGCTAACTTATCACAGGTAAATGTCTTGTTTATCTAGGATCTTCTAATTTTACTAGTTACTCACTAACTAATCAAAGGTAAACATCTTGTTTATTTAGGATCTTCTAATTTTACTACAGTTACTCACTAATTAATCAAAGGTAAACATCTTGTTTATCTAGGATGGTCTAATTTTACTACAGTTACTCACTAACTAATCAAAGGTAAACATCTTGTTTATCTAGGATCTTCTAATTTTACTACAGTTGCTCACTAACTTATTGTTTATCTAGGATCTTCTAATTTTACTACAGTTACTCACTAACCTATCAAAGGTAAACGCCTTGTTTATCTAGGATGTTCTAACTTTACTACAGTTACTCACTAAGTTATCAAAGGTACACGTCTTGTTTATCTAGGATCTTCTAATTTTACTACAGTTACTCACTAACATCAAAGGTAAACCTACTATTTATCTACTAATTTTACAACAGTTACTCACTAACTTATGACAGGTAAACCTATTGTTTATCTAGGATGTTCTAATTTTACTACAGTTACTTGCCAACTTATCAAAGGTAAACTTATTGTTTATCTAGGATCTTCTAATTTTACTAGTTACTCGCTAACTTATCACAGGTAAACGTCTTGTTTATCTAGGATGATCTAATTTTACTACAGTTACTCACTAACAAATCAAAGGTAAACATCTTGTTTATTTAGGATCTTCTAATTTTACTACAGTTACTCACTAACTAATCAAAGGTAAACATCTTGTTTATCTAGGATGTTCCAATTTTACTACAGTTACTCACTAACTAATCAAAGTTAAACATCTTGTTTATCTAGGATCTTCTAATTTTACTACAGTTGCTCACTAACTTATTGTTTATCTAGGATCTTCTAATTTTACTACAGTTACTCACTAACCTATCAAAAATAAACGTCTTGTTTATCTAGGATGTTCTAACTTTACTACAGTTACTCACTAACTTATCAAAGGTAAACATCTTGTTTATCTAGGATCTTCTAATTTTACTACAGTTACTCACTAACTAATCAAAGTTAAACATCTTGTTTATGTAGGATCTTCTAATTTTACTACAGTTACTCACTAACTTATCAAAGGTAAACGTCTTGTTTATCTAGGATGTTCTAATTTTACTACAGTTACTATGTCTTTCATGGCACAGTGTTTACAGTTTTGGCTTCTCATGGCATGGGGACCTGGTTCCGTCAGCTGTAAAAATGGGTACCTGACTCTGCTCTTGAGTTAGGGAAGGCAAAGGCAACAAGGAAGGGAACTGGTCACCCCACCACATGAAGCGGAGACGAAGTACAAGTAAAGTCTAACACTTCACTCCTCTATGGCAGTATCTGCTATGCGACTACAGTTTGCTCGTTCCTTTATCAGTGGTACCTAAATTGTCTATCCACTAAAGTACTTTATTTCATAAATATTTGTTTAAAATGAAATTGAAAGTTTCTTCATTCACAGGTTTCATTCAAACAAAAAAGAAAAAAAATTACAAGGCACTTAATATAAGTTTTCATTATATGAATACCACAGACGCGCCTTTCTTTCGTTCTGCCTGCATGTCTTTTAACTTGATTTAAGTTACTGAAATAATTCTAGAAATGTAATTGACCAATCACAATCACACTCTCTAAATGCTAAATCACTGGAAAGCAACAAGACAAAGTTAGACCATGGCTGTGGCAAAAGCATTCAGAAAAAGAGGTCACACAAACCAGAACGTCCCAAGATGCTTACAGGAAAGACAAAGAATGATAATTTGTAAAATTTATTATCATTTCGCATATTTTTGTTCTCAAAAGATTTTATTCATTGCTAACGCTGCATTACTTTAAAAAATTTTTTTTTCAAATACCTTGTTTTTATTCAAGTTGTGCTATATATTTTGGTAAATACTTTCGCACTCTGGACAGAATTTTAATGTTACTTCATCATGCTGCAGGTGGGTCGACCTTCCATCTTCAGCACTGGCAATGCATATGTTTATTTTTCTAGATATTCTTTAATATAGGCTGTGTCTTCTTGATTCTTTACTACCTCACCAGTCCACAGTCTTTGGTGTTGTACTTATACAGTACTTTGCAAAAAAATGGCAGTCATATTTTCGCAACGCAGCACACTCATAGAAGCAAATAATAATAAAAACTGTATGTCCAGAGGAAGATTGATATCTCCCCTATCTATTAACAGTGGTTTCAGTACAATATAATGTTGCCTTCTCCAGCAAGGCAAGCCTGGATGCGGCGAGGCATACTTCCCACAAATGTTTGTAGGTAATTGTGAGTCAGACTTTCCCAGTATTTTTCAGCTACCTTCTTCAATTGTTCAACGTCTCTGAGTCCACTCTTTTTTAAGTGATTCTTGAGTAGTGCCCAAACGTTTTCAATTGGGTTTAGGTCGGGACTGTTGCTGGGCCACTTCAGCACTATCACATTCTTCTCTTGCAGCCATGCTTTGGTGGTATGAGCTGTATGCTTTGGGTCATTGTCATGTTGAAATGTGCGCCCATCGGGGTACATGACCTGCATAAATGGCAGAAGGTGTCCCTCTAGTATGTCGATGTGCCTTTCTTTCGTGAGAATTCCTGTGAAAACACACAGTGGGGTGGCACCTATTGCTGACACCCCTCCCAAAAGATGGAATTTCTGGGTATGTTTCGGTCGCTGGTACACAGGCGTTACAGAGTCTTTCGTCCAAATATTTATTTGAGCAGGATAAGACCAAACAGAACATTCATCTGAAAAAATCGCATTGTCCCATGACACATTTTTGTTTTCGTGGCACAAGTTCAATCGCATCTGTTTGTGAGTCTCTGTGAGCAATGGTGACGAAATTACCAGCTTTTTTGTGTAATTCATCCTGTGTAGCTCCCTGTTGACAGTAGCATTAGATACCTCTGGGCTTCCCAACTCGATCATGCGCTGCCGTATGTTTTCTACACTCTTCAATGGCCCAGCCCGAACGATTTGGGCGAAACGCCGATGGTCCTTTGTGTGCAAAATTCTTGGACCCCCACTACCTTCTTTTCGCTCGATGCCATTACCTGCTTTTAATTTACTCACAACTTTGTAGTCAGTCCGCTCAGGAATGTTCAAGGTTTTAGAAATGTTGGAACATGTTTGATTTCCTTCATTTCAAAGCTGTGAAATTGACATACACTTTGACTTTGTATCCATTTTCTGCCACTAGTATTAGAAATTGTCGTCTGCTCTATTATCAGTTGACTTTACTCTCCGCTAATTTTTGTATACTTTTGGTAGTGTTTGCTCACGTAAGTGGAGTGCAAATTTGGGGCAGAACATGCATATTTAATTAGATTTCAGCATATTTAGCTGAGCAATATGACTGCCATTTTTTTTGCAAAGTACTGTATGTTGTTTCTCTTACTCAGGTGGTTCTTCAATCTTCTTTCTTATTCTTCTTGGATCCTTAACCAATGACTGTCAAAGCAGTCAGTGGCCGTCACGCCTGGTGGCGTCTTGTAGGACAGCAACAAACTGCCTCCACTTTGCTTGGTCGGTCGCCATCCTTTGTGCAGTGCCCCAACTCTGATTTATGCTTTGCATCTCGGCCTCCACAGTTCTCCACCAAGTTATTTTTGGTCTGCCTCTCTTTTGCCTTCCTTCTGGGGTCCATAACATAGCAGTTCTTCGTTTTTCAACAGAGGTCTATTTTCATCATTTCCCATATTTTAATCTCTTAATATCACAGTTGCTTACTAGATATGAAATGCAGCTTTAGCAACTAATAATGTAAGCTATAAATATGGATTGTACATTATCATGTGACAACAATAACTATGATAATTAGCAAAGCTGATGAGAACACAACTTTTAACAGTAAGAATAAATGGGAAGATACTAGAACAAGTCAGTGGTTTTTCATATCTTGAGCGCATCACATAAGAGGATGGTAGATTTTATAGCAAGAGTGGTCAAAGCTACATTCAACAACACGAGACAGATAGTGTAGTTTTTTTTTTTTTTTTTTTTTTTTTCGTTCGCCCGCTAATACTCGAGGCGAAATCTCAGGTTATTATTTATGTCTAACCTGACATTGATTTTACGTGAGTATCCCTTTATTTATTGTACAGAGACAAATGTCCCTCGCCATTCAGGCAAATACTCGCCGATTTCGGAGGTACCCATTGCAGCTGGGTCGGCTCAGGAGCCGCCAGTCCCTGGTCGACGACACTTCTTCAAATGTCCTCGCCAGGTCTCGAGTTAATCCAGTCCAAATCCCGGTCGACGAAAAATCCTCAAATGCCGTCGCCCGGGTTTGATCCTGTATCACCCGGTCGCCAGAGCGGTGTTGTAACCACTACGCTAGCGCGGCTCCCTAGATAGTGTAGTGATATACACATAAGACACAAACTGAAAATGAAAGTCATCAAGTGTTGCATATGCTCTTTATTACTGTATGATGCTGAAACACGGACACTGAATAGTCCGTCAGATGGAAGAACTGAGGCTCTTGAAGTGTGGATATATAAAAGAATAGGGAGCATGTCATGGAAAGATAAGAAAGAAATAAAAGTAGATCTAGAAAGCTAGGAATGAAAAAAAAAAAAATTATGAATGAGATCAAATTTAGGCTGGTTTAATATTTTGGACACACACAGAGACATTTCCATGGTCAGTTGTGGCTGAAGGGGCAATTATACAGAGACATCAAAGACAGAAACTATGAAGATTAGCAGATCAAGTCCATTTAGCATACATGTTGATAACTTCAGGCTTGGGCAAGTTCCAGAGTTAAAATATCTAGGAAGCATTTTTACTGAAAATGGAAAACTTGACGAGAAATTAAGACAATGTCAAAAATCCAGTGTAGTGATTTACCAACTGTCACCACTGCTCAAATGTCAGAATATCACTATGGAAACTACATGACAGCTGATAAGCAGTATATTCTTACCAACTCTGCCTATCAGTGTCAAACATGGTCACTGACCAATGCACAGGAAGGGAAAATCATATCCCATGAGATGAGATGCTTAAAAAAAGCAATTAATGTTACCAGGAGAGACAGAATGAGAAAAGATGACACCAGAAAAAAGGCGGGAACGACACCCTGCATCAAGTATATAGAGATAGAAAATCAAGTGGTTTGGCCATCTCATGAGACTCGAGCCCAATAAATTACCACTACTCGCCTAAAACACTAGAAAATCTGGATTCAGACCACAGGGAAGACCATGTAGCAGATGGACAGACAACGTCACAGAAATCCTACAATAACACAGGCTGACAGCAGCCAATGTGACACACTTGGCTCGGAAATGCAAACTTCAGCTCCACACTACACTTCACAGCAACAGTGGAAGGAAAAAGTAAGTAAGCACAGAGACATATCACCTTGTTGAAGATTATAACAGAAAAAACAATTAAAGGCGCAAGAGAAAGCCAATGCTGTAAGTTAGTATTATTCATCATATCTCTAAATCACGGTTTCGTAACCTGTGGTCCACGGACACCTTTAGGGGTCCATGAATGGATTCTAGGATGTCTGTGTACATAACTGAAAAATTTTGTGAATTTTATTTTCACCAACATTTTTACTCAAAACATTATCACAGATTTCTGCATTTGAAGAAATATAGTCTTTTTACACAGTTTTTTTTTTTTTTATATCAGTTTGAATGTATGTAAGCTAAACTATGTTTCATTGTTATAAAATGTATTACTTGTATGCAAACATTTTCATTATGCGTTTATGTAGATTTTTTTTCTAAGAAGGGGATGACAGACTTCACTGGACAATCAAAGGGGTCTGTAGCCTTCACTGGACAATGAAACTGGTCCATGGCACAAGAAAAGTTAATAACCCCTGCTCTAAATAATGATCGTCTTGGTACGGCTGTGGCAAAGCGAGTAAGTGCAATGTGACACTGACTAACGGAGGCAATCCAAGTCCAAGTGACAGCAAACAGTTACATCCCTTGAAAACTACCTTCTCCTTCAAACACAATCAGATTTCAACGTGCATGTGTATGACGGAAGCAGTGGTCAGCCGAATAAGGCATCAATGTGCTTTGACACTTTTTAAAACAAACATTTTGACTACCACTATACTGTGACTCAATACATTCATCTTGCTCACTTCTATATTTAGAAATAAAAACCCACATAAACCAAGGCCTCTTGGTAGTTTAGCGGTTAGAATGGTATCATTCCAAACAAATGTTTTGCATTTGATTCCTGGCACAGGTATCATTTAGGAAAAAAAATTCAGGCATCTGTCTTCAGTTTTTACGACCTTTTTTTTTTTTGTGTGTGTGTCTGTGTTGATGGGTTTACTTGCTCGATGGAAGGAAATGAAAAGGAAAAAATTGAATACTTGAGAAATGGAGACAGGAATCACAAACCGTAATATTATACCATCATTTCTTGACTGGGTTACTTACTCGATGGAAGGATATGGAATGGAAGAAATTGAATACTTGAGACATAGAGACAGAAATCACAACCGGTAATATTCTGCCATCATTTCTTGAGTGGGTTACTTGCTCAGTGGAAGGAAATGGAACGGAAGAAATTGAATACATGAGAAATGGAAACAAAAGTCACAAACCGTATTATTCTGCCAGCATTTCTTAACTGGGTTACTTGCTCGATGGAAAGAAATGGAAAGGAAGAAATTGAATACATGAGAAATGGAGACAGAAATCACAAACCGTAATACTCTGTCATCATTTCTTGACTGGTTTACTTTCTAATATTAGACATATAAAGAAGAGTGAGACAAGGATGTGTATTATCCCCTCGCCTATTTTACATCTACACATAAAACATCTTCAAACAGATCGCAGGAATGCCAGGATTAAATATTAAAGGGAAATATAATAAACAACAATAATGAAGCAAAAAAAAAAAAAATTATAATACTGTCAGCCGAAAGTAAGCAAGTAATAAAAAATGAATGGAGCTAGCAAGTAAACTACAAAAGTCATGAATGTAAATCAGAAATTAACTTTAACAAATGTTACACAAAATTCTGAGAAGTATTCAGCAAAAACAAAATAACTAAATTTCAAAACAGTAGATAAGCAAACAATAAACTAACAATCTAATGTAGAAACTGAACAAGTGAAAAGTTTCTTACATCTTGAATAGACTTAACAGGTGATGGGCTAATATAAAACAGAGGTAGGTGGGTCAGAATGGCTAAGAGGTTTGACGTCAGCCTCGAATTCTTGAGGTACCAGGTTCAATTCCCAGTAGAGGGAATATAATTTATGGACATTTTTTTTTCAGAACCAGTGGTCCTAATGATGTCATACTCCCCCCTGGTCTCATGGGTAGTGAGATCGGATGCCTAGCCTTCTCGGATAAGGGCGAAAAAATAGGAGGTCATGTGTGCAAGTTAAAAATCCCACGGCAGTTGGAAATCGTAAAGAGTAGGCCATAAGGCCGCTGCCCTGGCAAAATTTAAAAATTAGAAACCTACCCACCAAATATATTTATAGAATGTGATTCATATATTCACACATTAGGATTCTCGCCTGTGCTACATAGTTTGTGCACTGTGCTGAGATCCTCCATGTTTGATCTAAGGGAGGAGATCGGAGCACTTATGGAGTTGTCCATGCTAAATTAAGATAGTCCTGAAACCAAATCATAGCCAGAGGTGCCCTTGACTGGAACCCACAAGGGAAAAGAAGAGTGGGGAGGCCAAGGAGAAGAACTGTGGAAGAGGAGGCTAAGGAAATTGGAATGACTTGGGCACAGCTGAAAAAGAAATCCCAGAATAGAAATCGATGGAGAGCAACTGTTTCAGCCCTATGTTCCACGGGGAACAGAAAGGAATGATGATGATGATTAAACCAAACCAAACCAAAACAGACGTCAAGCTGAGAATAGGAATAGACAAGCGTATTTCAAATATATAGGACCGAGTTTAAAACTTAGGAGGCATATTGGGAATATGGTGTTATGCCCATATTTTCTTGACCATCGGCACACTAGGGGTGATGTGGTCAGCATCACACCGGCCGCCTCTAACCTCCCAGAACTCTGGTACCCAATTCATGAGGCTGGGTTGACCCCGGGGCTGTCTGCAGTCTAAAAAATCCCACCTCAACTGGGAATCTAACCATAGACCACTAAGCTAGAACGCCAGTGCATAGAACACTTAAACAAACATAAATAAATAATATGAAAATGAGAGCACCAAAAGTTTTATTTATTGCTGTATTATGACAAAATCATTTGAGAATTTGCTAACAGCCCATAAATTCAACTCAAAGAGAAGAAGAGTAAGACAGATAAATACCTTGATAAAATCACCCCAATGGTGTGGGAGACTACTGAAGACATAGCTAATTCAAAACAGCACAGACAGGTACAAAATGAAGAGACATAACATCAATGCCCGGCTATGATGATAATGGTTACTGTATGGTGCAGTAACATGGACAATGAACAAGCAGTTTGGATGAAAGAATTTAGCTGATTGAAATGTGGATATACAGAAGAAAGGGGAACACTTCACGGCAACAGGAGCAAACAAAAGAAGCTCGCGGGGGTGGAGAAAAAAAAATAGGACCATTGCTCCCTCAGGCATGTCATACAAGGTGACTAATATGAGGTTGGAACACTCATCATGTCAAACACACTGTTACAGAAACCACTGCTGCAAGAGCATGTTAATGCTGCTGTTGTTTAACTAGGGCTGGCTGAGCTTTTTTCAGCCAATACCAAGTTCAAGGCTCCTTGGTATTATCTACACTGTAGATCTAGGCTTTTCCTGTGGCTTTTCTGCCATTCCGTAATGTACTGAGTTAAATTCGTGAGCTCCAGTTTCTCCATCTTGGCTCGCATTTAAAGAATCGTCACATCTGTTCCCAAGCGAGGTGTAAGAAGCGTGCGGCATACTGTGCATTCCCCACCATTCAAAGGGGCTCTCCAACTATGCAGAGCTAAATTACTGTGCCCTGCACCACTTCCCCTGCATATCACTTGGTCCATAGTGAGATCCTCCTGCTTACAGTCAACCAGGTCAAAGCCAAAGAATCACGTCTGGGGCTCAAGTGACTTTCCCAAGCTTAGTGTGCAATGCTGGGTTCTCAGCAAGTTTCACCACAGGGGGAATCCATGGAAGTGTGTGGATGATTTCAAGAGTCAATGAGGATGTAATTAGCTTCACAGACAGAGGTTCACTTCCACATATGTATATTGTAGCACTGTGCTTGGCTGGTGGTCATATAAAGATGACTCCAGATATGCCTCCATGCATACAAGAGCATACAAATGCTTTGTGCAGGCTTCCTGCAAGGGGGGGGGGGGGGGGCAGCTGCAGTGAAGGCCCCATGCTTTATAGAGAGCAAAATTAAAAATAATGACCATGATGATATGAAACAAGCTGAAAATGTATGACTAAGACGACACTAAGAAAAGGATGGACATGACGAGATGAAAGTTTACTAAAGGGCTAAGAACAAAAAACTGGAAGCTGATCATCATGAACAGAGGAATCAGAAAAGGACTGTATGTAGAAAGGAACTTTAAATATTCAAAGGAAAAGAAGAAGAATACAGAATATAGCAGTGGTTGAGCAATCTTACCGTGACGGCTCATCTTCATTGACGCTAGTCTTTGGTGCTGTTGGTGTTGAAGGTCTGAACGTGGATGGGCCATGTGAAGTGGAATGAGGAAGGCTGCCTGGTCCTTGGTCTGCAAGTGGGCAAGAAAATACACATAGACTATATCATCTCAAATTAGTTTTTTCATGAAATTTAAATGCTTAGAGCTTGATTTTACATGTGTTACAAATGCCTCTGGCATACACACAAAAATGGTCACAGAACACATTATATTCATCAGTGTAACATCCTCAGCTTTGGATAAAACGGTTTATATCTGCGTTAATCAGAGGTTAAAATCTATTAATTATCTGTCAGCATTACTGAAAGCTACATTTGTCTCCCTGGGGTCGGAGTGGCTTAGAGGCATGGCATCCGCCTCTAATTATAAAGGTACAGGGTTCGGTTGCTGTCGTAAATTTATTTTGAGAGAAAAGAGTCCTAGAAATAGTGGTCCGGTTTAGAGTGGAAAATGATGATGAAAAGCTCAGTGATAGAAAATGTAGATATTAAATAGTTGCTTCACAGAGTGCTGGAGGAGAGTAAAGACAGACTTATTTACGACAAATCGCTTCTCTCAATCTTCTCTTCCGCTCTCCTGGTCAAACAATTATTTGCCAGTTTTCCAGACTCGCATCTGCGCGCACACCGATTTGGTGTTTTTCACACACACAGACGATGTAGATACAAACTATATTAAACGAATAGGGGAAATGTTGGGCTTTGGGTATATCCAACACCGTACTAAATGAGTTTATGTGATTTTATTCACTTTAAACATCAATCACTAACAAATATCAGGTATTACATAAATTATCATAAGTACACAAATGCAAATAACAAATTTGGGAGGGGTGAAGAAGATTGGTATCGACTAAGCCCTTCCCGCTTATTAGACAAAGATAAACCCAGTCCAGAGATAGATAATATCAGGAACATAGGTACGTTAACCTAACAGTGAAGTTAATTACTCTGAAAGAGGGGTTACAACGTTAGGTATAGGTGATAGAAAAAAACATGTTCTTCCCAGCTGTTCTTCCCTTTACTAAGCAAATGGAAAGGAAGGGTTTTTTAAACAGAGTTAACCAATTAGCAACTCCCCCTTAAAGGAACAATGCAGGGAATACAGAAAAATTATTTTACTAGGCAAGAAAGTTAACAACAGGTTTACAAAAGAAAACGATTAAATTTCCTGTCATTCATACACACGCGTGAGGATCCACACTCATATACTCACACACTTACCGAATGCAGCCTCAGACGATCCATAAAAGTATATAAAAACAGCAAGTATTCTTTGACATATGAACTGTCTAGTCCTTCGATGTCCTGCCCCAGATGTTTGCGAGGTTTTGTTGGTAACAAATATTCTCACTTATCGCAAGACTTGAAGACTAAGAGTTCTCGTGTTTTTATTATATATATATAAAAGGAGTCTATGGGATGGCACTAACACAGTTCGGCACAGGGGTGAAAATGAAGTGGTCTCTTTTAATCCTCCGCTATGGTAAAATTCCTTCAATGCGTGATGATAGTTTTATTAAATCCAATTGAGGAAAAACTAGGCTCATTCACAGTCAGGAAAATATGTACTCTCTCACAGTAAACAGTAAATATGATATCTCTACTGGCGATGATTACCTTCCAGTTTATCTTACAGGTTTGTAAGGGTAATTTGATGATTATTCTTTAAAAATGTTCTTGGGTGGGCTTTATTTCATTTAATTCTGACAGCTAGGTCGCAAGGACCGCCACAAGATTATATTTTAAAAGAAATGTTTCTTCAATATGACTGGAAGTTTATAGGATGATTTCTTTATTTCTTTCTTTATTTAGCTGGGACCGCAGGTACGATCACTCTGTGTGAAAGAAAACAAAAGACATGTAACATACCGAAAAATCAAGCGCGATAAATTTCCCGTTAAGCCTATAATACACTCGAGTATTTAATTATGTATTTAATAAACACTGCGCGAATTCTAGTGGTTAAAACACACATCTATAAAACTAGGACTTAACTGAATTTATTAATTATAAATTCCTTCGCGACTTTAAAAGTTAATTTAAGCATCTATTATCTTTTGAAATAATATAATAGATAGATCATTATATTTACAACTGGAACTATTGAGATGGTTTAATTTAATAGATTTAAATTAACACAAAATCCATTGAAATAGAATGACTGAACTAGACCACTGATCACTTTACACAATATATATTACCGCTTTGCACAGAATAGAAAACACTGCAAATATATATATAAAATCCAGGGGAAAATCTATAACAAGATTTCAATAAAGCTAGTGCTTCTGTAAAGGTCTGGCCAGCGAGTGATAACGTGTCTAGTCTTCATGGTCTATTTAGCTAAAATGGAATGTAAGTTGAGTGGGACATGATAAACTTGACAACTTATTTGATCTCACGAACTTTTGGGGATCTGACCGCCAAATCAAGAGAAGAAGCCGCCCCCTGGTCTTCGTATCTCCGTTCGCTGCTGCCCGTTTCGGCTTTCCCCCGTTCGCTCGGTTGCGATTGACACCGAGACGCGAAATTAGCGGCAAGCAACTGCGTCTCGTATCAGGGACCACTACTGTCTTTGATAGCGCCGATAGTCTCCCCTGAAATCCCTCAGTCTGTCTCTTTGATCTCGTGCCGCCTACTAAATGAGTCCCGGTGGAATGAGTTCTGGCAAACGAAAAGTTACAACAAATGTTCAGGGGTTCTAATGTTATGAAAAGCTAAAAGTCCCTTTAAATCATCCATCATATCAGGGAGAATTCACTTGTCAAACTAGACGTACGTCACAGTTGCCGGTACAGGGAATATATTTTATTGAAATTTTGTCAGAACCAGCGGGTCCTAATGATGTCATGCCCCCCCCCCCCCCGCGATCTTCTGGGTAGTGAGATTGGATGCCCAGCCTTCTTGAATAAGGGCGAAGAACAGGAGGTCCCATGTGCAAGTTGCGCACGTTAAAAATCCCTCGGCAGTTGGAAATAAAAAAGAGTAGGCCATACAGCCACTGCCCTGGCAGTATTTGCAAAATTAGCAAAACCTACCCACCACAAAAATATTTACAAAATGTGTGATTTCTGACCTCTACACCTCACGGTAGAAGGGGAACGACTAAGTAAGTAAGTAAGTGATTTCTGTATACACACATTGGGATCTTTGCCGGTGCTATGGAGTTTGTGCACTGTGCTGAGATTCTCCTTGTGTGATGTAAGTCAAGAGATCGGAGCACTGATGGAGTTGTCCGTGTGCAATGAAGATGGTTCTTCAAACCAAAACATTTGTCACCTTTCTTTTTTTGTGTATTAGTGATGGTTTAACTTGACAACAATATTCTTTTGATATTAGTGATGGTTTAAGACAATATTTTTTAGTGTTAATGATGGTTTAACTTAACAACAATACTTGTGTGTTAATGATGGTTTAACTTGACAACAATATTCTTGTGTGTTAATGTTAATGATGGTTTACACCTGTGTGTATTAACAATGGTTTAACTTGACAACAATATTTATCCTTGTGTGTTAATGATGGTGTGACTTGACAACAATATTTGTGTGTGTTAATTACTGATGAACTGGGGGGGGGGGCGCATCTCAGCTTCGGTATTTGAGGCGTTACATGACATTTATCGTGAATTATTTTTGTTCTTTCATTTAACACTCAATAAGTTGATTCCTTACAGTTCTGGAATTTATAAACTCCATATGTAATAGTTGTCTAATAACTGATAAGAGTGTGCATATAAAGACTGAACTGTGATACGTGTGCTGACAAGAGGCTAGTATGGATCACATCACAGCGTATGATGCACAGACGTTTCTCAGGGGACGATAAAAGAGTAGGAACACTGCTCCTGCAGGCATACTGCAAAAGGTGACTTAAGTGAGATTATGTATTTATTTATTTTTTTTTATTTTCCCTTGGCCATCGACCGACCAAGCAGTCTACGGCCATCACACCTTGCGGCGTCATAGGGCAACAAGAAATCGTCCGTTGTTCCGTTACACCTAAAGGCGTTTATTGGTACAACAGACTTTGAATTGTTGTTTCTGTGATCCATGTGACAAGCAAGCGGTTGATCAATCCGCTGTGCCCCGAACATGCCCTCGGGTGTACTGCCGCTATAAAACCACCTCGCCCCTGAGACGTCTCCAGCTTAATTTCTTTCGGGACCGAAGGTCCTCAAAAAAGAGCAATCTGGTACTGACACAGCACCCTTTTGCTGCCTCCACTGCACTGGGAGGACCCGGCAACCGGGACCACACACAGCCTTGAGAGGACAATGGTCGCCTGCAAGGAAACTTAGACATGCATGGCTTAATCTTTGAGACAAGCATATGACTACTGGCAGGATCAACCAGATAACTGTCTGAACAGAGCATTTCGTCGCTCGCTCGCGCGGGGAGGGAGACAGCGCTCTGTGCAGAGCGGATCCCGGCGGCCCCGGTGATTTTATTCGTGCGAGAAGCCGCCTGCCGACTAGTCGGACAGGACTGGCCGAAAGCGACACCAGATTACTGACTGCCGGCCCACGACTCGTTGCGAGAGCGGGGCCGTTTTTCGAGACTGTTGTCGAGTGTCACGTGGGTTTTGATCATTAAATTACCTACATCTTCTTCCTATTCTCTCACCCGCATCCTTTTATTTTATTATCTTTCCGTACTTGTTTTTTCCTGTATTTTTTTTCGCATCACTCGTTGCGAAAAATATATTTCTTTCCCATCATCGTTTTTCTTTCTCATACTGACTAGTAACCTTATTGCATCAGATGTCAGTCGCGCAGATAGCTGTGAATATACGGTTCTCGCCAGACATACGTCTGCAGTTTCCCCGGCCAAGAGCGCGACCCGACCAGATTTCTGGGCCTGGGGTGTGAGAAATTCGTTTCGCTGGACATAGAGCAGACTTTTGGTCTACCATTTTGTTCACCTGTCACTAGCTTAAGGTGTCAAACCCGGCATCTGCACGACGCAGTTGTAGACGGTTGTCTGAGATTTGCAACTGTCACGCGCATTTCTCGGTCACTGGTGGCAGTTACGTCACGCGTTAAGCTGACGTAAATGTTGAGAGTAGGGGAGATAATTTCGCTTGGCGAAATAAGTTTGGGCCCTTTGTCTGATTTTAAGATATTGGCCCGAGTTTGAAACTTTAATTTCATTCTCGCTCCTATATTCGCAGTAGACAGGTTGTTCGAAACAGAATAGCTGTTAGCGAAGTTTCTCAGTTTGTTTCGGCAATTTGTCGAACTTCTAGACTTCCTTAAATATTCAGCATATAATTCTTAAGTTGTGCGACTACCTGTAGTTCTGTGAGAGGTAATATATATTATATCTAGTATTTTGTGAAATGATAAAGTGTTAAGTCGCTTATTTCATATTTCACTAGTTAGATTTTGCGCAGAGTGCCAAATTTATATAGTCTGTATTAATTTCTAGTGACGTGTTTCAGTGGATAGCAGAATAAATTATATCTTAGCTTACTAAACAATAATGTAGCTATAATGAAGTTAATTTTACTGCTAAGAAATCAGACGAGATCATATTTTTCTAAACTAACTTACAAATGCTAGAAACCTCATGAGATGTTGACGGAACACACACGTGTTCCTAAATTCATGGGGATTGATGATTTTTTAAAAAATATAACTTACTTTACGGGAAATTTAAATGATAAGTCAAGCAGTACACTTGCGGTTTAATAATGTAAGTTATAGTGGGTACATATTGTAAAATTATTTGATATGTGTTCTTTCTTTTATATAGTGAAACGGTGGTACCCAACTTCACCAGCGTTCTAGTACGTGAACTTTATTTGGAAAGAAACACATCACTTTCATTACCTGAACTGTAACAGTTAAATGAAGTAAGAGGCCTTCGCGCCAGAATTAATTCTTCCAGAATAACTCTTCAGTACAATTCAGCCCGTTGTGGCAAGCAAAGATCAGAAACATTCCGACAGAGTTTTGACTAGTACTGTGGTGACTAAATATAGTAACTTCCTGAAAGTAGACACCGATCTGACATTCCTTAAATTCTAGAAACCAAAGCTAATGACATTGTGCTCTGCTAACTTTCGTGCCTGGACAATATTTTATGTGACTCAATCAGACATTCGAAAAATTAGAACACCCAAGGAATCGTTCCCTGAGAGTTTAGTACGTCTTTTGGAACTGGGGATTTCTTGGTCAAGGACTGCATTTTTCGGGTCTGTGTGAAGGTCCTAGAATTGAGTATGTTCCCAGAGGCAGCGAGCAAAGTTGTGAGTATAACTGATATATATATCTGTGTTTAGACTGTCTGACGCCCTTTAAAAACGGTCGTAGAAGATGGGTGAGAGAGAGAAGATCATCTCGATTCTCAAAGACAGCTTCTATATCACATTCTATCATCTCACGTGTGGGAAATTCTATTGTGTTTTTTTTTTCACCAGCTCTCACTGTGACTATCACTCATTCCAACCTATTCTGAAGGGACCAACCCCAGTCTTAATACTCCTATCCAAAATCTACGACGTCCTCGAAAAAGAGCAATCTGGTACTGACACAGCACCCTTTTGCTGCCTCCACTGCACTGGGAGGACCCGGCAACCGGGACCACACACAGCCTTGAGAGGACAATGGTCGCCTGCAAGGAAACTTAGACATGCATGGCTTAATCTTTGAGACAAGCATATGACTACTGGCAGGATCAACCAGATAACTGTCTGAACAGAGCATTTCGTCGCTCGCTCGCGCGGGGAGGGAGACAGCGCTCTGTGCAGAGCGGATCCCGGCGGCCCCGGCGATTTTATTCGTGCGAGAAGCCGCCTGCCGACTAGTCGGACAGGACTGGCCGAAAGCGACACCAGATTACTGACTGCCGGCCCACGACTCGTTGCGAGAGCGGGGCCGTTTTTCGAGACTGTTGTCGAGCCACGATACGGAGATGCGGCTGCTTGCTAACATCACGACCGAAGGCTGCGATTTACGGACACAGGAGCTAAACTACTGCCTCGCTAACCGATGAACTGGGAGGGCCCGGTCATACCGGGATCACCACGCGCAGTCTCTCGAGACAGCGACCGCCAGCGCTCGAGATTATGTATGGGGCTGGTAAAATCATCATATAAAACTGCTACAAAGGCCAGTAGTGCACTTCCACAAAAGCGTCATAAGTGATACGGTGAAGATTTTCTGCAAGGCAACCAACTACAATGGCAGCCCCTTGCTTTGTATGGGCAAACAAGGATAACAAAGGAGAAAAAAGAACAGGATGGACAGACAAGCAAGAATGTGGTATGAGCTTGGTAATAAAAATGTGCAGCACAAATCATTGTTGTGATATAATGTCTTCGGCAGAAATTTACAAAAACAAACCATTAAAATTATGATGCACAACAAGGCATGTGAACTAGTACAAAATATGTTTCAAAATAAACTGGCACCACTGACCACAAGGTATAGCTGGATTATTACAGCTGGAAGAAGCTCAATGGTAAAGAATAGAAAGCATGGATGTATGACCAGATGGAGCAGACAGGCACAGAGAAGATAGAAAGTCTGTAGACTGAACAGTGAAGATGATTGGTACAGTTCTGGGAGGCAACCATTTTCAAACATATGAGGATGGATGTTCAAATATTAGTAGTTTGGTGAATTTTTTCAAAGTTGTTCCTAAGCATTAAAAGTATACCAGTTAGGCAGCCTTTAAAAAATGCAATTCAGTGGCACCTCAATGTCAGTAATTTAATTCTGAAAATTATGAATGTTTAAGTGAGTTAATTTTGCATCAAAATCTGCAAAAGGAATATATTCCTTCCCTCTTTCAATCCTTGTGGAGCACAGGGCAACAACTCTGGCAGCCTCTATGAAAGAAAACCTGTCATGCTGTGCCATTACCATACTCTTCTTTATCCCATTCAAGTTTGTCTCCAGTTCTCTTCTCTGTGAATATTTTGGTCTCCCTCAATCTCCCCATTCCTGGGGATTCCAGAATAAGTACTGCCTTGCAATGATATCAGTTGGTTTCCTCAAAGAGTACCCTACCCAACGCCAACGTCTTTTTTCTAACCTCTTTCTCCATTGGCAAATGTCTGGTACTTGTCATCAGTTCCATACTTGTGATCTTGACATCAGTTCCATATTGGTGATCTTGTCATCAATTACATATTAGTGATCTTGTCATCAGTTCCATATTGGTGATCTTGTCGTCAGTTCCATATTGGTGATCTTGTCATCAGTTCCATATTGGTGATCTTGTCGTCAGTTCCATATTGGTGATCTTGTCGTCAGTTCCATGAATAAAAAACAGTTTTCACGACTTTCAAGCCTTTGAAATATCAGACTCAAAATTATAAATAAATGGATGAATAATTCAAATACATAGTTCAAGTGGTAATTTCCTATCTTTCGTACCTTTTTGCTCCGCAGTGAATATGTATAGTTAGGTGTTGTTTCGTAGCGCTTAGGGTTAGGATTAGGGTTTGTGTTAGGGTTAGTGTAGGGTTCCCATAATGTTTTGTTTAAAAACCGGGACATTTCCAAATTTTTACCTAAAAAACCCGGGACATTTTGTGAAAAAACGGGACATGTTAAAAATTAAGGTAAAGCACAAATAAATCTATTGTATATTATACGTTGCTCTTAAAATAAGATACTGGTATAAAAATACACACATTAATTAACACAACTTCCACTTTATCGATGAAGAGTTTGTTAACGATGGCTGTTGTGCAGTCCATGGACTTAAAACTGTGGTTATGCACCGCCGTGTGATAAGCGAAGGTTGCTTCCTGTGCTGCCAATGATAACTGTTTTTCCATTTCCTTTTCACTCTGGGTTTTCGCATTTAAGAAATGACTTATACTGCTGTTGGAAGCCTTACTTTCAACAGCACCTTTATGTTTTGTCGTTTTCACGTGGTTGACTACGTCTGACCGACCACCATGTGAAATGCAAAATTTAGAGCTGCATAAAGTACATTCCACATTTTCATCTACACCTTTAATGAAGGGAAATTCTCTTGTAATGTTATCATTTATACTGCACTTACGTTTCGGCATTATGCGGATGAAAAACGATAATACTGTATAATAATGCTAATACGCATTAAATCATTTGGTAGATTGCTCACTGAACACTGTTTTGGTCGACTTTCGAACTTTTGTTCGAGATTCAAACCGAGGGTCCACTGTAACCGGAAATTGATAAAGTAACACTACTAAAACACGGAATAAAATCCGTTACCCAAAGATTTTTTTTTCAGGAAGGACCCTTAAAAAACGGGACATTAGGAATAAATTCGGGACACCGGGATATTTTATAAAAAAACGGGACTGTCCCGGGAAAAACGGGACGAATGGGAACCCTAGGTTAGTGTTAACCATAATACTAATCCTAACCCTAACTGCTACGAAACAACACCTAACTACATATATTCACTGCGGACCAAAAAGGTACGAAAGATAGGAAATTACCGTTCAAGTATTTAGTAAAAAGTTGTAGAACAAGAAAAATATATATTAATTAAGTACATTTATTTATATTTGTCAATGGCTTCTATTGGTGTTAATGGACTATTTTCCTCAACAAGAGATAAGAGTGATCTCCCCTAGGAAATTCATGGAGTGAACTGGAAAATAATCTATGTTCTTTGTATTTTTTGTCATTTTCACATTTAATTCAAATTCTATACTATATTAGCTGATCTTGTATTGATAGGTATATTTTTTAATGCATCATCTACCATTTCTGGTTCATTTTGTAATGAAATTATACGCATGTTTTGCAGTTAACATCTGTTTTACTTGTTTAAATACGTGATTATATATGTTCTGATTTAGCAAAAATACAATTGGGGTTGGAGTGGCAAAGAGGTATGGTGTCCACCTCTAGATCTAAAGGTACCGGGTTCGGTTCCCAGTACAATGAATATATTTGATTACAATTTTTTTTTTCAGAACCAGTGCCCGCTCTCCACCCATCACCTCTTCAAAACATCATCATCATCAGCTGCCATCTCCACAACGAAGGTTGGCTGTAATGGATCTCCAACATCTTCTGTCTCTTGTCTTGGTGGTGCACTCTGATAGACTCTTTCCTGTCCATCTCTTGATGTTATCTTCCCACTTATAGCGCTGTCTTCCCCTTGCACATTTGCCTTCAACTCTCCCTTCTGTTATAGTCTTCTGCAAGGTGTTATGCCTTTTTATGTGGCCAAAGTATTTTAGCTGCCGAACTTTGATCTCCCTCATTAGTTCTCTTTTCATACCTAGATTTTCTAGGACCTCCTTATTTGTTTTCATCTCTTTCCATGAGATACGCCCCATTCTTCTATATATCCACATTTCAAGAGCCCCAATTCTTTCTTCCAAATGCTTATTCATCGTCCATGTTTCCCGCACCATGCAGAATATATATAACACTTTATGATTCTCAGTTTTAATTTGTGAGATAACTGTTTAGATGTCAGTATATGTTTCATGTTGTTGAATGTAGCTTTGGCCATTCCTATTCTCTTCTTGATTTCTGTTTCACATCTGCCATCTTCTGTTATTATATGAGAAAGATATACGTAGCTCTTGACTTGTTCCAGGATTTTCCCATTTACGCTCATCTTTAATGTAGGTTTATCGTCTGTTTTGCTAATTATCATAGTTTTTGTTTTCTCAGTATTAATGTCGAGTCCACATTCATGACTTATACTGTTCACTTGCTTCACTAGTTCTTGTAACTCCTGTTCGCTTTCAGCTAACAACACGGTATCATCTGCATATCTAAGGTTGTTTATTGACCTTCCACTGATGTTCAGTCCTGGTATTTCCTGTATCTGTTTGAAAATTTTTTCGGTGCATAAATTAAATAGGCAGGGGGACAGCACACAACCTTGTCTGACACCTCTTTTTATGTCTATGTATGGTGAATAATTCCTTCCAGATCTTACTGTGGCAGTTTGCTCCCAATAAAGGTTACTGGGTATTCTTATATCTTTTCCATCAATACCTATGTCTTTGAGGCATTCAATTATTTTATCATGATGGATTCTGTCAAAAGCCTTCTTATAGTCAATGAAGCACATGTACATACTTTTTTGAACCTCTGTATATTTTTCTGCTAATATTTCTTCAAAACAACAACAGTAAAGCAGGCAGTGATGGGTGGAGAGCGGGCACTTAACAGCTGCCCGTTATTGCTTCTTCTCGTTCTATCTTGGTCTACCTGTTCAACCTGAAAATTGGTTATAATTGGGGTATTTAGTGTCATTTTATTTACTAATTTTGTATTAAATTTAAATAACTATTGTCTTTTGTAGTTGCTGGTTTTAATTTATATTAGTATTTGTCATTTTATTTTCTCTTTTGTTTTGTTTATAGATAACTATTGTCCTTTACACTTGGTTTTAATTTGTATTAGTATTTGTTCTTTTTGAGTTTTTTTTTTTTTAGACCTCGCTGTCTTTCCTTGTCCTATGAGTAGTTAGTAAGTTTGCTAATTTTTCTGTTGTTTTTTTTTAAATAATGATTTGTTAGTTCTTGTTGCTTAATTCCTATTTGGTTGAATGTCTTTTCTGAAGTACTAACCTTATATGTTTTCCTTTGTTTTATGTATATATCTTTTAAGTATTGATTGGGCTTCTCCTGGGGCATCTACACTTAAAACCTTATCCCCTGTCGTCATGTATATATTGTGATTTCTATAGTAAGTTTTTAATTCAAGCCTTTGTTGTTCGTACTTTTTACAGTGGATCAGATAGTGATCTATGTCATTCTTTTCCTGATATTCTTGGCAGTGTGTTTCTTCTATCATAAAGTATGCTGCACCGAGACGGAGACGCCACAGCTTTCTGTTCGATGGTATCTTTAATTCTTCTCTGACCTGGCACGTCCTTGTTGGTTCTTTCAGCAGTTTGAACGCGTGTCTGCCGTTTCTACTGTTCTTCCATGTTGTCTTCCATTCCTTGTTTATAGTTAGCTTCACTTGGCTCTTGATCTCCGACCTTTCAAGTCCTGCTCTTATATTGTTTTTACTTATTCTTCCATTCTTGGCATTCTGGTCTGCCAACTCGTTACCAGCTATACCTATGTGTGCTGGAACCCACACTAGCTTCATACTACATCCTCTGTTCCCTAGTGATGTATTAATTGCTAGAATTTCTTCTTTTATGTCTGGCCGGCTACATTTACCTGGGTGTTCTAGTGCTTGTAGTGATGATAGTGAGTCTGTAAATATCGTAACAGCTTCTTGTGGGTTATCTTCGATTATTTCTAAACGTTTTAGAATTGCTATCATCTCTGCGGTAAAAATCTAAGCTCCTTCAGTAACACTGTAGCTCTTCTTAATTCCCCACTGTGGTATTACTACTCCTAAACCTAGTTGCCCACTATCACCCTTGGATCCATCAGTGTAGACGGCCAGACTTTGTTTTGTAAGTTGATTTATGAACTTTCTACTTATCGTTTTAGCTTCCTTATCTTCTGTGTTTTGTTTGATCTTTTTAGTAAGTGGGTAGTCTATGATTGGTGTTTTTAGTTCCCAAGGTTGGTATTGTGCTTCTATATTTATTACTATTATTAATTGTGTTTGACAGTTCTTTGAACTGTGTTAGATCTTCTATAGTTCTCCACCCTGTTGGATATCTTTCTTTATTTAAGCTTTACTTGTTTAAATATGTCTTTATATATGTTCTGATTTAGTACAAATTCACTTTTATCAGATGTTGTTTAGTTTACATTCTGAAAGACAGCTGATAAATAGTATAATCTTCCCAAATCTTTGCTACTAATGTCATTATTAATTACCATAAACCATAGCACATTCCGTAGTCAATTGTCACGCGGTGTTTTACATATATGTGAAATAGTTAATATTCCTATATAAAACTATAAACCTTATATGTCTTAGCGGAACAGGATATTTCCCTTACAAGTAATATTTTTAAAATTTCATTAGATTTTTTTCACTTGTTTTTAATTAAAAAACTGCATCAAGATTTGGAGATCTAACTCTATTAGAACTGAGAAATTAATGTCGGTGCAGAGAGACCTCAGTATCCAGTAAAATTAGAATATATAAATAAATATTTAAATAATGAACAAAGCAGTTACAAAATAAAAATACAAACATAGATTGTGATTAAATAAAAAAAATTAGGGATACGTAGGAGTAAGGCATCATAAGAACCCACTGGTTCTGAAAAATAAAAAATTATAATATATTCCCGGTACTGGGAACAGAACCCGGTACCTGTTGATCTTGAGGCGAATGCCATACCACTTTGCCACCTCGACCTCTACTTTGTTGTTACTAAATCTGAACCTATATAACCACATTTTTTAAACAACAAGTAAAAAAGTTGTTAACTGCAGCACATGCGTATAATTTTGTAACAAAAGGAACCAGAAATGGTAGATCATCCATAAAAAAATATAACCCATGGTACAAGATCAGTTAATATAGATTAAATTTGAATTAAATTAGGCAAAAATACAAAGAATATGCAGGATTTTCTAGTTGGCTTCCCAAACTTCCGCTACGCTGCCTATAAAAATCTAGGGGAAGTAATTTCAGGAAAACGGCCCATTCTAAAATGATTTTAAAAATTAAAACACCCAGGGGTCTTTAATCTGACACCACATACAGTTACACAGTCCTGCCAGGCAGACCTCTACAATTGTGTCAGGTTTTTGTTAGCCAGGAAGATAACCTAGCATTCAAGCGCATGATCAGCAGTACTGAACCAAACTGCCTAGCCACACAGTAAGCCTGAAAAAAGTGAAAACTTACCCACAGATTCATTAAGCTGTTCTGGAAGATAGGCAGGTTTTGCAATAATTAACCTCACAACTTCCTTTGTGCTTTTGAGTGCCTGTACAGCCTCCTCATGTGTGACATCCTCCAGGTTGATATCATTCACCTGACAGCAGCAACAATATAAACAGTGTAAATTTTCTACAAGCAGCTTTAGAAGAACACAAAATAAATCATGACTGTATAAAATAACAGATGTTATTTTAAAGAATCAAGGAAATATAGAACACAAACATATTGCGGACATATGTCCAAACTATCATTGTTTATTTGAATTATTTCATAATTGGGGGCTCGTAACCATGAAGATAAGAACTAGACACAGAAATGAAAGGGATTAAGAAGACACAGAAAGAGCTTGAATGGATGGCACAGGATAGGAACAAATTGTATGTTTTTTGCTAAGAGCCTGTGCTCCATGTGGAGTTGAAACGTACTGATTGACTGATTGATTGATCAACTGATTGACTGATCAACTGATTGACACTTCTTTTATTCAAATAATCCGTACTTCCAAGACTTGAACAATTATTAAATATGTGATATGATAACATTCCAAACTGTGTTGAAAGTGTAATAATATCAATAGAAAAACACCTCAGTGATTCTATCAGGCTTGATTCTTTTTCTTGTTGGATCATTAGCCCCTGGCTGTAAAAGCAGTCAGTGACCATCATGCCTGGTGGTATCTCGTAGAGCAGCAACAAACTGTCTCCACTTTGCTCGTTCTGCGGCTATCCTTCATGTGGTGCCCCAACTTGAGCTCATGCTTTGCATCTCAGCTTCTACAGTTCTCCACCAAGCTGTTTTTGGTCAGCCTCTCTTTCACCTTCCTTCTGAGGTCCATAGCATTGCAGTTATTGTGATGGAGTTTGAATCTTTTCTGAGGGTGCGGCCAACCCAATTCCAGCATCTACCTGCAATGATGGTATGCATATTTTCTTGATGGCTCAGAGTAAGCAGTTCTTAGTTGGTGATGGTATTCAGCCAAAAATTTTGATGAATTTTCCAGAGGCAGACTGTGTGGAAACAAGACACTTTGACATTTGCATTTCTGTTACTCTCCAGCATTCCACACCACACTATTAATTTGCTGTTTGTGCTGTACTGGGAAGGCTAGATTATCTAGGATTAAATAACTGTCTCCCTACATTTCTTGTTTTATCAACTGCTTGTGGAATCAGAAATACATAGCCTTCAGCGTCATGGCTAAGGTTGATAACTGGTTTCTTATCCAGCGCACGCAATGTGGTCTTGAATGTTTTTTCAAAGAAGTCGTCGTGTTTTCAGAAGAAGCACAGAAATTTATGAATAATTCTAAACTTTCATTCACTGTACTGTCCAACCCACATTTTCCCAAAATCTTTTCCCAGCTCTTTTTTGTTTCTATCTTCTTCTTCTTCTTTCGTTCGCTTGAAATATATTGTCTATATCTGCAATGTTGTTTCTTGTATAAACTTCACTGTCTTTTGTAGTTCATACAGGGGTCCATATAGTTTTGCTTCCAGTGTTGTTTCTCTGGGCCAGTGGGTTTGCCTCAATATATCATATTCGGGGCAATCTTGCAGTACGTGCTCCGCTGTCTGGGGTGCCTGTCCACATGTACACATGGCTGAATTGCCAATCTTGAATTTTGTATACATGTGGCTGCGGAGGCGGTTGTGTCCTGTTCTGAGGCGCAGAATGACTATTTGTTCTGATCTGTTCATAGCTTGGTAGTCATCCTGCGTTGATGTTGGTGGCTTTCTGATAGATTTGATCATCTTTTCTTCTGATGGTACGTTACTGGTACATCCGGTTGTTCGTCTGCAGCACCTTCTTTAGCCAGTCCGTCTGCTCTCTCGTTTCCTGGTATTCCACAATGAGACGGTATCCACTGCATGGCGACCCTGCGCTGGTTGCACAGTTCAGAAAGTAGGGCCTGTATAACTGGCAATTTTCTGGACTGAAGTGCTTGGAGTGCTGATCTTGCATCTGTCAGGAATACTACAGGCTGTGGACTGAGATTGGTGTTCAGTAGTTTCTCAGTTGCCACCTTGATTGCCTGGACTTCTGCATCATAGTTGTTACAGAATTTCCCCGTTGGTACTCTGACCGTATCCCTAGTGTTGTTTGGGTATTCTATGTACACTCCTGCTCCTCCATTCTTTACTGCATTCTGTGCTGACCCATCCGTGTATACTCGGACCCAGAGGTCCTGTGGGTATTTATCATCCAGGAAACTGAGAGTGACTGTCCTACGTTGCACGCTGTTCTGTTCATCCCTGTCGAATATTCCTTTCACTTTTGTGTGGATGTGTACTGGTAGTCCATGCTCCTCTCTCCAAGGGGTTGTTCTGGCACAGACTTTAGAGGGCTGTTAACTTCAGGCAGGTCTGAGGTTTGTCTACGAAATCGTTTGGCCTGGTGGATAAAGCTGCTTCTTTTCAGTCGCCCCATTGCTAGGTTTTGGAATCTGTCCTTCATTGGATGGCTCGGCATACAGAGGAACTTTTCTGCCTGTGTTAGCACTTTCGTGTCTCTGCGTTCTCTCAGTGCTTGTATCCTCCCCATTTTCTCCATCTCCACTATAGGCGTTGATTTCATTGCCCCCGTGATGACCCTAAGCGCCTGGTTTTGCACCTTATCTAGCTCTTGTAATGTGGTGTTTGATGCTGGACACCACGCAGCTGACCCATATTCCAGGTGTGGTCGTATGCCCTGCTGGTAAACTTTACTAAGTATTTTCCCGCTGGCTCCCCATGTGGTTCCACTTAGTTTTCTCAGGATGGCTAGCTTCCTCCTGGCCTTTGTTGCTGCCTTGTTGATGTGCTGCTTCCATGTCAGCCTATCATCGAATGTAACTCCGAGATAGGTGGGTTGTTTATCTTCTCTCAGGAGCTCTTTGTTTATCTTGATGACACCAGCTTTTGTTTGGGAGAGAGGGTGAAGAGCGTAGTGCTGCACTTGTCTGTGTTGATGCTGACACACCATCTATTTGCCCATGAGGTTAAGGCATCTATAGCTCTTTGTAGCAGTTTGGTGGCCACTGTTGCATGCTCATCTGTGCACCATATTACCAGGTCATCAGCGTACATTGCCACTTTCATTCCATGTGGTAGTTCAGCAACCAGGTCATTGATGTAGACTAGGAAAAGTGTGGGGGGACAGAACCCCTCCCTGAGGGACGCCATGACGCAGTAGAATTTTCTTACTCTTGAGGCCATCTAGTTGTACTCGGGCTCTTCTGTTATGCAAGTATGCTTTCACCCATTTGTACATCTTACCATTCACTCTACAATTTCTCAGTTTCTTCAGAAGCCCTTCTTTCCAAACCTTGTCAAATGCTTTTCTTAGATCTATCCATGCTGCTAGTACCAGTTTCTTATCTTGGAACGCATCCTCAATCTCTTGGGAAAGGTAAGTTGCCTGATCTTCGGTGGAATAACACTGCCTAAAGCCCGCCTGCTGTGGTACAAGAAGGTTTTCACTTTCAAGGTACCACTGTAGCCTGAGGTTGATGATACGTTCCATTGTTTTGCAGAGGCAGCTTGTAAGGCTGATTGGTCTGTAGCTGGAGGCAGTGGAACTGTCTTTTCCTGGTTTTAGGAGTGGTATCATGATTGCTTCCCTCCAGGTCTGTGGAACTCTGCCTGAGTTCCAACAGATATTGAAGATCTGCAGCAGCTTTGTTTTTGCTGCGGTTCCCAAGTTCTTAATCATTTCATTGGACACTCCATCAACTCCTGGCGACTTTCTCATTTTCAATTTGGATATTGCAAGCTCCAGTTCTCTGAATGTGATTGGTGCCTCCATAACTTCAGGTATGGTTCCATCTCGTCCTGCGTGTTGTTTCTCACGAGTCTCCTGTTGCTTCTCTGGGCTAACTTCGATGTTGTTGTCTTTAGCAAAGGAGTCTGCAAAGTGATCAGCTGCCTGTTTTCCCATGAGGATGTTTCCATCTTTGTACAGAGCAATCCTTGAGTTTCTCTCTGTACCTTCATCGTTAAGTTGCTTTACCAGCTTTCACAGTTTCCTCGTATCTCTTTCAAAGTTCAAGGACTCTGTTTTCTCCTTCCAGCTTCTTCGCCTGGCCTGCAACTTGGCCCTTTGAAATTTGGCCTTAGCTTGCTGGTAGTTATTGTGGTGTTCTTGGCATGGACTGGTCTCTGCCTGCTTTCGAGATGTTTCCACGTCGTTGTGCAGCTGCTCTAGTTCACTATTCCAATATGGTTTGTAGTGCTTACGAGCCCCTCTAGGTATTGTTTCACGAGCAGCCTGTAATATGCATCTGCTGAATTCATCAACTAGCTTATTGATGTCTTTGTCTACAGTCAGATCTCTAGCCAGTATACTAGTACGGTGCTGGTACATTGTCCAGTCTGCCTTCTTGTAGTTCCACCTAGAGAGAGTGCTGCTCTCCTTGACAAGTTCATTTTCCACAATTAGGAAGACTGGCCGGTGGTCGCTGCCTCCAAGTTGTTTCCCTACAACGCGTGTGGTGTTCCACTCCAAGCTGGGTGAGTGGAATGCCAGGTCTGGTGTAGAGGTGGTGTGCCATGATCTCGAGTAGAAGGTTGGTGGGTCGATTGGCTGGTTAATCAGGATAAGCCCATTGTCATCCTGCCAGTTTTCAAGCTCCTCACCTCTCCTGTCCATGTGATCATAGCCCCAGCTCTGTGAGTGGCTGTTGAAGTCTCCGCATACAATCAGTCTTTCTTTTGCTGGGATTGTATCTAGTGCCAGTGGGCGGTCGCTCGGACAGTAGTAGTTGAGCAGGTGGAATTCTGAACTTTCTGTCCTGAGATGAAGCATCTGGTATTCCGCCCCCTCCATATATGTTTCAAGCTGACATGCACTGATGTTATTCCTCACGAGTGTCAGTATTCCACCTTTTCGCCTGTCTATTCGGTCAGATCGGTAGCACTGGTAGCCTCTGATTTTGAAGGCTATGTCTTTGTTGAGGTGGGTTTCTTGCAAGCAACATACATTTACTTGCTCTTCATTCAAGATATTTTCGAGCTCTAATTTTTTGCTGTAGCCGTCTTTTTTACTATTGACGCCTTCAGCATTCCAGTGCATTATTTTAAATGGTCTTTTCTTTGCTTGGCCAGTAGCTCTATTCTCATGCCTCCTGGCTCCCCGGGGCAATTGAGAAGGACCCCCAGTAGTAGGGGTTGGGCCCTTCCGAGGCAGAGGGCCCGGCACTGCGCCTGCCTGGGTGTCCGTCACAGGGCGAGTGCCATAACGTTTTGCAGATATAGGCATACTTCCCATAGCGCTAATGCGTGGCATCCTGATTGCTGTGGTGCGCCTCTTGGCTGGTTGCCTCCGTCTTCAGCACCTTGACTTGCTAGGGCAGACTGTGGTCTTGCTCGAGTCTAGGAGGGCCTGGCCAGTCTTGGTTTTTCAGCCGCTGATGGCTGTACTTGAGCCCCATCTCCACGTCAAGGAGCTGGCCTTGATGGGGTGTTTCTATCTTTGTATTCAGGTCACACATCAAGAGTGAAATGTCTTTATAGATCTCTTTTCACTCATGACATCTTGAAGCCTCAAACATAATTCTTCTTTCACAGATTCTTCATTGTCATTAGTTGGCACATAATGATGGATGATATTAAACTTAGTTTTCTTTGTAGCAGCTCTGAATGTTGCTGATACTTGTCTGGGTCCCATTACTTCCCATTCTATTTGATAATTCTGTGACTCCTTTTACAGCATTAGAGCCACACCTTGATGGTGTAAGGTGTGATTTCTTCCTCATGTTCTGAGGATAGCAGTATTTTTCTTGTGTACAGAGCCTCTATTCTATTCCCTTTCATTTTAATTTGCACAGTCCACGGTTGTCAATTTCATAGCTGTTCACGGCTGCTGCCATCTGTGCAGATCTTCCTTGTTCAAACCATGTTTGAAAAATGGTGAGTCGGCGATCTGGACTTCTGTCTTCACAGCACACCATTTTCCACCCTGAAGAAGGGCCTTCTTTCAATCTGAATGGCTGTGTTGACTTACTTGAATAAGATGACTTGTTCATATTTCTGATTAAAATTTTTGAGACTTGAGTTTTACTCAATGAATTCTTCACATTGCCTATTAAGGTTTTTAACCATATCTGATCCAGAAACTTGTTTGCCTGTTTAATTACTATTTTACTATTGCTTCACAATGTTCTATGTTTGGCATAATCCTCGTCTTTTCTAGAAGACGACACATTTTATGGGCTCATTTTGATTTGCACTGCTTCCTTTGCTTCCTCATTCCACCAGGCTGTTCTTTTCTCTGCAGTCCCACTAATCTTTCTGGTGCCACAAAATTTGTTAGACTACGTAATAAAGTTTTCTTGAATGCCTGACAAGCCTCTTCAGTGTTTTTATTATTCTCTTCTGAATTATTCATAGATTTCCACATTTCTGTGTGTACCTTTTCTTCGATATCTGGCTAATTTAGATTTATTATGTTTACAGTTTCAGTCGATCTTCTTGTAAATGTTTGCAAACTTTTCTTTGTAAGAGATAAATGATGGTGGCCTGTGTCCAGGGTGATATCTGAGATATCTTTGACATCTTCTACATACTTCTTCTCTGACAGATAGTGTGACACCTGGTTTACAAAATTAAATTTGTAACATATGGATATGTGGCTATGTGTTTGTAGAAGCACTTGCAATGTACAACCCACCATGTTCTTACTGTTCTACTGTGTGCTTCCTGTTGTTGTTGCAGCATTTGTTATCACTGTGTGGGCCAAGCAATTCTTCCAATGCCCTACATGTCTATTAAAGTCCTCTCTGGCAAACTGCTAATCACTGATGACTATTTTGCTGTTGGTGTCAACTAGTTTTTTTTTTAAAGAATTCATCTTTCAGTGCTAAAACTGATATTGCTTGGAGCATATATCAGCATAAAAGCGAATTTTTTTAAAGCAGTCTGAATGTTGGGTTTCTGTTTTGCCTTATTCTGTGAATGAAGCCGACTTCATGGCTTAGCATCAAGTTATTACAAAGGTAAAAATGGATCCCGTTACACGCCCATTGAGGCATATTGGGAATATGGTGTTAGGCCCATATTTTCTTGACCATCGGCACACTAGGTGTGATGTGGTCATTTATAACACATAAGGAAGGGAAACCACGAGGCCTGTAAACAGTAAATTAATATGAAACAAATATAAAGGTATGTTATAAGGCACTCGTAGGAAATAAAGAAGTAGAACACTAGACAACAGAAAAACAACAGACATGAGTGGCTTACCCAGGATTTGAACCCTGGACCTTCCGTGCGACAACACCGCCTAGCTATGCAAGCGAATCGCATAGCTAGGCGGGGTTGTCGCACGGAAGGTCCAGGGTTCAAATCCTGGGTGAGCCACTAATGTCTGTTGTTTTTCTGTTGTCTAGTGTTCTACTTCTTTATTTCCTACGAGTGCCTTATAACATACCTTTATATTTGTGATGTGGTCAGCATCACGTCGGCCGCCTTAACCTTCCCAGAGTTGCTCTGGTACCCAATTTGGGGCTGGGTCGACCCAGGAGCCGTTTGTGGCCTAAAAAAATCCCACCTCATCTGGGGATCGAACCATAGACCACACATCTAGGAAGCCAGTGCACTAACCACTATGCTACCGCGGCTCCTAAGTTATTACAAAGCTGTTAGAAATTTCCACTGTATTGTGATTTTTATTCCTACAATTTAATATTTTCTCATAAATTCAGCTGTTTCTGTATCATTTTTTTCTTTCTTTCTTCTGGTGTGTGCGAGTCCAGTGATGTTCCACGTGGCTATTTTAATTGTCTGTCTTACATTTGTTTTTGCGTGCATCAAGTTCACTTATCCTTTAAAGTGGCCCATTTTCTAGTCTTATTGGTTGTCCTTGAACAATACTAACATGAACTGGGCCTTTCATAACATCACGATAGCTCCAACCATGTGTCCTCACTGCAGCAGATGGCAATTGTGTGAAGTAGGGCATTTTTGAGCAAGGTAAAGTATGGTGTGGCTTACCTAACAAGGCTGATATTCTTCTTCTTCTTCTTCTGTCCTTAGCCACAGACCGTCAAAGCAGTCAGTGGCCATTACGCCTAGTGGCGTCTTAGGGCGACAGCAGATAGGTTTTCTTTGCCATTGTTTCCCATCACGCCTAGTGGCGTCTTTAGGGCAACGGCAAATCAAGCCATTTGCTGTCGTTTCCGTAATCGAAGTGACTGGCAAACGGGTGATCAGCCCGTTGTTAAGGCTGATATAGTGGCCCCAAAAACTTATTCCGAACACCTTAAACTTTTACTAGCTGAAGAAACTTGAAATAATCACACCTAAAAATATTAATAAGTAGAAATATCCCAAGAAAGGTAGATTAAGCCACTAAAGGCCTAAATAAAGTGTTACAAGTCATCTTAAAAGTGTTACTCTATTTTTTTTTTTAAAGTGAATTTAATAGTAAATGCTAATTTAACATTCACAAAGAAAAATAAAAAGTATCTGCTTACAGCAATAAGTCTGTCCATAACAGCCAACCTGCCATCTTGCTCTGCAGCGCCACCTTCAATGATCTTAGTGATAAAAATACCGTTGTCCCCAGGAATGTGCTGGTTGCCCTTCCCTCCTGCGATGCTGAAGCCCAAACCTGAGAATGATAAGAAATGATCAACAAAAATTAGAAACTAACAGAAAAATGTACAAGACAACTAGCCATGAAAATATAAGTGAAGAGATGCCATCAGTAGCAGGACTGAACATCCTATTCATTGACACTAATTTGCTCTACTCTTACAGTTTTTGTACTTTTACTTCTGACAATAATTCCAATGAAAGTTGTATTCATTACTTAGGTAACCTACTTTGTTGTGTAGGTAAACTGATGGATTGGTTGGTTTAGTTTAAAGGACCATCTTCATTGCACACAGACAACTCCATTAGTGATCTGATCTCTCCCTTAGATCACATAAGGAGAATCTCAGCACAGTGCACTAACTCCATAGCACCAGCGAGGATCCCAATATGTGCATACAGGAATAACACATTCTATAAATATTTCTGTGGTGGGTAGGTTTCCCAAGTTTTAAATTTTTCCAGGGCAGCGGCCACACGGCCTACTCTTTACGATTTCCAACTGCCGAGGGATTTTTAATGTGCGCAACTATTTTTTCTCCCTTATCCGAGATGGCTAGGCATCTGATCTCACTACCCAAGAGATCAGGGTGGAGTATAACATCATAAGGAACCATTGGTTCTGAAAAACATTTCCATCAAGTGAAACTGATAGAGTGCATGATTAATACTAGGCTGATGTGGCATCTGAAAGAAAAGCACCTTGTAAGTCCACAACAAGCAGGATTCACACAACACAGATCTACTGAAGATCAGATTACATATACAGCTCAGGAAACTGAAGATGCCTTCTACAAGAAAAAGCATGTCAGTGGTTTGGATGGATTTGGAGAAAGCGTTTGATATATGGAAAGAGGGATTGAAAACCAAGCTGCAAAGAATAAGAGAATGTATAAATGGATTGGCCACTACCTTGACAACAGAACTGCCAGAGTACATACAGCTACAAGGACCGAGTAGTAGGAAGTATATATTGAAACAGGATGTCCCCCAAGGTGAAGTCCTGTCGCCTACACTGTTCCTTGCATACATAAATGAAATAACAGACAATATTCCAAGAAGAACAGAAGGCTCATTTGCAGATGACTTAGCATTGTGGATCTCTGAAAAATACATATTTACAGCAAGCATTTGGATGCAGCAAGCCGAAACATCACTGGAGGGGTGGGCCAAAGAATGGTTAATGGACAGAAAACAACATACACAGTATTTTCCCTCTCAAATAAACCACAGAGCTACAAACTAGTGCTAAATGGGAAAAATCTATGCCAGGATGAAAATCCAAACTACCTAGGCATTATCTTTGATCATCGTTTGACTTGGAAAAACCAGATTGAAAGAAACCGGATAGGGGCAAGGCAAAGAATGGCAGTCATGAAAAAACTTGCTGGAACAACTTGGTGAGCATATGACAGAGTCATAAAGAAGCTTTACACAGGGTGAGTGAGACCAGTCCTAGATTATGGCACTGCATCATGGGCAACAGCAGCTAAGTCAAACTTCGAAAAAAAATTCCAAAACCAAGCAATGAGAATCATAACGTTAGGCATGAAGACAACATATATTAAAGAACTCTGAAAGGTTACATATCTCCAACCAATGAGGGATAGAAAGGATAGCAGGGTCCAGGAGCAAGTCGAAAATTTAAGGAGACTAACAGACCACCCAATGTACCATATAATATATGGCCTTAGAAAGGGAAGACTCAAACGAAGCAGCTTTGTAGAATAAACCAAAGCAAAGATGAGAGCAGATTCCATAAATGTGATATCAACAACTACACCAATCTACACTGCACACAAGCTCCCAGCTTGGAAACAACAGCGCTTCCCTGAAAACATAGAATACATTCCTGGTATTGAGAGAAAAAAGTGCCAGACTGCAACAGAGTGAAGAACCATAGCCACAAAATACATAGAAACATTACCCAAGCAACACCTGGGCCCACACACACACAGATGGATGAGGAATAAATGCAACAGATGATGGGGGTGCAGGAGTCTTTCTGAGCTTAAGTATTGGTACACAAAAAAAAGCTGTCAGTGGCAACAGGAAAATTCTCAAGTAACTTCAGAGCAGAGGCCTTGAAAACTGCAGCAGAGGTTCTAATGACAGAGCAAAGCACTGAGAGACAAGTTGCTTTCTTCACAGATGCACTGTCAGTAATTGCAACACTAAAACATAACAGAAGTATTCTTCTCAAATCATATTGTAGGTTGTAGCAAAACCGGACCCAAACTTTCTCTGCGTATTTCGTACCGTGACAAATGTCCTTTCAATGTGAAAAGTAAATCACAGTAAAACCCACTTTACAGTTATTGGTAGAAAGTCATTCTCAAATAAAACGACTGGTTGAGTAATTATGCGAGGACAAACAGATCTAGCCAGAAGTTGACTTACTTCACTCTGTTTCTACAGCTATCACCTAGACCTGTGAAGTAAACTACCTGTCTGTCCTGTACCATCATGTACTTAAGATTTTTACCATCTCTCTTCATGATTACCTGGGAATTACTCTCAATCAATTATCCGTCTCGCCACATAAGTCATGTTTTTTTCCTTTATTCAAGTGGAATTACAGATGGGTGTTTGAAAACTGGCCTACATTTTTGTCACCTTTTTTCTCTAACTACCTCTCCTAGCCCTGACATAATCCACATGCCATTCACTGACAATAAATAAAATTACTGTACGAAACTAGAAACTATCTCCCAATTTTTTTCTTAAATTCTAAGTGCACCTCTCACGTGCTTAACTATGCAGACTGGAGAGTTGTAGGAAGCCCTTAACACTCGACAATATTATATTGTGTCTCACTGTCCAGATATTTATAGAAACGAGAAGTCTGAAGATGGTGGGAACACGAAAAATAATGTTACAATTTTACACCATTCTTACTCCTAGCATGGGACCAAATGTGACGGTCCTTTACATGCAAGCCAAGCTGGAGAAACTGGAGCTCATGACTTCACCTCAACACGTTTCGGAATGGCAGAAAAACAACAGGAAAAGCCTAGATCTACCGTGTAGATAATACCAAGGAGACTTCCATCTTGGTATTGGCTGCTAAAGAGCGAGAAGTTCAGCAGTCCTAGTTAAACAACAACAACAACCTCGTTTGGCCGCTGACAAATGTAACGCGTGGTTTAGCTGTGCGTGATGCTTGTTTTTTAAAGTTACTTCTGTTTTGGTGTATTCGTTCTTTTTTTCCCCCTCTCTAAAGGTTATTATCAAGTGCTCTATAATCGTCATCATAACCCTCCACTCCCAAAGGAGCATAGGCCTTCAACAAACACATGCCAAGTCCTCCTGTCACGTGCCATCATCTCAAGTTCTTTCCACGTTCTCCTCATCATTTTCACCTCTGTTTCCAGCTCTATTCTCCATGTGCTTCTTGGTCTACCTCTGCCTCTCTTGCCCTGGGGGTTCCAGAACAAGGACTGCCTTGTAATGCTATCAACAGGTTTCCTCAGTGTGTGTCCTATCCATCGCCTTCTTCTCATCTCCTGTTCCACTGGCACTTGTCTGGTTCTTGTCATCAGTTCCACGTTGTTAACCTTGTCATACCATTTTAATCCTTCTATTCTACGCAATCACCCATTTATGAAAGTCTGTAGCTTTTTGGTTGTTGTCTTTGTTGTTCTGCATGTTTCAGAGCCATATAATAGTACTGACTTCACATTTGAGTTGAAGATTCTTATTTTCGTGTTGGATCCGATTTCTCTTGATCTCCATGTTTCCCAATGCAATGAAAGCCCCTCTTGCTTTTTGTATTCTTATTTTGATATCACTGTCTGTCCCTCCAACTTTGTCTATATTGCTGCCAAGATATGTGTAGCTCTATAATGCCTCCCAATTATTGTGTAGTGGTGTTTGATGGTATTGTATGATGGTGATATTACTAAATGTAATGTATGAGGCCAGCTGTGAAGGCTCCTGAGATAAAATGTAGTTGAGAATTGTCAGAAGGCCTTTCTTGCTACCACTACGACCTCACACTTAATTTTTTTTTTTTAATGAATGTGGCTACGTAAAGTGTCTAGGGTTATGATATGTAGTGTGGTGTAATAGGTTATAGATATACCCACAGATATTTAACAAAACTAATAATATTTAACAAATATTACAACACACTGAACTAACTCAATAGTGTAAAATTTTTTGATAGAATTATATTACATTTATTTTGTTCTGTGTCAATTTTTTAGGTTGACCAGAACTTAAAAGGCAGATACACTCGAGTAAAGTCACCAACTGAATAGACACTGCTTGGTTGACAACAGAAACTCACAGCTCAGATTATGAATAAATAACACAGAATTGCTAGCAAAACTCAGCTGAGCTGCTGGCTATAGTATGGCGTCCCTAAACTTCTTACACTTTCTTTCATATGGAAATCACCACACTTTAAAATCTGTGTCTATCACTGAACAATTATTGAAGAATGGCCCCAAATGCGCTCTGAGCGCTAATAATATGATTGTCTGTGGCCAATCACTGCCTAGGTTTATTTTAAATTCAAATTTCCTACCATAAAGTCATTTCAGTCATGCTTCAGTCAAGTATGGATGGTTATCTGTTAGTCTGTCCGTCTCTACTTGTGTTTCTACAAAATGTACTTGATTTTTGAACCAACCTTTCTCTCCCCTCCAAAATTTTGTCGTTAAAAGTTATATTTAGACACAGCTACCACCCAAAAACCCTCTCCTCCATACTAAGTAAATTTGAACACCTGCGTCCCAAGGTCGTGTTTTTTTTTTTTTTTTTTTTCAAATAGCGACACTTTTAGATTCAATACAGTCTGTCGATGATGTGAACAACACTGTCTTTTGTCATTATCTTCAATATTATCTATCCGTCTGTAAAATTAAGAACATATTAGTTCACTGCTCAGAATAGGCCATCCGGCCAGCTAATTTTTATATTCCTAACATTAATATTAAGAAAAAAATACTTTTTAATTTTTGTAATATTCCTAACATCTGCGTTTAGCCGCTGAATTCAAATCAAGGCCTTGGTATCGCAAAAGCGTCCAATAAATGACTGTGGCGTAACATATCTATGGTCCCTTCTGTCGAGTTGCTTACTTTTTATGTCAACTTGGGAAACGTGACTTTTCTCCGTTTGCCCCCGCCCCCCCCCCCCCCCCCCTCCCCCCCCCCCTCCCCCCTTCCCCCCCACCCTCCATTGCGTCTCCTTAGCCTTTCTAGTCTCACGCAATCTTTCCAGTCATATTTTTCCTTTTTGATCCTCCGTTCCCCTCCTGTCTAGCAAGTCAATTTTTATGGAGGGTGATGACCCGCGGTCTAGGCGATCATGTACTATTCGCAGCCTACGCATTATGTTTTTATCCTTAAATGTTATCTTTGGATGTATTTTACCGTTGTATCTCTGTCAATTTCACTACATATTGTAACAATTACAACCTTGTGGTAGTAAAATACTAAACAATATTACTTCTTTCCTCCTCCACCGGGTGTTTCGTTTTCTCAGTCTCGACTATGACGACTCCAACACACAATATCTGTTTGCATTTTCTCCCCCCTAGTAACCTTCACACAGTATCCTATTTCAGAACCTTCATGTAACATGCACTTTTCAGCCTCGGCAAAATTTAATCGTAAATGTAACTTTTCATTTTGTGTGTGTGTGTGTGTGTGTGTTATAGTCTACTTTCTTAGACTTAGAAGCCGGGCTATAAATAGTAAAGAAAACAAAGTTACTTATATTGGATTTTCACTGAAGTTTATAGAATATATTTCAAGAAGTATGTCTGTTATTCATTGTCCTTCTCATCATTTAAAGTGGTGTATCCTTTCTTTTTTCATAATTTCTGTGTTTTTTCCCCTCTCTAAAGGCTCTTATCGAGTGTTCTATAATGCCTCCCAATTATTTTAACAATTACAACCTTGTGGTAGTAAAATACTAAACAATATTACTTCTTTCCTCCTCCACCGGGTGTTTCGTTCTCTCAGTCTCGAGTACCACGACTCCCATTTCTATTGACAAGAATGTTGAAAAGTTAGCCCATGCCATTGTCTTTATCTGGCAGACTTATACCTTTCTGTTGTGCAATCCTCGTGCTCTTATCTTCATACAGACCCTTCATGCTTCACCACATGTCCGCAAAGTTTCTTTTCTTGTACAACTTCACTTCAGCAAACTTGTATTCTATTATTTTCATATCCTCGTTCGCTCCTTAAGGAGCGTGGCGACTGGAGCCGCAGATGCAAATGGAACCTATCAAGAAGACTGCGTCCAAGCACACGCCCATGCAGCAGTCGATTCTTTTTGTTTTACATGGTAAGGTTGCCAACGCCTTGAACAAACTCAAATTTTCTCATTTTACTATATGCTAAAAAGAGCAATAGTTCTAGTCTGTATCTGCCTCATCAACAAACAAACAAACAAACAGGGACGAGACACTGATTTGTTTCATGAACACAGCTGTTTTATCCATATTTTGAAAATTTCCGAGCATGCTCACGTCTCCGCCATTTTTTTTCCCCTTTACTATTTATAGCTCGGTTTCTATGAGTAGACTAGAACACACCCAAAAATGAAAAGTTACATTTACGATAAAATTTTTGCCGAGGCTGAAAAATGCATTTTACATGAAGGTTCTGAAATAGGATACAGTGTGAAGGTTGCCGGGGGAGGTGGGGATTTAAAGAGAGAATGTGTGTTGGACTGTTGATTCAGAAATAGGCGTGTAACTTAGGAAGTAAGATGTGATAAGGTATGAAAGGACGCTGGGTACAGGAGGGGAACGCGAAGACTATACAGCAGCGATTCCCAATTTTTCGTAGGTTCCCCCCCCCCCCCATTTTAACACCCATGCTATACATATGCGCCCCCTCCCTTAACACCCGTGCTATACATATGCGGTGCTTAACACCCATGCCATACATATGCGAGTCCCCTTTAACATCCATGCTATGCATATGCGGTTCCCCCCCCCCCTAACACCCATGCTATACACATGCGGCCCGCCTTAACACCCATGCTATACATATGTAACGCCCCCTTAACGCCCATGCTATACACATGCGGCCCGCCTTAACACCCATGCTATACATATGTAACGCCCCCTTAACGCCCATGCTATACATATGTGGCCCGCCCGCTATACGTACGCTATGCGCCCCTTTAACACCTATGCCAGCGGTTTTCAACCTTTTTGAGTCCATGGCTCCCCTGACCAACTACATTCTTTCTGCGGCTCCCCTGAGGGATAACTGGTAAAAACTGGCGATGTTTCGACATTTAGCCTAACTTTTTTTTTTTGGAGCAGGAGAGCTTTGGAAAGGCTTTTAAACAATATAATTTTGTATGTAATTTAAAAAAAAAAATATGCAATTGGACAATCTGTGAAACAATTACACGTTCAAGAAAAAATATACACAAAGTGCATGTCACAGTATAGATGTTCTACAAAATATTAAGTTGGTCACGCTGTGAGTGGTGACATTGAGATAATTTAAAACCCGTTTTGGTCATGTGACCTGGAAGGAAGTGCGCCCGAATTCTGGCGCGGAAAGTTAGTTGAGTTTCTGGATATCGACCAGGAGAGGTCGCTTTGTTGTGCCCTGTCAGCATTTTCGCTGGGATATTGCTTGTCATTTATTCATGTGGTCAAGTTTAGTTTGCATATTTCTAGAACAGTGGTGTAGTTTCTAGCAGCATTCTTTCGTAATTCATTGATGAGAAGTCATTTGTAGTTAAGTATGGCTTTATTAGATTGCAGAACTTAGCCGGTGAGCGAAAGTCATTGTGTTGTTCACTCGGTATGACATACCCGCAGTTGTGATAATGGTAAATTGCGTTGTTGATTATTGCAAGATATTTTGGCATCCATGTTGCATATGTATTTCTAGCCGTGTCTGGCTACGTTGTGTGCATGATTATTTATTAAAGGGAACTTAGCCTGCTACAGGTGTTATGGTGAGTTTATGTCAGCTAGTCTTTGTTGTGGTCGTATCCTTAGATAACGAGTCTTGATATTGCTAGTATTATGATCCATATGCTGATGGTGATAAATCCACAATATTACTAGTTTCTGACAGTGCACTTTGAAAATCTTTACTATAAAAATGAAAACAGCACAGATAAAGTAGATAAAACATGTTTTAATATTTTTGTCTGAAAATCATTCACTGATATACTGCACTCATGATTCAATCTCCATAACAAAAAAAACGTGTACAGTAAAACTAAGAAAAAAATATGATGAATAAAGTACCAGTCACCTCAGTGTGAAACTTGAGCTTGCTTGTTGTTACACAGCTTGTCAAATCTTGGCACCAATTGAGATACAGCTATGCTCATTTCCTTCTCCACATCAAGTCTTGATCTGAACTTGGTTTTTATGACAGCCACTGCTGAAAAACCAGCCTCGCAAGAGATAGGAGGTTGCAAAAGGAATTAATATCTTCAGTGTTCTCTTGCTCAAGCTTGGGAACACCTGTTTCACTGAATACCAAAATTTTGGCAATGCCGTGGATGGACACTTCGCTTGTAGTGAACATGCTGATGAAAGTTCTATTAGTTCTTTCTCTTCTGCAGTACTGAAGTGCGAAGGAGCATCAGTACTGAAGGGATTTTGAACCCATTGAAACCTGTCACAGCTTTCAGGAAAGTATTTTTTCAAAATGAACACTGAGTTGAGATAAGTGTCCTTGAATTATAGAATCAATATCTGCACTAAAATATATTTCATTGTCTGATTTTTGTTCCTTCATTTGGCTCAGCTTTCCAGAGAAATATTCTCCTGGTTTGCCCACGTCATTCTTATGAACACTTTCTTAATGGCGCTTCAATTTGCTAGGCAGCATACATTTGACAGAGAGTACTTTGAAACACAAAACACACAAAACACACGGTGGACGCTCTTCCCTGTTCACAAGAGTGCACGTGAAACCAAAATCTAAGTAACCTTCGTCGTATTTTCTATACTTACGTTTCCCTTCCTCATTACCACTTTCCTTGTCATCCTCAACAAGTTCTCGCTTTTTACTAACACTTGCCAAAATAAAAAATATGTCCATAGTTTATATCAAACTAACAACATAATCAAACACGTTTGAAAACAGAAAATCACCGTGTTACCTACTATGGTCGCGCGAGGAGAATGCGCGGAAAGTTGATAGGCGGGTCGGGGGAGCGGGACTTCAAAGACTGGCCAACATCAAAATTGAAATTTCTCCGGGGTCACACAGGTTGACAAACACCGAAAATGGAATTTCCCACAGCTCTGTGTTTTCTTTGCAGCTAAATACGAAAAAAATCCACGTCCACCCACGGCGCCCTTGACCATCAGTCATGGCGCCCCAGGGCGCACAGGTTGAAAACCGCTGACCTATGCTATACACATGTGGCCCGCTTTAACACTCATGCTATACATATGCACCAACGGGCTGATCACCCGTTTGCCAGTCACTTCGATTACGGAAACAACAGCAGATGGATTGATTTGCCGTTGCCCTAAAGACGCCATTAGGCGTGATGGGAAACAATGGCAAAGAAAACCTATCTGCTGTTGCCCTAAGACGCCACTAGGCGTAATGGCCACTGACTGCTTTGACGGTCGGTGGCTAAGGATGGAAGAAGAAGAAGAATACATATGCGGCACCCCTTTAACACCCATGCTACACATATGCGGTCAGCCTTAACACCCATGCTATACACATGCGGCTCGTATTAACACCCATGCTATACACATATGCGGCGCCAACACCCGTGCTATACATTTGCAGCGCCCCTTTAACACTTTAGGAGCCGCGGTAGCACAGTGGTTAGTGCACTAACTTCCTAGCTCGGTGGTCCATGGTTCGATCCCCAGTTGAGGTGGGATTTTTTAGACCACAAACGGCTCCGGGGTCGACCCAGCCTCGTGAATTGGGTACCAGACCAACTCTGTGAAGGTTAATGCGGCCGGAGTGGTGCTGACCACATCACCCCTAGTGTGCCGATGGTCAAGAAAATATGGGCCTTACACCGTATTCCCAATATTCCTTAGTGGGCGTGTAACGGGATCCTTTACCATTTACCTTTTTAACACCCAAGCTATACATATGCAGCCACCATACGGAGAAATAAAATGTACAGGATTAGTTTTTAACCTCAGAAATATTATGCAGATATTGCAAATCTGGGCATTTATTACACACTAAATGGAAATGTACAATTATTACACACTAAACGGAAGTGTACAATTATTACACACTAAACGGAAGTGTACATTTATTACACACTAAACGGAAGTGTACATTTATTACACACTAAACGGAAGTGTACATTTTTACACACTAAACGGAAGTGTACATTTATTACCCATTAAATGGAAGTGTACATTTATTACACACTAAACGGAAGTGTACATTTATTACACACTAAACGAAATGTACAATTATTACACACTAAACGGAACTGTACATTTGTTACACACTAAATGGAAGTGACAGACTAGACACACGCAAGCACGAGTGCACACACACAAGATATACACAGATAAAAATGTGCGCGCGCCTACATACACAAACACGCACAATGGCATTCACAAACAAACGAAAAAAAAAAACACACCTTGCAGTACAACAATTAAACAGCAGTGATAATAGACCCGCCAGAGTCCGCTGGGAGGACAACATTAGACAATCTTTGAAGGACCGAGGACTAGAATGGAACCAGGCCAGGAGGAAGACAGCCGATAGGATAGTCTGGCGCTCTCTCTTCCAAACCTCTACACCTCACGGTAGAAGGGGAACGACTAAGCAAGTAAGTAAGATAATAGACCAGAGGAGAATAAATCTTAATGGTAAACTCCAGATGTTGAGACCAACTGGTAATAAAGACAGACCAGGAAATAACAGCGACTACATGCATGTAAATGTGTGTGTGTGTGTGTGTGTGAGAGAGTGTGGGTGAGAGAGAGAGAGAGAGAGAGAGAGAGAGAGAGAGAGAGAGAGAGAGAGAGAGAGAGAGAGAGAGAGAGAGAGAGGAAAGAAAGAAAGACAGGTGATGGTCTTAAAACACTAATTCACAGACAGAGAAACACAGCAAAAAAAGCAAGAAAGATGTAAGGCAGATGGTTAAAAAAAAAACGAAACGGAAAAAAAGGTATATTGCAGCTGGAGGTGCCGAATGCGTCCCAAAAACTCACATCCCAGATATTAATCGCATCCATTTTCATTAACTTTGTCCGGCGAAACAATTTTAAAACATATACATTTTAACAAAACACCTGCATATATTATGACATGTACTTCCTGCTTCGCCGTATAGCAACAACATCACACACTTAACCAAGTCTTTATCGCGCTGACGTTAAAATAAAATAAAAAAGTTAGTCGCTATTCAAAACAACAAACAAAAATTTTTTTTTAAACAAGTTTGTCGTTCCCCCCCCCCCCCCCCCCCCCCCCCCCCCCCCCCCCCCTCCCTATCCCCCAATTAAAAAAAAAAAAATTAATGCTATGGATTGAGGTAGAAACAGAATAATTATACACCGACTTCGCCATTTTTTGTCTGAAAATAAGCACCTCATTCTAACTCGAAAATACAAGGGGATTGACATAAGTCTTGGGCCTGACCATGAAGGACATGTCACAGAAAGCTGAAATTTTGTATAGTGTTTATTCCTTTTCAATGTAGCCACCGTCTGAATTGACACACTTCTGCCATCTCTGCTTGACCTTGAAAAGACCTTGGGAGTAGAACACCCTTTTTTTTTCAAACTAAACCAGTCATCACATGCCAGTATAACCTCTTCATCGCTGTCAAAATGATTTCCTTTTAGCTGTTTTTTAAGATTTGGGAATAGAAAAAAGTCTGATGGAACCAAATCTGGAGAATATGGTGGGTGTGGAAGAATTTCAATATTCAAATCGTTGGCTGCTAGCTGCACAAGCCGTGCTTTCTGAGAGGGCGCGTTGTCTTGAAGCAAAGGAAGATTTTGAGTGCGCGTTATCCCTCGTTTCCTGGTAACAACCTTTCTTAGTTTTGTGAGAAGATCTGCATAGTACTGTCCATTAACTGTGTTGCCACGAGGCAGATAATCTTTCAACAGGACACCTTTGGCGTCCCAAAAAACATCCAGCATCACTTTTCCTGCAGATTTCTGCGCCCTCGGCTTGACAGGTGTTGGGGAGCCCGGGGTTTTCCATTGCATGCAGGCAATTTTGGATTCGGGGTCATAATGGTGAACCCAAGTCTCATCTACTGTCACCATGGTCTCCAAAAAGTTTTTTGACTGACACTTTTTGAGCAACTGTTGACAGCAATTTACCCTCGTTTGCTTCTGTTCACGTGTCAACAGTCGCGGAACCCCGCGTGCACACACTTTTCTCATGTTCAGTCTGTTGTGTAAAATTATATAAACTGTTCTTTCATTTAGTTTTACTCTACTGGCTATCTCCACAATTGTCATTTTTCGATCCTAGTCCATGATTTTCTTCACTCTTGTTGCATTTTCATCGTTGCACTCTGAGGCTGGTCTACCAGATCTTGGCAGATCAGCAACATTTGAGCGGCCGCACTTAAACTGTTGACACCAGTTTTTTTTACCAAAGTATATGAAGGACAAGAATCACGAAACACTGGTTCCATCTCCCTGTGTATTTCTGTAGGTGTTTTTCCCTGAAACATCAGACATTTTATCACAGCTCTGGCCTCCTTCTTTTCCATTGTTTTGTCAAATCTTTGGAGCAGCAGATCCGGTCACTAGGGTACATTGCGCCGTGCACCGTAGCGGGAAAAGCAATTGAAGAAACAAGCGCGTACTTTACACATTCAGTGCAAATATGATGAACTTTAAATGTGCCAAGTTTCATCTTCCTCCTGCGACTCCTTCATGGTCAGGCCCAAGACTTATGTCAATCCCCTTGTAATTTTACTGCATTCAGAACCATCCAAAGTCCACCTTTCCCTCACTCCCCAACAAACCAAGAAAAAGACCCAACTATACAGTGTATACAGGTACTCATACAAGCACGTATGCAAGTGTTTCCCAGCATTATTCCGATAAGAGAAACCCCCTGATTTATGTTTTATATCCGCGCACGGAAGCAAATTAGACTAATAATGATAGTCTGCGTCAGTGATTCTCAAAGTGGGATATATGTCCCCCTTTCCTCCCAGTGGGACCATGGCATATTTCTAAGGGGCCACGGTAAGTGCCATATTTCTGGGAAAGTACCTTTTTTCCAGCTAACAGAGACTATGCTGAGGGGGAGGGGGGGGGAGCACGAAGGTAAATAAGGCTCAGAAGGGGGCAATGAACAAAAAAAAAAAGTTGAGAATCCCTGGTATACAGATAAACATATTTACGAATGATGTCTAGAACGCGAGGAAGTACGAAAGAAGCACATTTCTTAAGGCCCATTCATTATAAAAAAGAAAGGTGCAATGCATGCAGTATATGTATGGACGCGAGAAAAACAAAATTGCACTCTATATTACGAGTAACTAATAAGTAGTGGGCGCTTTATGCAATGTTCTGTCCCGTGTAGTTACCAAGGGTCACCGAGGAGACACAGAAAGAACAGACTTCTGCTCCAGACACAGAAAGAACAGACTTCTGCTCCAGACACAGAAAGAACAGACTTCTGCTCCAGACACAGAAAGAACAGACTTCTGCTCCAGACACAGAAAGAACAGACTTCTGCCCCTCCAGGCATGTAACAGTGACTAAAATGAGGTTGTGCATAGGGCTGACAACATCACCATATAAAACAAAAGAAACTTCCGCTGCAAGAGAATATAAATGCTTTGAACGGGGGACTTCCTGCAAGGGGATTAGCTGCATTGGTGGCCAAGTGCTCCGTAAGGAGCGGAAACAAGAAAAGACGAAGAGATGCATCGTCATGTACTGAACAGGTGTGACAACATTTTACTGAGTGAAGCCTTTAGTTCTGTAACATAAGAAATCGAAACTGGACATGACCCTGAAAAAAAGCAGTTTGCATAAAAGTCGAAATCTCAAAATGATCGTTAGAAAAACTTATTACTGCAAACTATCTTATCAAGTAAAAGATGGGGCATTTAAAAAATTCGTCTTATTGTGTAAATTCATCTAAAATTGGATTGTGTACATGAATGCACTGAAACCATTCGGACACGAATCAGTTAGCTTTGAATTTGAAACTTTAAAATCTATTTTTATTCATCTAAATATGGTGTTTACATAAACTGGACGGCAACTTTGAACTGATGACGTCATAATGAATGAAATATTTGGATTTGGCAACTGTCCTGAGGATAAACATTTTAAAATCTTTCCCAACTTCTTGATAATGCAACAGCTTGTAAAATACCTAATATCTTGTTCTACGTACGTACATGTTCACAGCTTCAAAGACGATCTGTCACCAGGGTGGCCACAGCGCGCCTCGCGAGAGCCTGTGGTGAGGCTTCTCATTACGTACCCGAAATTAGGTATATTTTTTTAATTGCCCAATAACACGGAATAATGTTCAAATAAAAATATTATATATTTTTTACCACAGACATACTAGGGAGGAGAAATACCAGTAACATTTACTTGTAAGCGAAAATTTTTTTTTTTTAACTTTGACATTTTGTAAAATATTTTTATTTTAAAATAAAATTGTGCCTCCTTGTGGTGAGTCGCGTCTCGTTCAACCTAGTCGGTTATATTAGGGCGCATGTCAAAATATAAAAGACCTTTCGTTTTGAAAGTACCAACAACTTAATTTTGACATATAATCATACATAAACATGAAAAGTAAGTAAACACATCTCGTGTTACAAAATCTATTTAAAAAATATAGACGGCTCTTTCCAAAATTTCTTCCCTTCATTAATAAAAAATAAAAAAAAATCTAGTGTCAACGAACGATTTCAACAATCTGCCCGTCATGCTGTTCGAGTCCTGGGTAAGCCACTCACGTCTGTTGTTTTTCTCTTGTCTAGTTTTCTACTTCTTTATTTCTTACGATTGCCTGAAAACTTACCTTTATGTTTCATTCATGATCCTCCACTCCCAAAGGGGCATAGACCTTCAACAAACACATGCCAAGTCCTCCTGTTACGTGTCATCATCTCAAGTTCTTTCCACGTTCTCCTCATCATTTTCACCTCTGTTTCCAGCTCTCTTCTACGTGTGCTTCTTGGTCTACCTCTGCCTCTCTTGCCCTGGGGGTTCCAGAACAAGGACTGCCTTGTAATGCTATCAACAGGTTTCCTCAGTGTGTGTCCTATCCATCGCCATCGTCTTCTTCTCATCCGTTGTTCCACTGGCACTTGTCTAGTTCTTGTCATCAGTTCCACGTTGGTAACCTTGTCATACCATTTTAATCCTTCTATTCTACGCAAGCACCCATTTATGAAAGTCTGTAGCTTTTTGGTTGTTGTCTTTGTTGTTCTCCATGTCTCAGAGCCATACAATAGGACTGACTTCACATTTGAGTTGAAGATTCTTATTTTCGTGTTGGATCCGATTTCTCTTGATCTCCATATGTTTCCCAATGCAATGAAAGCTCCTCTTGCTTTTTGTATTCTTAGTTTGATACCACTGTCTGTGCCTCCAACTTTGTCTATATTGCTGCCAAGATATGTGTACGATTCTCCATCTTGTATTGGTGTTTCTTCAAGTTCAACCCTGTTATCATTATCTGCTTTTATTCTCATTATTTTTGTCTTTTCCCTGTGTGTTTTCAGACCCAATTGCTGTGACCTCTCATCGAGTGTTTTCAATTTGTTCTGCATCTGATTACGGTTATGGGACAGAAGAGCCAAGTCATCAGCAAAATCCAGATCATCCAACTGCTTAGTCAGAGTCCACTCGATTCCATTTCTGTTGTGTGTTGTCGATGATCTCATAACCCAGTAAATTGCTAGTATGAAAAGAAATGGAGACAAGAGGCATCCCTGTCGCACTCCTGTTCTTATCCCAAACTGTTCTGTAAGCTGTCCTTCGTGAAGAACTCTGCATGTCATGTCTTCATATGTTTTCTTTATTAAATTAATGATCTTATGGGGAACTCCATAACACGTCATCAATTTCCAAAGTGATTCTCTGTCTACACTGTCAAATGCCTTTTCGTAGTCCACAAATCCGATGTATAGTGGTGAATTTCAATCCATATTTTGTTCGACTATTATTCTCAAAGTGGCTATCTGGTCTGTACATGATCTGTTTTGTCGAAAACCTGCTTGTTCATCTCTCAGTTTCTTGTCTATGGACTCTTTTAATCTCTCAAGGAAATCCTGTTTAATACTTTTCCTGGCACTGATAGTAACATTATTCCTCTATAATTTGTGCACTCTTGTAAATTTCCCTTCTTACGCAACTTGACCAGATATCTTTCCTTCCATTCTGCTGGTATCTCTTCCTTTTCCCAGGCTTTACCAAGTAATTTATATAACATCTCTGTAGCCGTGACGATATCTGCTTTGATGGCCTCTGCTGGAATGCCATCAGGTCCAGACGCTTTTCCATCTCTTAGAAGCTTTATGGCTTTCTTTATTTCTTCCTTCGATGGTCTTTCACCGTTAATTTGTAGCTCTTTTTCTGCTGGCTGGATGTCCGGGGGGTTTTGTGGAGCTGGTCTATTGAGAAGGTCCTCAAAATATTCTGTCCACCTCTTCATTTGCTCTTGTATATTGCTGAGCAGTTTTGCATTCTTGTCTTTTATGAGGCAACATGTTTGCTTGTATTTCCCTGTTAGCTTCTTTGTGCTGCTATACAGTTCTCTCATATTTCCATTGGCTGTAGCATCTTCTGCCTCTCTTGCCAACTCCTCAATATACTTCCTCTTGTCTCTTTTGATACTTCTTTTTACTTCTTTGTTTGCTTCTGTATACACTTCTTGAGCCTTGGCTTTAAAACTTCTGGTTTTGCTTGTGTTTAAATCTGCTTTCTTGTTTTTTCTGTCTTTTATCTTGATGGTTTCTGTTGTTATCCATGCTTTTTGTTGTTGTTCCCTTTTCCCCAGTATTTCTTCATAACATCTCTGTCCGTTATCTTCTCTGCTGGAAAATGCCACGTTTTATGCCTTCAATTTTCTTCCTTCGACATTTACCGTTACTCCAATCAAGGCAGTAGTCAACTCAAGGTTCCCGACATCTCCAAAACAGTTTTTCGTTTTGCTCAGAAGTGGGTTTGTTGCCATATGCTACTCCATTTTCATTACTGTAGGGTGCTATCAGTACTGCAGCAGGTGTTTCTTGATCTTTTGATACTTCTTTCATACTTCTTTGTTTTGCTGGTACCGCAGGTTTTGCAGAGATCTGTTTTGCACCAATTTTGTATTTTTCTGGGTCTTTTGGTTGATGGTTTCTGTTTGATCCTTAGGTTGTTGTTCCTCTGACCCCAGAGTCTTCTTCTTCCAGTCTCGCCTGGTGTGAGGACAACATTAGACAATCTTTTGAAGACCCGAGGAAGTAGATATGGAACCAAGGTTTGAAGAAACAGTTTTTCGTTGACAGAAGTGGTCCTGGCGCTACTCCTCATTTACTTCCAAACCTCTAACACTCACAGGTTTCGACTGTCTGAAGGGGGCTGGTAACGAGTTGTAGGGGCAGAATCTGTTTTTGCACCAGTAAGTATTTGTGGTATAGATGGTATCTCAATCTGTTGTGTCCAGTCCGTAGCCGAAAAATGATGACATGTTCTTTCCTGGATAGTTGATGATATGCGTCATTTTTCAAATGGCCCGGGTGCTCTCTTTCCCATTTGGACTTGAATGTAGCCTTTATAGTAATCTTTGCCATTGCGTAAGTTGTCTCTACATCATTTTGTTGTAAGGCACCTCCTTCCTTAGCAAGTTTGTCTGCCTCCTCATTTCCTGGTATGTTGCAATGGGCTGGTATCCGCTGGATTGTGCACTTGTTGAAGCATTTAGCCAGTCTTTCAAGGGAGATTATCAGATCTTTCAATCCTTTAGCATAGTGGCTCTTCAGCGCTGTTATTACTGAGAGGGCATCTGTAAAGATTACTGTCTGTTTTTCCACCTGTGCTTTCCATTCAATAAGAGTTTCCGCTGCCTGTTTCAGGGCTTCTGCTTCAGCACTGAAGTAATTGCAGTATTTGCCAGTGGCAACTGCCATAGAGTGGATTCTATTCTTTAATTTTATGAGGATGCCGGCACCCCCATTTTCAACTGCATTTTTTGCTGAACCATCAGTATATGCATGTGTCCAAAGCTTTGCTGGGGATTTTTGATCAATATACTTGGTTGCTATACACTTTCTTTGTGTTTCTGTCTGTGTTCTCTTACTTTCAATGCCTGGAATATCAGATTTAAGCTCAGGAAAGCATCTTGTTTTTCACAGTGGGATAGTTGTGCTTGTTGGTATTTTCTTTGCAACTGAGCTAGCTAGCATGGTATTTTTGCTAAATTTTTTCTTTTGCTTGGGCCACAAAGTTAGTTCGCTTGATCCTGCCTCTTCCTAAACTATTCATTCTTTGGAACATGGGGTGTCCTTCGAGTATCTTAAATTTTTCACATGTCTCATTCCATACAGTTTTGATTTGCTGCCAATAGTCTTCTGTATTCTCTACAACTTCCAGCTGTTGGAGCACTTAGAATTTGTTGGATATTGTGACCGCAAATTTGTCTCTTTTTTCTTGATTTCTTAGATGTCCTACATTAAATTGTTGTCTATAATTTTGCATTGTTGCATATCTCTTAGTTTCATTTTTACTTTGGCTATCAGAAGGTGGTGATCTGATGCCACCGCTGCTCCTCTATATACCATTACATCCTGCAATGAGGACCTAAGACGCGTCAAAAGTGGAATGCAGTCAGCGACCCATAGCTGACTGCTTGCGTCAGGGTCAGCGAACCAGAGCTGACCAAGACCCTGCTCCACCTCCAAGTGGTGGTCCTGGAAAAAAGCTGCATCACTGCAGTCTGGCTGAGAGAGTAGGGATCGAAGTGGGAAGGCAAACCTGGTCCTAAAAAATGCCGTGCGGAAGTCGGATGTGTCGGGCCGAAAGGCGCAGATATCGCAGCTTTGCTGTAAACGGCGACACAACGCAACCAACGTCCTTTTCAGGACGAACGCAGAAGAAGAAGAAAGAAGTTTATGCATATATGATCAATCTGATTTTCTGTTCTATGGTCTGGTGATATCCATGTTGCCTTGTGTATTCTCTTATGTGGAAACATGCTTCCTCCTATAGCCAGTTGATTTGAAGCACAGAAGTTTGAGAATAGTTCCCCATTTTCATTCATTATTCCTAGCCCATGTTTTCCCATGACTTCTTCAAAGCCGGTGTTGACTGTACCTATCTTTGCATTCATGTCACCCATCAAAATTGTGATGTCTCTTCTTTTTACTTTTTCCATAATTTCCTGTAGTCTAGTATAAAATGCTTCTTTCACAGACTCTTCTTTGTCATTAGTTGGTGCATAACATTGGATGACATTTACATTTATTTTCTTTTTAGCTGTTTTAAAAGTAGCTGTTATTATTCTGGGTCCAACAGCTTCCCATTCGATGCGTGCTTTCTGTGCTTCTTTAGATAACATAAGAGCTACCCCTTCACTGTGGTGTGAACTTTCGTCTTCATGTGCTGAGGACAGCACCAATTGGCTGTGATGAGTTTCTTCTTGTCTACCCCTTTCCACTTTGTTTCACACATTCCCAGAACCTCAATTTTATATTCCCTCATTTCTGTTGCTACTTGTGCCACTTTCCCTTGTTCGTTTAATGTCCGAACATTCCAGGTGCCAAATCTGGAAGTTCTCCTAGAAGAAATCAGCTGATAGCATAAACCTGATTTATGCTATCATCTGCATTACCTATATTGGTGAAACTGGCAGGCGTTTGGCAGACAGGTTTCGTGAGCACTTAAATGACATCTATCATGGCAAACATTTACCGGTGGCCCTTCAGTTCAATAGGCCTGACCATTCAGGTAATTCCGATATTCATGTCAGTGCTCTCCTTTCATGTGTCGGTGATGACCGGACTCGCTTTTCGTTGGAGAATCGTCTTATTTTTCAAATGGACTGTTTATCTCCAAAAGGCCTTAATGTCCAACATCATTTTGCATAAATTCTGGTGGCTTTTCTCTCTTTTTCATTCTTCTTTATTCGTTGTTTTTTTCGATCTATCTTCTTATGTTTTTGTTTTGGTTCGTTTCGTATCCTTTTGTATCTTTTTAAATTGTCGCTATCTTATACGTCACTTTCTTAGACGATTTCTTGGACAAAGTACCTCAGTGTTCTATTCCAAGCATCTACGGATCTAGCTAAGTGACCTTTTACTTATTCCGAAGTTTTGTTTATTCTTTTTTTCGTTTCGTTGATTATTTACTTTCTTGTTTCGGTATTTCTTTCAGGTTTTACGATTTTCTTGTATTATTATTGTTCTTTTTTCGCTCACTGTGATAAAATTAACCGTGATACAACGTTAAAATATCTCCAAAGATAAAATGTAGGGATAAAAATAATGCGTAAGCTACTAGCAGACATGATCGCCCACGCCACGGGTCACCACCCGCCATGGAAACTAACTTGTTAGACGTGAAGGCAAAACGTTTACCCTTGGAACGGGATGAGAACGGAGATCAAAAGGAAAAAATATGACTGAACACGTGCTTGAAACTAGCAAGGTTAAAAAGACGCAATTGGTGGGGAAAGGAAAAAAATTCACGTCCCCAAGTTGACACAAGGTAAAGAAATCGACAAAAGGGACCTTAGCTATTATACGCAACAGTCATTTCTTGGACGCTTTTGCGATAACTTAGTCCGTTTATTTGAATTCAGCGGCAAACGCATTACAGAAGATGCTCGAAAATATTTCAAAAAACCAACTAACCTTGAAAAGTAACTTTTTCTTAATAATAATGGTAGGAATATAAAACCTAGCTGGCCGGATGGCCCATCTTGAGCAGTGAAATAATATGCTTTCATTTATACAGACGGATAGATAATAAGAAAGATATTGACAAAAGACTGTGTTGTTCATATCAGCGAGCGACTGCATTGAAACAAAAAAATGTCACTAATTTTCAAAAACTGCGGCCTTGAGACTCAAGTGCTAAAATCTAGTTGGAATGAAAGAGAGGGAATGTGGTGGAGAATTGTGGCTAAAAATAACTTTAAAGGCAAAATTGTGTAGGGGACGGCAGAGTTGGTTCAAAAAAAACAAGTGTGTTTTTTTTTGTGAAACGCAAGTAGAGACAGACGGACCAACAGACAATAATACATACTTGACTGAGGTATGACTGAATTGACTTTTGGTAGGAGGTTTGAATTTGAAAAGGAAAAAAAGGCGGTGATTGGCCACAGATAAACATATTATCGGCGCTCAGACGCGCATTTTTGCCATTCATCATAAGTTGTCCAGTAGTAGACACAGTAAATAATTCAGTGGTGTATTTCCCAGAAGCTAATTGAAATATTTAGAGGGACGCCATACTAGAGCCAGCAGCTCAGCTGAGTTTTGCTAGCATATAACTGTGTTCTCTATTCATAATTCTGGTAAGACTGAAAGTATTTCTTTGTATATTTTAATATTTGTTTAATGTTTCGAGTGATTTGATACTGCCATATCAAAATCTATCCCTTACAACAAGTAAGGATTCGCTCTAGACCCCCCGCCCCAGTTCAGGGTCTAGAGACAAACAAAATACATAAACTCCAGCAAGGATTATGAAGGGCGGATCAAGTGTTGAGATCAGTGGAACATATCACCTATCCTATTCTATGGCAAGAAGCTAATGAACATATTTCAGAATATGTAGTCTGGGGGGAACTTATCCTATGTGAAACCAACTTGGTAAGATGTGCTGTATGGTCAGAGAGATCTGACCCCGTCTATGTGGTGTTGTTGTGTGTAGAGTTGTGTGCAGAAATGGTTTAGAGGATGGAATTCTGACACATGACCAATACTTTTATTTCAGAACTGTGAGTTTTTTTATTTGGCACCAAAGGGGTGTCAAATGATGTGTTGAATAATACAAGAGTGGACCCGTGCAGTCTTATATTTTGGCAGAGCAGCCTTATATTGCCCCCAAGCACGGAGAGGTGGGGCCACCAGATTCCAGCACCAGAACTACTCATTCAAGATACGTGAGCGTCTGGCCTGCTGGACATTCACCAACTCAACTTATTTTCTAACACACCAACTATATTCCCATCAATAAAATGGACAATGTTTAGTCGCCATAGACAGGGAGTGATGAGGCCACCCCAACAGCACATCCATTAATCGTTCTCCCAGATAAATTACAACTATAAACAGTAGTAATATTAACTAGTCTTGTAAAATACATATGTACACACCTTTCATTTATTATGCCATATATTCATGCATTTCATTCATAATTGCAAAACCTTTCATATGTTCTGACCAAAATAAAACCTTGGTTCAGAACAAATAAACTTAAAGAAAATTTACGATCAAAATTTTACACAGCTGAGTTAGTTCAGTGTGTTATAACATTTTATTAATATTATTAGACTTATTAAATATCTGTGTGTGTGTGTATGTAAACTACCACAACACATTACATATCAGTACCCTAGAATTTTAACGTAGCCACATTCATTAGAAAAAAAAGATAGGTGTGAGGTCGTAGTGGTAGCAAGAAGGGCCTTCTGTAAATTCACAGCTACATTTATCTCAGGAGCCTTCACAGCTGACCTCATGCATCACACTAGGTAATATCACAATCATACAATACCATCAAATCCACTACACTCATCACTGAGTGTTTACTTTTTCCATCTGCTTGTATCGCTCATTTGGTGTATGTTTCTCATCATCGTATGTTTTTGTAGTACCTATATGTAATTCCTGTCCTTGTCACCTGTTTGTAACTGTGGCTGACGAAGAGTAAAACCCGAAACGTCCCTTGTTTCATGTGAACCGTTATTTGTAAAACTGATTCAATACCGTTTTGTTGGTTTATATACTTATATTTCACGAAATTAGTAGCGCTCGACAAAGAAAAATTGCGTAAAAATTGGTGTGCATGAGCCAATAACATTCCAACGTGAATTGTATTTGAAAGGTTTGACACATGTTTTCGGACACGGCCAGCTCTATGTCGCCCTCACCCGATGTACAAATCATGAAAACTTGAAAGTTTTTGTTAAAACCACTTATTATCAGGGAACACTCTTTGAAAACAATTCACACACTTTCACACGAAATGTTGTCATCAAAGAACTTTTAAATTGAATCTAAAATAACATAATTCTCGCCGTGTGTACGTTGGTCACAGCTGAGGAATGCAACCCTGTTGAAAAATTGTATTGTTTCCATTATATATTCTCTTCTTCTTCTTTGATCCTTAGCCGCCGACCGTCAAAGCAGTCAGTGGCCATCACGCCTAGTGGCGTCTTGTAGGGCAACAACAAACTGATTCCACTTTGCTCGGTCGGCGGCCATCCTTCATACAGTGCCCCAACTCTGGTTCATTCTTTGCATCTCAGCCTCCACAGTCCTCCGCCAGGTTGTTTTTGGTCGGCCTCTCTTTCGTTTTCCTTCAGGGGTCCAAAACATAGCTGTTCTTGTGATGGCATCGGGGTCTCTTCTGAGGACATGGCCAACCCAGCTCCAGCGTCTGCCAGCTATAATGGTGTGCACCATCACCGGTGTCAATACCTTGTCGAGGTATGGCGGCTTGCGTACCCTGATTACCCCCAGAGCTATGCCAGTGGGAGTTTTACTCCTGGAAGGTTCTACCAAGCTGGACAGGTTTGCGCGGGCAGGGGTCAGACGAAAGCAGACACCCTGGTCCTCCAGGTTGGGGGTTTTAGCATAGGGCTGACACCCCTGTCCATGTAAAAAAAATTGAAGTTACGGAAAACGATAATATATACTCTCCCGAAAATAATTACAATCAACAAAGAAAAGCGTTCAAATGACGGTGTTCATGAACAGTTTGATTACACTGTATAATGGAAAGAAACCAAAAACACTCTAAGAATGTACTTCTATCTGCTCATCCGGGAACGGAAACAGCACACTATAATTAAAAACCCGTCAAGTTTGACGGGTTATTGTTAAATAATACAGAATTTAAAATTGTCATAGCATTTAAAAAACTGGTGTTTATATGATTCGCATCTCTCTGCAGAACTCTAGGGTTTACAACACACACACACACAAACATGCACGCAAGCGTGCGCACACATTCGCGCACGTCAACAACCGTGACATTCTTCTTCTTCCAACTGCCATGGCTGGTGGCATTGGCGACAATGTCTCTCCACAACTTCCTGTCTCGAATATTGTTAGTCAAATTCTGTCGTTGACTTTTTCCATGGCATGATATCAAACTGTTCTGCATCTTCTCTCTTTTGTCTTCCTCTATCTCTTTTCCCCTCAATCTTTCCTGTTCTCAAATATATTCCAGCTTTCTCCTTTTTACAACCTGGCCTCAGAAAGAGGACTGCTTTTTACCAATGTAAGTAATAAGTTTCCTTAAGCCCAATGGACTTGGTTCAGGACAGCTTTATTACTCTTTTTTGTTGTCCATTCTGTAGAACCAGATATTTGTGTGTGTTATCAGGAGTTTTGGCGAGGCACGCACCTTTAACCTAGACAGAAGATCCGTCGGCTATATTAGGGCGCATGTACCCCCCCCCCCCAAAAAAAAAAAGACCTTGTGGTCTGGTGATCACGTTCAATTTAAAAAAAAATCACATCTCTGTAACAAAGAAATCATTACAACGGACAAATGAAATGCAGACACCAGCTTTTCTTGTCTTTGCTTCACGTATTCTTTTTGTTGTCCTCTCTCAATGTCAGCGCACTCTTGCCTACTGTGTGATCGATTTCTCATCATCCCTGCCTGTCCCATGACCGAAACAGATTGTGTGGGTGTGAGTGCTAGGACAACCCTGCAGATCGGCTTACCTGCCACATTATTAGGGAGGGCGAAAGGTTGTTACTTTGTTCCTTTATTGGTCCGGCTCTGCGACCCTATTTGTAAGAGCCCTCTACGGGACAACAAGGCTGCTAAAAGTGGGCAAATGGACATGACTTTAATGCCTCTTTTCCGTATTCAGAAGAACAGTGCTTCACGAAACACTGCTTTTAAAGTGGGGAGAGGGGAATAAATCAGCCAAGGAGGTTTTTTTCTGGATGAAAAAGTGCCATGGCTAAGGTACTGACAGAATTGACTTTATAAAAATGTTGGTGCCTGGTTTTTTTTTTGGTTTAGCCTCGTAAAACGATTTTTTTTTTTGGGGGGGGGGGGGGGGGGGAAGAAAGGGAAGAAGAGACTAGATTGCTTGAGTGGTGCAATAAAAGAGTGCAATAGGGATGTGCTTGATATGGTCGGGAAAAGAGGAGAGAGAGAGAGAGAGAGAGAGAGAGAGAGAGAGAGAGAACGTGAGAGAGAGAGAGAGAGAGAGAGAGAGAGAGAGAGAGAGAGAGAGAGAGAGAGAGAGAGAGAGAGAGAGAGAGAGAGAGTACAAAAACACTACCATTTCTGAACTGTCACTGGATATATGGGTATGACAAACACCCGTCATTAGAACAACAGCAAACAAAGCCATTCCGCTTGGTTTCAAGTTTCTGCTGTTATCAAATAAGCCAGGGATGCAGTGCTTGTGTATTAATGTTCTCGGTGATTGTTTCAATATATTTGTTTTAAAATACTCGGTTTTCAGGGTCGGTTAGTACATTTTTTCTGTTGTTAACTAGAGGTCCTATAGCCGAAACTGCCGTAGAGAAGTGAAGTGTTAGATAATTCACTATACTAGGTCCATCTTTACAAATTCCCTTACTTGTTTTATTTGCCTTCCATAATTCAAGAGCAGAGTCATGTGCCCATTTACAGCTAGGTAGACTGGAGCGTGACGCTACCAGATTTTGAACCGGGAACCCGGTAACTTTACTGCAAAAGGTTGAACCAGTTTGCCAATCGGAAGCTTTAGTTGTGTTTTATTCACAATGACTGCGTAACAGCGAAGGGACTTTCGATGTCATCTTCCGTTGACATTCCGTTGAAGTTTATCTCTGGTTCCACTGACAAACAACATTTTTCTTTCTTATATAAGAATAAGTGTTCTTATGTCAGTTTCTTGCGCTGATTTCAAATTTGAAATCCGTTTATCTCTATCACATCGGGTTCTTAAGATATTTGTGAATAAATATTTTTTTGGGAAACCGTTATTTGCTCCGTTTCATTTTTACTATATAACTTATTAAAAATTAATAAAATGCAAAATAATTCTACTTTTTATACTGCTAAAACATGCATGACATATGTTACGCTATGTTTCAAATAGTTACTGTATTTTGAAATAATTCTGAGCGAAATACGGCTTCTAGAAGTTGTAGAAATTCGGCTGATCTGTTCTTGTAATGTATGTGGATATTTTACCGATCGTGTTGACCAGAAAAACTTTACACCATTACTAAAGAAAGCACATGAACTTTATTTCGATTCGAAAGTTGATGATGCAAATAAATCTTGGAAGCCAAATGCAGTTTGTTCGACTTGTGCAAATACATCGGCAGGCTGGTTACGAAAATCGCCAAAGCATACGTCGATGCCTTTTGGAGTGCCAGTAATATGGCGTGAACCGACAAATCACGCTACTGATTGTTACTTCTGCTTGACAAATATCCATGGTTTCACTTTTAAAACTAGAAAGTCTGTGGTTTATCCAAATATTGAATTGGTTTCGAAACCAGTGCCTCATGATCCAATCGCGTGTCCGATCCCAGTTCCACCAGAACAATATCCGTTGGACGTGAATGAACCATCAGAAAGGGATAGTTAACCTGCTTTAGAAACTAATTCTGACTCGGATTATATACCGGTGAATGATGGTGTTCACTTAATTAACCATTCAGAACTTTCAGATCTAATACGTGATCTCGCTCTTACCAAAGGACAAGCGGAATTACTCGGTTCGCGACTCAAAGAATGGAATCTTTTAGCGCCCAATACTCCGATATCTAAATTTCGTCATAGACACAGAGAACTTGTTCAATACTTTGAGATGGATGATGACACTTGCTATTGCAAAGATGTAAACGGTCTAATAGTGCACCTCGGTCATGAGCACATAGTCAACGAATGGCGACTTTTCATCATCTCTTCCAAGACTAGTCTAAAAGCCGTGTTATTGCATAACGGAAATTTATTTTCATCAATTCCAGTCGCCTACTCTGTTCATATAAAAGAAACTTATGACAATATGGCTATACTTTTGGCAAAAATAAAGTACAATGACTACCAATGGCGGATTTGTGGAGACCTAAAGGTCATTGCAATTCTCACGGGCATGCAGACTGGGTATACTAAATTTTGTTGCTTCCTATGTGAATGGGACAGCCGCAACAGACAGGAACATTATGCAAGAAAGGTGTGGCCTATCAGGGATCGTATGCAGCTCGGGCATAAACATGTAATACACGAGCCATTAGTTAACAAAGACAGCATCATTTTACCACCGTTACATATAAAGTTGGGGCTCATGAAGAATTTCGTAAAAGCGTTAGATAAAACGAGCAAAGCTTTCACTTATCTTCGAGAAAAGTTTTCGCAAGTTAGCGATGCAAAGATAAAGGAAGGTATCTTTGTAGGACCTCAGAATAGGAAAGTTATTGCAGACAAACAATTCGAGAACTTGTTACATGGTAGTGAACTTCGCGTATGGATGGCATTCAAATCGATCGTCGATAACTTTCTGGGAAATCACAAATCTGTCGACTATGTGCATATTATTAAGCAGTGCATAGATGCATACAGAATTATGGGCTGTAACATGTCCCTCAAAATCCATTTGCTCGATTCGCATCTTGACTTTTTTCCTGACAACCTTGGCGAAGTCAGCGATGAACATGGAGAACGATTCCATCAAGATATCGCCGTAATGGAGTCACGTTATCAAGGACAGTGGAGTGTGACCATGCTTGCCGATTTTTGTTGGATGCTTCATCGCGATGTACCACATGCCATTCACCGACGAAAGTCGACTGCAAAGAAATTCAAGCCTACATAACTGTTATACTTCTTATACGAATGATGTTGTAATACTGTATGCGTTGTTAAAAAACTTAATTGCGTATTTCTAGAGATCCCGACCTGATAGAGAAAAACGGTTTGCAGATTTAAAAACAGCGCATTAAAATTGACCAGAAAACATAGAAATGTTAGAGAAAGGAAAAAAAATTTTTTTTTTGTTAGCCAGTGTTCTCTTCGCCAGAAAGGAAAACAAATGTCTCAAAGAAGTACATTATGTTGCTCACTGTGACGTATAATGGAAATCTTTCTACAGCATCCGACAGCCTTTGTTTTCTCTGCCTGTCTGACTCACCTTTTAATCGACGCCTCTTTCTACTTGACCATAACAAACGAGTTTGTTTACCAACTTTCGCAACCTGTCATTCATAGCAGGGGATCGAATTGCGTTCGTTTATCCGAGTTTCTCACGCGAGCTGAGCGGGCAATGTTACGATAGCGGACAGATCGCACGTGGAAAACGCGTGGCAGAGTAACGGCCTTTAAAGATTCTCTATAAGGGGAGCTAATCCTTTGATGTTCGTACATACAGGGAAAGATATCTCTTTGATCTTCAGAAACAGGGAAATCTCGGACGGAAGCCCGCTACACGGGCTAAGCCTCTGTTGTCGTTTAGCAACGGCCGACAGAAGCGACCGTTAACCTTTTATCTGGGAAACGTAGTTTCAGATTTCTCTGCTAGGAAAACAGAGTGTGAAAATTCACATCTTCTAGAGACCATAACAACATGATCGTACATAAACTGCGTCTTTCCCAAATCAGTATCAGTGACGCTCAGATTTCTTCGGAGAATCTAAACCCGCTATCTAGAACCATTGGGAATAGATGTGTTAATAGTTTCGTGGTGTTTTCTTTCTGGATTTCTGGTAATATATAAATTTGTGCTTAAGCGTATTAAAGTGTTAAAAGTTTTAGCATCTTAAATTCACTGCGATTTTCTAGGTGTTAGAACTAGGGAATTAAATAACGCGTAGCTATTTTTATTCCAGATGTTTCAGTTGTAATGTTAATTTAATCACCCGCTATCACACAGAAAGAGACGGTTTAGTTGACTAATTAATACACAAGGCGACAGATAATTGACAGAATAAAATTCATGTTTATTTCATTTTGTGTCATTTAGTAAGTGACTGTTGTTTAAATATCATGCGACTTAACAAACCGACGCAGACCCTCTAATAGCTACTTAGCGACATGCGATATTTGTTAAAGTGCGCGTATGGATAATTAAAAAATGATAACTGACCGGATAAGAATAGGCTAGAGACACCGTGTTCTTATATGTAAATATTTTATTACCAGTAATTTTTTCATAATGTTCCTCTATCCTTAGGGCATGGACGTGATCAACGGCGACCAGCGGTTTTTTTTTTTTTGGGGGGGGGGGGGTTTTTTTTTGGCTATATCTTGGGCCTTGTCTCCATTTTACTGACTGGATTAAAGTTGTCTTTTATTGGCTTACGCGGCTCCAAGTTCAGTTGTGAACAGGACCGGCCACAAAGACCAACGAACAATTTAACAGTAAATTTTAAAAGGACTTACAAATACCCAGATATAATTTTTTGCATTTTTATCAGCCCACTGGGGTGTGACAGATATAACATTCTCCTGACTTTTGATAGTCGTCTCCAAGTGGATTTATTTATCCAGAAGAGTTACGCTTTTTTAGAATCGGCACTCACCAGAGCCAGCCGATAGGATTTACCATCATCATCAAGTAACAATAATTAACAGTTTAGCAATCATATGTTTTCCTACTGTTTACGGTGAACACCAGACCTCAGATAGTCTCGGCATTAACTATTCAATGTGACATTGTGTAACCAGGAAATCAACCACCAAATTAGGCGTTCCTCTTATAAAATTTAATTATTGCAAAGGAGGGACTGGGGCCCAATTTAGAAACTAATTACTCTGGACCTTATACATATATTCATGGATTATTACGTCCAACAGATTGTTCTCACCCAGAAATAGGGTAAGAAGCGAGATTGTGTGGCCACGTATGACAGAGAGAGAGTGAAATAGTTTTCTTTAACACATTAACTACCGCAAGCCGCTGTCAGCGGCTCACAAAATAAACACATTTGGACTGCAAGCCGCTCAGAGCGCCAATCTAATTTTAGTGATAAAACGAATGAAAAATGTACTGAAACACTTTCTGATCTGGTTCGTGATTTTGAGTTGCCACCGGAAAACAAATTCCCAAAGCATGGTTGTTGTAGAACACTGAAAAATTGATATTATGTTCATATTTTTCAGCGTTTTGGGTTAGTTACCAAATCGTGTAAAACTGTTTACCGTGGCAACTAGTGATAGGACTACAAAAAATGCATGTACATCTCGTCTAACTGCTGAATAGGATAGAAATGTGTTTCAACAACTGACTGATAGATCTAGCGACGAGGACAAGAGTGAAAACGGTGTGCACATTGATTGAAATTGTGATTTTGATAGAGATGGGGCGCTAGCAGTTATAATTGTGAAAATATTGCAAGTCCTCGGCCATCAGAGGGCCGTTAAATAGCAACAACCTCTATTAGAATTACAAACGGTGCTTATTGTAATAGTACATTCATTTATCTTTAAAATGACGTGTAATTCATAAAAATCTGTTAACAGTTATGAAAACTACAGCTTACTTTGTGCAAACACCTACAGGATGAAAATGGGAAAAAAATTTAATTCGGCCACAGTGTGTTTTTCAATTCGGTAGTTAATGTGTTAAGGAAACATTATATCATATGCACTCTGACTATTGTTTAATTTTATTGGATAACGTTTAGTGGGAACTTGGTTCTTTCTTTACTGTCTATACTGTAACCTAGTGCTAAACCTTTAACTTTCGGGGGTTGTTAACTTGTTTGGTTCTTATCTTCTCAATGAGGGGATGGCACAGGTTATTTTTCTATATATGTAATTCTGATGTATTTGATCTTTCTCTTTTAGAAATTCGATGTTGTAAAGTTTAATGATAATAAACAACAAAAGAACTAAACTTTGTGTGTTGGTCAGACCCATACCCAAATTTGCCATAATTTTCACGTTTGTGTGTCTTGGTGTCACATAGCTGTGTGTGTGTGTGGTTAGTGTAACATATATCTCTCAATATATGGAGGTGCAAGATTGTCTTATACTAAATTATAGTCGTATAAATAGGCTGGATTAGAGAAGCTACTCAGTCCAGAGACAGATCTCCTTAAACTATCCACTCATGAAACTCTATTTCTTACACCTTACTTCTCACGTATTATCACCATCCACTATACTCAGGCGGGACCTTACATAAATTTAAAAACTATCTAAGCTTGACACTTACCCTTGTTTCCTTTTACAAGCTCAACATCCATAATAGTCTCTGTGGGAATCTTGAGACGCTTCACATACTGTCACAAGAGAAAGAAATAGCTTTAAATTATGTCAGTAAAACAGCTCTTCAGATACACTTTTAAACAGACAGAAATAGCTTTAAATTATGTCCGTAAAAAAAGATCTTCAGATACATCTTACCTTTAAACAGAAAGAAATAGCTTTAAATTATGTCAATAAAAAAGATCTGCATATACACCTTTAAACAGAAAGAAATAGCTTTAAATTATGTCAGTAAAACAGCTCTTCAGATACACTTTTAAACAGACAGAAATAGCTTTAAATTATAGCTTTAAATTATGTATGTAAAAAAAGATCTTGATACATCTTACCTTTAAACAGAGAGAAATAGATTTAAATTATATCAATAAAAAAGATCTTCATATACACCTTTAAACAGAAAGAAATAGCTTTAAATTATGTCAATAAAAAAGATCTTCATATACACCTTTAAACAGAAAGACATAGCTTTAAATTATGTCAGTAAAACTGCTCTTCAGATACACTTTTAAACAGACAGAAATAGCTTTAAATTATAGCTTTAAATTATGCCCGTAAAAAAGATCTTCAGATACATCTTACCTTTAAACAGAAAGAAATAGCTTTAAATTATGTCAGTAAAAAAGATTTTCAGATACATCTTTAAAGAGACAGAATTAGCTTTAAATTTTGTCAGTAAAGAAAGATCAGATACAACTTCAAACAGAAATAAATAGCTTTAAATTATATCAGTAAAAAAGATCTTCGGATACATCTTTAAATAGAAATAAATAGCTTTAAATTATATCTGTAAAAAAGATCTTCAGATACATCTTTAAACAGATAGAAATAGCTTTAAATTATATCAGTAGAAAAGCTCTTCAGATACATCTTTAAACAGAAAGAAATACCTCAACTTCATCCCTTACTTTTCATCTCCCCATACAGCATAGGTCTTGAACAAACATATGCCTAGTCCTTTCTGTCCCATTTCTCATCAGTTTCATTTCTGTCTCTAGTTCTCTTCTCCATGTACGTGTGTGTTTTGTTGTTGTTAACCTCTGCTTCTCTTACACTGGGATTTCCAGAACAAGGACATGCCTGGTAATGCCATAAGCAGGTTTCCTCTACGTCTGTCCCATCCATGTGTGCATTCCCCACCATCCAAGAGGGCTCTCCAAATATGCAGATCTAAAATACTGAACTCTGGTTCTGGGCTCTCCCAAAGAATTGTCACGTCCTACGCAGAGCCACTTCTCAGCTCCCCCTGCTTATCACTGAGTCCATAATGAGATGCTCCTGCACGCAGCCAACCAGGTCAAAGCATGAGAGCACCTCTGGAGCTCAAGTAACTCCTCTAAGCTTCTTGTGCAATACTGGATTCTCAAGTTTCACCACATGGGGAATCCCTGGAAGTGTGTGGATGATTTTAAGAGCCAATGAGGGTGTAATTAGCCTCACATACAGAGGTTCACTTCCACATATGTATACTATAGCATTGTGCTTAGCTGGTGGTCATATAATGATGACTCCAGATATTCCTCCATGCATAATGATTGAGATAAAGCGGCACACTCACCAAGACAACCTTCCTGCCAGCTTGTTTCAAGGCGTCTACAGCACCAGCGTGAGTAGTGTTGCTCACATCCACATTGTTGACTCGTAAAATTATGTCATTCAGTCTGCAAATAAATGAATAGGCAACAAAACTGACTAGTGAATTGGTGATGACAAATATACATCATATGATACGTATCATCATCATCATTACCTTTCGGCTCCCTGAGGAGCATGGACCTTTAACAAATGCACGCCAAGTCTATTTGACTTCTAAGCATAAGAGTGAACACAAAAATCTATTTTATTGACTTCTAAGCATAAGAGTGAACACAAAAATCTATTTTATTGACTTCTAAGCATAAGAGTGAACACAAAAATCTATTTTATTGACTTCTAAGCATAAGAGTGAACACAAAAATCTATTTTATTGACTTCTAAGCATAAGAGTGAACAACAATCTATTTTATTGACTTCTAAGTATAAGAATTATACTGCCAGTGTTTGCCAGTCACTTCGATTACGGAAACAACAGCAAATGGATTGATTTGCCGTTGCCCTAAAGACGCCACTAGGCGTGATGGGAAACAATGGCAAAGAAAACCTATCTGCTGTTGCCCTAAGACGCCACTAGGCGTAATGGCCACTGACTGCTTTGACGGTCTGTGGCTAAGGACGGAAGAAGAAGAAGAAGAAGAAGTATAAGAATGAACAACAATCTATTTTATTGACTTCTAAGTATAAGGAAAAGGTAAAGGATCCTGTTACACGCCTATTGAGAATATGGTGTTAGGCCCATATTTTATTGACTTCTAAGCATAAGAGTGAACAAAAATCACATACATTTCTGTGCTATCTGAGCATAAGATACTGTGAACACCACCCATACCTGTGTGTTCTCTGAATTATGAGTATATATGATATGAACAAAATAAAATGTACTTCCGTGTCACCTGAACTGTAAGCGCAAGACAATATGAACAAAATCAGTTGTATTTCTGTGTTTTCTGAATTCTGAGAAAACGATAATATGAGCAAAAAAGAAAAGTATTTCAGAGTTAACTGAGTTCTTAGTACAAAATAATATGAACAAAATCAGAATTACTTCTGTGTTATCTGAATTCTCAGTTCACAAAAATATTAACAACACCCAGAAGTATTTCTGAGTTAAAGGAGTTCTGAGCACACGATAATATGAACAAAATCAGAAGTATTACTGAGTTCTGAGGATAAGATAGCACCCCAAAAAAAAAAAAAATCAAATCAAAAGAATTTCTGAATTAATTGAGTACAGAGCACAAGATGTTTTTAACTAAACCATATTTCTTTGCTAATTTAATTCAGACCTAAGATGCTATTTATAAAAAAAAAATCATACCTGAAAATCCTAAACTACAGCTTAATTAAACTTGCATATTTTACATTGTGTGTGTGTGTGTTGTGTGTGTGTGAGGAGGGGAGGGGAGATAGGAACTGAGCGCAGAGAAGTTGCCACGTGATATGATGCTCCAAGATGTCTCTTAGCTTATGAAACTTGACACATCTGATTACTGTTCCTTAGCTATATATGAAAATATTTAAAATACAAAAGCTAATCAAGAACCAAAGACATCATATAAACCCAAATAACAAAGTGGTACCACAAACACAACATGGGGGATTTATAACAAGAACAGAGTGCTCCAAACGGCTATTCTCGGTCCCAAAGGTGTTAATGACAAAAAGTGCTGATCAGATTATAGTGATTACAGCAAAGACAGACTGATCACACAGACTGCTGAAACTCCCATAAGAAGCCAGTATTGTAGTGAGCCCATTTCTTTCCGAATCTTGTCTTACCTCTTTCAATATAATTATTTTGCTCATTTTACTGTTCTTCCCACTTTACCATTTTTTTTTTTTGGTTAGCCTACTTAAATGAACTTTTTTCTTCCATTACTTTTACCTCATTCAGTTAATAGCTTTAGAACACCTCCCCTTTCTGCTTGTTGAATTTATATGATCATTATATCTCCAGTATTTTCTGTTTCTATCTTACTCTCCCCCTCCTTTACACGTCTTGATCGTCTCATTGACATGAGTTTCCAATGTGTTCTGTTTGTCTGCACATCTTACTATTCCCCTTATAAGCTTAGCTCGTCTCCCTGACGTCATTTCCCAATGTTGTCTGTTTGTCTGCACATCTTACTATTCCCCTTACAAGCTTTGCTCGTCTCCCTGACGTCATTTCCCAATGTTGTCTGTTTCAGTCTATATCTTTTCCCCTTACAAGTTTTGCTCATCTGCCTGATATTCTTTCCCAACGTTTCCTGTTTCAGTCTGCATCTTTTCCCCTTACGAGATTTACTCATCTCCCTGAAATAACTTCCCAACGTTTCCTGTTTCAGTCTGCATCTTTTCCCCTTACGAGATTTACTCATCTCCCTGAAATAACTTCCCAACGTTTCCTGTTTCAGTCTGCATCTTTTCCCCTTACGAGATTTACTCATCTCCCTGAAATAACTTCCCAACGTTTCCTGTTTCAGTCTGCATCTTTTCCCCTTACGAGATTTACTCATCTGCCTGATATTCTTTCCCAACGTTTCCTGTTTCAGTCTGCATCTTTTCCCCTTACGAGATTTACTCATCTCCCTGAAATAACTTCCCAACGTTTCCTGTTTCAGTCTGCATCTTTTCCCCTTACGAGATTTACTCATCTCCCTGAAATAACTTCCCAGCGTTTCCTGTTTCAGTCTGCATCTTTTCCCCTTACGAGATTTACTCATCTCCCTGAAATAACTTCCCAGCGTTTCCTGTTTCAGTCTGCATCTTTTCCCCTTACGAGATTTACTCATCTCCCTGAAATAACTTCCCAACGTTTCCTGTTTCAGTCTGCATATTTTCCCCTTACGCGATTTACTCATCTCCCTGAAATAACTTCCCAGCGTTTCCTGTTTCAGTCTGCATCTTTTCCCCTTACGAGATTTACTCATCTCCCTGAAATAACTTCCCAGCGTTTCCTGTTTCAGTCTGCATCTTTTCCCCTTACGAGATTTACTCATCTCCATGAAATAACTTCCCAGCGTTTCCTGTTTCAGTCTGCATCTTTTCCCCTTACGAGATTTACTCATCTCCCTGAAATAACTTCCCAGCGTTTCCTGTTTCAGTCTGCGTCTTTTCCCCTTACGAGATTTACTCATCTCCCTGAAATAACTTTCCAACGTTTACTGTTTCAGTCTGCATCTTTTCCTCTTACGAGATTTACTCATCTCCCTGAAATAACTTCCCAGCGTTTCCTGTTTCAGTCTGCATCTTTTCCCCTTACAAGGTTACTCATCTCCCTGAGATCCCTTCTAAATATTTACTGTTTCATTCTGCACATGTTACCATTCCCACTACAAGTTTTTGCTCGTCTCAGTGCTTTCCCAATGTTTTCTGTTTCATTCTGTGCGCCGCTTTCTCTCCCCGTCTCTCTATATCTTCATTATTATTTCATTCAACCTGTCTTCAACGTACTTCCCTTTCTAATTAGTACAACACTGTCTTTGATTCTGTCCATGGTTTACATCAAACAGAACGGTGTATGCAACCTCTAGATTTTCATATATTTTCGTTCTTTTCTAACCCACTTCTACTTCATTTTTTTTTCATGCAAGAGTCTCTCTCTCTCTCTCTCTCTCTCTCTCTCTCTCTCTCTCTCTCTCTCTCTCTCTCTCTCTCTCTCTCTCTCTCTCTCTCTCTCTCTCTCTCTCTCTCTCTCTCTCAAACACTTCCTAAACACTGATTATCTACCCCCATAGAAACATCATTTGCCTGTCAACATCTCATCCATAGGTCAACATTTCTTTTCCTCTTCCGCTCGTTTTTAATGGGAATAATTTGTTTTATATCCATGTAATACTATTATATAATGTAATGTATGTGAGAATGTACCCGCATACCACTGTACTTTAGAGATGTGAATGTTTCCGTTTGCTTAAATGGGTGATGTACATGCAGATATAATTTTTTTTTTTTTTTAAACTGCTGAAAGACTTTTTCTGCTACAGAAGTGCGCAAGAAAGTGTTATTATTATTATTTCAATTTCCGCCAAGAATGTATGGATATAAGCGAGAATGTGTTTTTGTAATTTTTGTATTGAGGATTGATGACACATTCAAAAATACTACATTAGACGTTTTGACCGCATAAGTGAGTGTCGGTATACATAACTTATTTATTTATTGTTTTGTTTATATTATTTTATTTTTTATTATCACTATCTTGTTTATTTTAAAAAAAAACAACCTAGGCTACTCATTTTTTATTATGATTGTATACTGTAAATGAATGCTGTTATGTTAACTTTATAATGTTGCATGCCTTTAAATTAATGCTTAAAGTAATACGTGGGAATAAAAGGATATAGTATGCAAGATTAATGAGAGTGAAAGGGCAGAATGTTAGACGGGCCTGCGTGCCCAATTCTCAACCCTTCGAAAATAAAGTTCGTTCGTTCGTTCTCTCTCTCTCTCTTTCTCTCTCTAAAACGCAAGCTGACATTACAATTTCTCCTAATGAACATAACAGATGACAAAAACATCGCTCTGTTAGCTCCATGACCGTGACCGCCAAGTCCAGTGACAGCCACAAGAAAATAATAATTAAAGACTGCTCTTACTCTACCACGAGAGTTATGCTGAGAACACAAATGTTAACCAGGGTTGAAAATCTGCAAGTAGTGTCGGCTCTTCCCACTGCCTGGAGAGAAGAAAAAATGGGAGGGGGGGGGGGGCACTGCTCGTGATAGTAGAGTGTGAGAAGGAGAAGAGGTGGCCGCAGTTTACGCAGAAACGTGACCTATCTCTAATGAATCATGTGACGTATCCAATGATAAGAAGGTGGAGGCTGGACAAGCGTCGAATAATTGTTGTTTAACTAGGGCTGATGAGCTTCTCGCTCTTTAGCAGCCAATACCAAGTTGAAGACTCCTTGGTATTATCTACACTGTAGATCTAGGCTTTTCCAGTGGCTTTTCTGCCATTCTGAAACGTGTTGAGTTGAAGTCATGAGCTCCAGTTTCTCCAGCCTGGCTTGCATTTAGATCGTCACATCTGGTCTCAATCTAGGAGTAAGAAGCGCGTGGCACGCTGTGCATTGTCGACCATCCAAGAGGGCTCTCCAACTATGCAGAGCTAAAATACTGTGCTCTGGTTCTGGGCTCTCCCAAGGAATTGTCACGTCATGCACAGAGCCACTTCTCAGCTTCCCACGCCTATCACTGGGTCCATACTGAAGTCCTTCTGCATGCAGTCAACCAGGTCAAAGCCAAAGAATTATGCCTGGGGTTCAAGTGACTTCTCCAAGCTTAGTGAGCAATGCTGGGTTCTCAACAAGTTTCACCACAAGGGGAATCCCTGGAAGCGTGTGGATGATTTCAAGAGTCAATGAGGATGTAATTAACCTCACAGACACAGGTTCCTTTCCACGTACATATATTGTAGCATTGTGCATAGCTGGTGGTCATATAAGAATGACTCGAGATAGGCCTCCATGCATATCGAATAAGAGTAAGAATAACACTGTTCGACCAGATTTAGCGTCTGTTAAACATGACAAATCTGAAGCTATAAGCGGGAAACAAGACAAAATGTAAGTATACATATGAAACTGTCCAGTACGCTCCAAGGGTAAGGCAGATTGTAAGCGCAAATGGGAAACACGGCAGAACGTACGAGCAAGTAAGTGGGGAAACAGGATAGAATGTGAGAGTACGTGTGAAACAGGACAGATTGTAAGTGTACGTGTGAAATAGGACAGATCGTCAGCGCAAGTGGGGAAACAGGACATATCGGAAGACTGAAACGTGACAGATTTGAAGAGTTTGAAACAGAACGGATTGTAAAAGTAAGAGTGAAACAGGACACATCGTCAGCGCGAGTGTGAAACAGGGCAGATAGTCAGCGCAAGTAGGGAAAGATGACAGATTGTACGTGAAAGTGGGGAAACAGGTCACATTGTAAGAGTATATATGAAATAGGACAGCCTGTCGGGAGCTGCGCTGGTGTAATGGCTAGAGCGTTGTACTGGCGACCAGGTTTTCAAGGTTCAAGCCCGGGCGTCAGCGTTTGAAGGAATGTTTACGACCGGGAATTTGACTGAATAACCTGAACGGCTCATGCACATAAACCCCCTGTGGATGGGAAGGAGCGAAGCTCCTGACCGGGTTGGAAGGAAAGTCCACTGACCCCCCAGCCTCGCAATGACATGTCATTGGGCCAAAAGGGCTGGAAAGCTCGAGTGCCGCTGGTTAGAAGAAAAAAAATAAATAAAGGACAGCCTGTAAGCGCAAGTTGGAAAACAGTACGGCCAGATTGTAAGCGCATATCGCAAACAGGGAAGATTTTATACGCAAGCAAGCGGGAAACAGTCATGGCCGACTGAAAGAGCAACTGAGAAACAGACTGACTGTAATGGTAAATGGGGAAACAGATGGACTGTAATCGCAAGTGGGAAAAGGTCTTCTTCTTCTTCTTTGATCCTTAGCCGCCGACCGTCAAAGCAGTCAGTGGCCATCACGCCTAGTGGCGTCTTGTAGGGCAACAACAAATTGATTCCACTTTGCTCGGTCGGTGGCCATCCTTCGTACAGTGCCCCAACTCTGGTTCATTCTCTGCATCTCAGCCTCCACAGTCCTCCGCCAGGTTGTTTTTGGTCGGCCTCTCTTTCGTTTTCCTTCAGGGGTCCAAAGCATAGCTGTTCTTGTGATGGCATCGGGGTCTCTTCTGAGGACATGACCAACCCAGCTCCAGCGTCTGCCAGCTATGATGGTGTGCATGTCCTCTTGCTTGCTACGAGTAAGCAGATCTTGGTTAGTGATGGTATTTGGCCAAAAGATTCGGTAAATTTTTCTTAGGCATGTTGTGTGAAAAGAGGACAATTTCGACATTTGGGAAAAGGTAAGCGATGATTTTATAGATGTAAAAAACTACGCGTAGATTGTAAGATCACGTGTGAGACAGTACGGACTGCACGAGTCAGTGTGAGAAAGCCAGTGCAGATTGAATAAAAACGTGTGATACAGGAAGCGCAGACTGTATGAAAACGTATGAAACACGAAGTGCAGATTGTATGAGAACATGTGAAACACGAAGTGCAGATCGTATGAAAACTTGTGAAACAGCTAATGCAGACTGTGAAAACACGTGAAACAGATTGTATGAGTAAGAATCAAATGAAAGCACGAAATACAAGAAGCAAGAGGATATGTGTTTGCAGTAGGAAACATATAGAGATCAATAGAAATCAAGTCCGGCACAAAAATTAGAATCTTCAACTCAAATGCCAAGTCTGTTCTATTGTATGGCTTTGAAACACTGAGAACAACAAAAACATAAAACAACAATCAGAAAAGCTACAGACTTTCATAAATGGGTGCTTGCGTAGAATAGAGGGATTCAAATGGTATGGCAAGATCACCCATGTGGAACTGGTGACAAGAAGAGGACGCCGGCAATGTATAGGACACAGGTTGATAGCATTACAAGGCGTTCTTTGTTCTGGAATCCTCGGGGTAAGAGAGGCAAATGTAGACCAAGAAGCACACAGAGAAGAGAACTGGAGACGGAGGTGATACTCATGAGGAAAACGTAGACAGAACTTGAGATGATAGCACGTGACATGAGGCATGTGTTTGTTGAAGGCCTATGCTCCTTAGGGAGCCGAGGGTACTGATTAATGAAGGCACGGATTCTGTGAGCAAGTGTGAGCACGCCAGTGCAGAATGTAATAATATGTGTCAAACAGTAAGCTTACTACTGTCACAGTGAGAAGCATGAATCATTTTCATCTCTTTTGTCTCTCCCTGTGTCAAGTAGTAATCTTCAGACTCCGCACGGGTCACAACAGATTGGGATACCATCTATTCAACAAGTTAAAGATAGGAACTACCGATAAGCCTAAATGTGGCAATGATAAAATGACTGCTGAACATCTGCTTCAAAGATGTCCAACATATGTGGAACAGAGAAAGCATATATGGTGGTCACCAGTACTATTCCTGGAGATGCGAATAGCCTCAAGCTGACCACTGCTTTCTTTGAATACATTCAAGTTGACGTCTGAGAGTGTACGAGGAAGAAGAAGATCCCTGTGAAGCATGGAACCACAACTTCAGCTGTCCCCTGTCAAAGTGCACGCTCCAGCAGCTGCAGTTTCTGCAACAATTTGTTTTAGATGAAGACGTTGTTAGTCCGGTACACAGCCTCATGTTAGCCGCCTTGTTCGACATGCTACAGGGAGCGGTAGTCCTATCCTTTCCTTACCTCCCCGGAACTACACGACGCCAGATCGTAAGCCAAAAGTGTCAGCGACCGACAGGTTCAGGGTGCCAACACAACTACAGGTCTGTACCCTTTTATCCGAACACCCGAAAACTGAAATATTCTGAAAATAAAGTATCTTTGGGCAACATCTGGAAACCGAAAAATTCCGGTTTCCGCAACACAGCTGTCCATGAAGATTTCGGACCCAAGGATTCGGACCTTTGTGTAGATAAGAACAGCAGTTTCCCCAACTCTTATATATGTACTGTATAACATCCTCTGGGCTTTCTACCTTTGTTGATACGCCTTTCCAATGGTGTTTGAAACCCTTGTTCAAACGTCTTTCACGCCCCTCTCCCCCCCCCCTATTTTCCCCAGTTCTGCCTCGTTTTGGCGAGGCACACTCTGTTCGATCAAGATACAAGATCTTTCGATGATATTAGAGAGCATGTCCAACTAATATAAAAAAGACCACGTGTCTTTCGTCGTCTGCTCGCGACTCTTATTTATGTGTCAGTCCAGTGAGCATTTTACTTTCGTGTCTACGTCTGTCAAATAAAAGCTTGCTACCGGTACTGGCTATGACTACTATATTTAGTGAGCAGTCTAGAGATGTCTGGTGACACTCCTGTTCCAGTGACGCATTTCCTGCCAGCATCTGCCTCTTTCTGCTGCCTTCGACATCTCAAAATCTCGCCTCCTTCCCACTTTTTATTTTTTAGTACAAGCCTTTTCACCTTGCTGCACCCTGCTCCACTGACTACTTTTTCTCGGACCTATCATCATCATCAAAGACAGGTGCCGTTATTTTAAAACTAATGTCATTAAGTAAGTTGATTATGATTAAAATTACATACATTTATAAATATACATTTATTAATTTCTCAATATTATAAATATGGATATGGTAAAGACAGTAGAGCGAACCCATATAAACAAAAAAGTTCTTTGGGGCTCCACCTTCATTTTTTTTTTGTTGAGTAATGAGCACTGGAGACTAAAAAGTCTGAGAACCGTTGCCGAAGACTGTTTCACAAGATCTGCTTGCCGATGGTGTGACATGACAGACAATGAAACTACACAGGAAAACAGTTTCAGCTGAATTAAATTTAATAAAGACAATTCAGTAATATGTGTTTACAATTGTAATCCCAGTTTTGCTTTGATGCCTCCGTATTCTGCTCCTCTTTTACATTACAAGGGATATCTATTATTTCCAGTTTGTGATTTGTCAAGATTACGCGAGAATTCATTTGTTATACTTCTCTACTTCATGCACACAGATGTTCTATTCACATTCTTGCAATGGCTGAGAATCGTGGTGTGAGTACTAAATTACACAAAATGAGACCATTTTTGAAGTAAGTAAAAGCGTGTGCTATTGTCAGATTCTACCTGTCAGTCACACCAATGTAAGCTCTTATGGTAGTCTTTCCTTAATCATTGGCTGGAGCATTTCCAGCATAAAACTGCTCCATGTCGTCTTCTTCTTCTTTGGTTCTTAGCCGCTGACTAACAAAGCAATCAATGACCGTCACACCTGGTGGCGTCTTGTAGGTCCGCAACAAATGTCTCCACTTTGCTCGGTCGGTAGTCATCCTTCGTGTAATGCCCCAACATGCTGTGCATCTCTGCCTCCACATTTCTCCGCCAGGGTGCTGTGGCCGGCCTCTTTTACCTTTCCTCTTTTTCCTTTCCTCCGGGAGTCCATAGCATGGCTGTTCTAGTGATGGTGTCAGGGTCTCTTCTAAGGATGTGGCCAACCCAATTCCAGCGTCTACCCGATCGGTTTTCACCACTGGCAGTCATACGAGTCTCAGACTCCGGAACAACGGGTGAATAAAATATGAGTACGCCATGTTCGCATTCGCGTGTCTGTATGTGAGGATGTTTGTGTATACGTAGATGAGGAAGGCTGGGGAAAGGTGAAGCGATAACAAAAAAATTCGTTGGAAAGCAAAACAAAAAACAACAGCAACGCTTGAGGAAAGGAGTATGGCGCCAAACAAGAGGACGTTCGAATGAATGCGTAAATTATGAGAGGACCTGAAAGAATTTGATTCCAAAGAAAGCCACCCTGGAGAGGGATATGTATAATAACGTTTTACAGAAAGATCTAGCAATGACCCAAAAATAGTGAAGTCTGCGAAAACGTATGATCTCTGTTCCCTGCACTAGATAGATGTGGCCTGGGAGGAGGGGGGGGGGGGGGGGGAGAGAGAGGGAGAAGAGGAGAGACCGTTCTCGATGTCTGCCCGCATACTTGTAAGCATAAGTGGAGGGCTGAGCTAGCTCTCTCTCTCTCTCTCTCTCTCTCTCTCTCTCTCTCTCTCTCTCTCTCTCTCTCTCTCTCTCTCTCAGGTTAAGCTTTCATGTTACAACCGATCAACACTTGAAATAAAGGATCCGACTTTGGGAGAGCGTAGAGTGAATCTCTCAGAATAAGTGCCCTTCTGAGACGCAAGTCTATGATTTACGGTTCTGTCAACAGGCCATGACCTAATTTGAACCCTAACACTTACCTGGAGTTAGCATCTATCAATCAATGCCATTGGACTCAAATGGCCAGAGACTAAACGCTTTATTTCATTCCGTCTCTCGGCATCCTAATGGCGCTATACATCACTCTTCAGTTCTGTCGCAGTCGCTTCTCTTTATGTCAGGTATCTGCAAACGGTCAATCGTGTTCTACCAGTAGGTCATGGGGATGATGTGGCAGATCACTAGGTGTCGGACGGATTCACAGAAAAAAAATTTAAGGTAGGGAAATTTCGCACTGGCCATATCCCGCCGGCATTTAAAAACTCGGTATCCCCAGTATTAAAGGTACCTTTTCAGCGTACCCAGTGAAAACCTACGAGATAGCTTACTGAAATTCACTTTATTCGTAAACTGTATTTTAAACCAATAAGGGGAACTCGATCATTTCTTTGACGCGGGGTAATGAATTGGGTCAATGTCATTTGGTATGAAATGTCCACAGTTCTGGCCATGGAATTACAGGAAGAAGATTGTCCGGCAGAGATAAAAGGTACATATAAGCTGTACTATTCTCAATTCCAAATACTCTGAAACAGTCATTCTCAACCTTTTTATCCTTGAGAAACCCTTGAAATTGTTTTTTAATTCTCAGGGAACCCCTGCATAGCTAGAAGAAACCAGTTTTTCCTTTTTTTAAATTTCTTAATTGATTTTTTTTTTATACTGCAAGTAAAACTCTACTCTGCAAGATGCTAATGAAATATGTGCAAGAGTGAGCACGGTCCTATTGCACACTGCCATACGGGGCTGCTCGGTCACTGCCCACCACTGCGAGCGTTAACATCGCCTGGTACGCAAAGTTAAAAAAAAAACACGTTTATTTATTTTTAAAAAAAAACAATTTTCAATCATGCTCTCTCGCGGAACCCCTAGCGACCTCTCGCGGAACCTCTGCGTTCCGTGGAATCCCGGTTGAGAAACCCTGCTCTGAAACCTAAAAACAGTCATGAGTTTATCTAGTCGGATCTTCAGTGTGTGACCGGATGGCCTATACTACCATAATTCGTGCTAATAAACTATATCAGATTAGAAATAAAAGACTGAAGTACTTGAGCAAGACCAACAGATCGAAGTACTTGAGCAAGACTAGCAAGTAATACAAACACTAGTCAAATAAAGATGACGTCAATACTCTTTGTGTAGAAACCTACTATTAAAAACCGGAAGAGCATTTAGTTTAAAGAGTATGGAGATAGATGATTGGCTAATAACAACATACGAGAGGAAGTCAGTAAGTAGGTTACAAACTAATATGGGGAAGCTGAAAATGGTATTTGGTAGTTTCTAAAGGTGTCATTAGAAGTGCTGTTAACCCATTTCCAGAAGAAAGGTGAGAATGTGAACGCTGCATCTTACTGTGAAGTTCTGTTGATGTTTCGGGATGCAATTCGAAGAAAACGCCCAGGCCTACTGACTAGAGGGGTACTGCTCCATCACGATAATGCCAGACCACATACAGCTCGATTAACCCAGGAGAAAATTTAACAACTAGGGTGGCAAATTCTTGCACATCCGCCTTACAGTCCCGACTTAGCCTCAAGTGATTTTCACCTGTTTGGTCCACTAAAAGCTCACCTTGGCGGTAAACATTTCGCGGGTGATGCAGAGGTTGAACGTGAGGTGTGGATGTGGATGAGACAGCAGAGCACGCACTTCTATGCTGCAGGTTTCGAAGCACTAATACAGCAATTGGATAAGTTTATCAATGTTGGTGGAGATTACGTTGAGAAATAAAGGGGGAAATCTAGGTGCAATAATACATGGTGTTCAAGTTTGTATCTCATTTATTTATTTTTTTCATAACCATTTGTAACCTGACTTCCCCTCGTAGTAACCAAATACGTCATAGAATTTGGTATAGAGAGTTTGTAGCCAGTTAGTTTAAAGGGTATACTAACGAACTTGTTAACAATGTACCAATCAAATACATTTTTGGACTTAGCTTCCGGTAAAACAACTAATGAGATAGTTACCATGGTTAGCCTATGTCACCACTTTTGTATAAATAACGTAACTTACACAGTTTAGGAGGGGTCATTCTAATCAGAGTACCGATTAGTTTTGACGAGATCATCTCAGGCTCCTTTAGACAGTAGAGCCTATCCCCTTACACAAGTAAAACTGACTCAACGAAACAAGAATTGTGCATTAGGTTTTCTTTATTCTTCAGATTGGAATAGTGTTCAACAATTGTATAAGGTTTGTAAATCCTCGATTTTAGTATAAGAGTAAGATTTTTTTTTAACTGGCAGACAGGAAGTTCACTGTCGAAGCATCTGTAAAGATTTACAGATATTTGAAAAGGATTTTATGCAAACGATATATCGACCCAGATGTCTTTTGTAAAGTCATCATACCTTATTTGAAACAAGAACGTTCTGGCCGTTTATAGCCAGGGTATTGAGTTGTGTAAACCTACAGAACATTATTGAATTGTCCAGTTGGACACAACGTTATATAAATTGAGGAATCTGTTAATAAACCTTATTTTATAGAATCAAGTCAATCAACGGTATTGACTAATTTTATCTACTTCACAGTGAGACGTACTATGTATAGGAGACAACCTGCTGTGAGTTAAATGAATCTGGGTTAGAACAAATCTCTATCAAGTAATACCACCTCTGGCGAAAGGCCAGTACAGCTTGACAGATCCCTACATTAACCAGTGCCATATTCCATCTACGCGGGCACAAGTGTTAACCAAAGTAAATCCCCACAGCTTCTAAGCTGGCTATCGCTGCTTCATGCCCTTTGGTCTTTCTCCATTTCACTCTCTCTACAGGTTTCATGGCACTGCCTGCTCCCTTTCACTCTCTCTCTACAGGTTTCATGGCACTGCCTGCTCCCTTTCACTCTCTCTCTCTCTCTCTCTCTCTCTCTCTCTCTCTCTACAGGTTTCATGGCACTGCCTGCTCCCTTTCAATCTCTCTACAGGTTTCATGGCACTGCCTGCTCCCTTTCACTCTCTCTCTCTACAGGTTTCATGGCACTGCCTGCTCCCTTTCAATCTCTCTACATGTTTCATGGCACTGCCTGCTCCCTTTCAATCTCTCTCTTCAGGTTTCATGGCACTGCTTGCTCCCTTTCACTCTCTCTATCTACTGGTTTCATGGCACTGCCTGCAAAGTTACGTTGTGGGTCTTTTTCCTCTGTAAAATTCAGGTTAATTTCCAGATTGATCTCCCCACATTAGCTGTCCCTTTTCTTCTTCTTTATCGAAATTGGCCTAGCAAAAGAGGAAGCAACACGGGAACAAAAAGAACAAACAATCACCTTGCAGGAAAAGAATACCCTTATCAAGGCCATCAGGAAAGTTGACAAACAAAGAGACAACTATCACTATCTTGATCGAGCAAAACAGGTGATCCTGTTCCGTATTAGAACAGGACATAACAGACTGAACAGTCACTTTTACAGACTGAGATTGGTCCCATCACCCCTATGTACGTATGGACAGACAGCCGGACATATCCTGCAAGACTGTCACATGCTTAGTCAACTGCGGACTGAACATTGGCCCACAGAGACGCACATCCACACAAAGCTGTTTGGGAGTCTTGACGAACTTTCAATCACAGCAACATACATCCAGAGAACCGGACTTCTTGTGTAGACATTACTAAACAACAGCGAACGAGAAGAAGAAGAAGAAGAAGAAGAAGAAGAAGAAATTGGCCTAAACGTCGTCACATCTGACTCGGCTGTCTACTATTTCTGTTGCTGCTCTTTTCCTCCCCACTTTCCTGTCGTTCCTAGAAAGTATGCTGTTAAAACTCTTCTAATAATGAGGTAAGACGCAATCTATTTCTGGTCTCCATAACTTTCCCTAATGACCTAATATGCCAGGACCGTGGGCAAAGCGATGCCAAAAACTGTACACACTGTAAAGAAAAACAAAATGCAAAGAAAACAAACTTTTTTTATGTTTAGAACTCAGTTATACATTTAATTAACCCTACGCTTACGTGATATTTTTGTGTGCGGCTTATTATGGTTTACTGCCAGGGTTATTGTCTCCAAACCAACTTCTGTTATTGTTACGGTGATTTCACTGCATCGGTACCTGGCGTTCTAGAATGCTATAACCATTAACTTCAAAACATAAGGGACTTCAACAGAAGGGAAAGGTCGCATACAAACCTAGCGCTGCGCAAACGAAATAACTCAAGAGGTAATCCTGAAGAGGTTCGGAGGAATGTCTTCAAAGATGTGTTCCACTTTTGACTTTTTAACCCCTCCATTACACATAGAAAAGACAAAAATAATGAGAATAAATACAGGTAATGATAACACGGTTGAACTTGAAGAAACACCACTACAAGATGTAGAATGGTACACATATCTTGGCTGCAATATAGACTAAGTTGGAGGGACAGACAGTCATACCAAAATAAGAATACAGAAAGCAAGAGGAGTTTTCATTGCATTGTGAAATATATGGAGATCAAGAGAAATGGGATCCAACACAAAAATAAGAATTTTCAATTCAAATGTCAAGTCAGTACTATTATGTGGATCTGAAATATGGAGAACAACAAAGACAACAACCAAAAAGCTACAGACTTTCATAAATGGGTGCTAGCGCAGAATAGAAGGATTAAAATGGTATGGCAAGGTTACCAATGTTGAACTGATGACAAGAACCAGGTAAGTGCCAGTAGAACAAGAGATGATAAGAAGACGATGGCGATGGATAGGACACAGACTGAGGAAACCTGCTGATAGCATTACAAGTCAGTCCTTGTACTAGAACCCCCAGGGCAAGACAGGCAGAGGTAGACCAAGAAGCACATGGAGAAGAGAGCTGGAAACAGAGGTGAGAATGATGAGGAGAACGTGGAAAGAACTTGAGATGATGGCACGTGACAGGAGGACTTGGCATGTGTTTGTTGAAGGCCTATGCTCATTGGGGAGCGGAGGGTTATGAATGAATGAATGAATTACACAGAACGTCTAACACGAGTGCAGGGGCGTACCTAAAGTATTTGGCACCCGCGTTTGATCCATCCTTAAGCACCCACCCGCACATAACACACATATTTTATGCGTGCGAGTTGATTTTTAAGCAGGGACAGTACAGCCATAATAGTATCCGATGGCATATCCCTCTGACTGTCATCCGGGGCAGACCGCATCCCTCTTAGCACTCCACTGCACGAGTGAACAAGATTAACGACATAGAGACTAAGTATACTTTCATTAATCAGGAATGTTTATTTAGAACATTCTCATAGGCTGTTAATTCAACGTCTTTTCTTTCCATCTGAAGATACAACTCTTGCTGGTCAATCAATTTTTGGAAACATGTTTCTAGTCCAGTTCACTGTAGTTTCTGATACGACTAAGAAAGGATAGGACATTTGTGCAATCGTAAGAGACAATTAAACGAGGTTGAGCATGGGGCTGACAACCTCATCATGTAAAAACAGATTCAGAAAACATAAATGGAAGAGCAGATGAATGGCCCGAGTACTTCCCGGGGGATTTTTGATGAGACAACGAAAGAATACGAATGCTGAACGCTCAGACGATGAGAAGCCAACTAATATGAAGCTGTGCGTGGAGCTTCCACAGAAACCATAGCCGCAGTGGTGTCCCCATACTCCGTAAGGAGCGCTAATGAAAATGACGATGAAGAGCACGTCAATGCTTCGATGGAGACTTCCGGTACAGACTGACTGCTGTTGTGGTTCTATGCTTCACAGGCAGCTGATAAAAGGATTTGATGATGATGATAATAATAATATCTCGAGTGCACTAAGTATGAAACTCTCCAACGACAACTTCACAGATGCCACGAAAAGACCTACCTTAGCCTGCCGTCAACAGCAGCAGCGCCGCCTGGAATGAGTTTGGTAATGAAGATGCTGGGGTCGTCCCCGATATGTGGGTTGTCGCTGCCTCCACCGATGCTGAAGCCAAGTCCCCCGTTGCCCTGTAGATACGGGAATGAAGACGATAAGGTAACAGTAATAATGGTGTCTTGAAGATAATGCACAGATGACATTAATATAAACGTTATCTTCCCGTGGGAAAGTTATCTTCCCGATGAAAAGTTGTCTTCCCCATCAAAAGTTATCTTCCCGGCGAAACGATAACAAATAATACTGAAACACTAGGCTCGGTCGTCCATTATGATGGTATTTTCCAGGGTTGTGGTTGGCCCAAAAAATTGTCCGACTCCGACAATTTTAACAATCCGACTCCACTAAAAAAAAATGACCAACATCACGACGCCGACTCCAAAGCAGTGGTATTTGCAAACCCTGGGCATTTTAAACATACATGATTGTCTCACCATTATTTCGTCATGTACATTACTGCTGTTTTCCTTGCATCTCGTCCATAAATCATAATTAATGTCTTCTTATGACAGGAAACTCTAAAACACAGTGTTACATCAGGATGTAGTCTAAGCATCAGAAGTGGTTCCTCCCGCCGTCGGACAAGTGTTTCGGCCCTCTAATCTTCTTTACACTCTAAGGCAGGGTTCAGCAACCCAGGAGCTTGTGGATCGACTTTAGTAACACTGAGCCCGCTAAAGATCTACTCTCTCTCTCTCTCTCTCTCTCTCTCTATATATATATATATATATATATATATATATATATATATATATATATATATATAGAGACACAGAGAGAGAGAGAGAAAGAGAGAGAGAGAGAGAGAGAGAGAGAGAGAGAGAGAGAGAGAGAGAGAGAGAGAGATGTGTATGCGCGCGCGTTTGTGCTTGTAAAATTAAGCCGGGGGAGGAGGGAGTGGAATGATGATCCTTACAATGAAAAGATCGTCTCCCTATGCCATGCAGTCCACGAATATACTTTAGCAGCCAGCTCGAGAGTTTTCCGTTGGGAATTCGGAAAAAGGACCTTTGATCTCTGGGACATCGCAATTTTAAATGCAGGCCGGAGGTCTCTCGTCTAATGATCTACCAAATCTTCCACTGGGATCTACCGGCAGATCGGGATCACCTAGTTGCCGACCCCTGCTATAAGAGGTCATGACTCTCACGTGTCTGTCTCTTGATGTGTTTTTCAGCCTGTACTGGGAACTGAACCTTACTCATTAGACTAACATATACTCTGTTAAAGTCAGGCGCTATAAATTCATTCAACTTCTGTGGCCCGTTCTGTTGCCTATGGATACTGCGCAAACATTTGAGTGGTAAATGTAGTTTCCGGGAGGTCTCTGAAGAGACAGACAAAGAACAGGTCCTACTGCACCCTAAGGCATCTCGTACAATGTGACTACTCCGATGTTGTGCATTGGGAACTGGCAGCCTCATCATGTCAAACACACTGCCACACAAACCACTGCTGCAATAGCCGTGTGAATGTTTGGTACAGGCTTCCTGTAAAGGGGGGGGGGGGGGAGCTACGGTGGTGGGCCCATGTACCGTAGGGAGCGCAAATAATGCTGATTGTGTCATACGGACATATTTATACTGCATCCTAGTATGATGCTCTAGCAATTGCACATTCCATATTTGTGGACGGTTGGCCACAGCTAAGCATGCTTGTTCTACTGGCACTTGTCTGATTCTTGTCATCTCTTGTTCTACTGGCACTTGTCTGGTTCTTGTCATCTCTTGTTCTACTGGCACTTGTCTGGTTCTTGTCATCTCTTGTTCTACTGGCACTTGTCTGATTCTTGTCATCTCTTGTTCTACTGGCACTTGTCTGATTCTTGTCATCTCTAGTTCTACTGGCACTTGTCTGATTCTTGTCATCTCTAGTTCTACTGGCACTTGTCTGATTCTTGTCATCTCTTGTTCTACTGGCACTCGTCTGATTCTTGTCATCTCTTGTTCTACTGGCACTTGTCTGGTTCTTGTCATCTCTTGTTCTACTGGCACTTGTCTGGTTCTTGTCATCTCTTGCTCTACTGGCACTTGTCTGGTTCTTGTCATCTCTTGTTCTACTGGCACTTGTCTGATTCTTGTCATCTCTTGCTCTACTGGCACTTGTCTGGTTCTTGTCATCTCTTGTTCTACTGGCACTTGTCTGATTCTTCTCATCTCTTGTTCTTCTGATTCTTCTCATCTCTTGTTCTACTGGCACTTGTCTGATTCTTCTCATCTCTTGTTCTACTGGCACTTGTCTGATTCTTCTCATCTCTTGTTCTACTGGCACTTGTCTGATTCTTCTCATCTCTTGTTCTACTGGCACTTGTCTGATTCTTCTCATCTCTTGTTCTACTGGCACTTGTCTGATTCTTCTCATCTCTTGTTCTACTGGCACTTGTCTGATTCTTCTCATCTCTTGTTCTACTGGCACTTGTCTGATTCTTCTCATCTCTTGTTCTACTGGCACTTATCTGATTCTTCTCATCAGTTCTGCATTAGTCATCTTGTCATACTATTTTAATCCTTCTATTTTACACATGCGCCCATTTTCCTGTCTGTAAGCTTTTTTGGTTGTTGTTTTTGCTGTTCTCCATGTTTCAGAGCCATACAATAGGACGCCGTGACATTTGAGTTGAAGATTCTTATTCTAGTGTTGAACTCAATTACCCTTGGATCGCCATATATGTTCGTTACAATTATTAATAAAGTTTTAGTCTGTCAGTGATCTGACATTTTTTGCACGGATAGTAACAGATTAACGAAATCGCCATTTCATATTTTATGCAAAACTCTCTGTCAATGGAAGTAAGAAAGAGAGGGCTTTTCTGAGTTATTATCAGCCAATTCTAACGTAGAAAAGTGGGTCGCGGACAGTTAGCTAACAAATAGGAAAAGCCATGGAGGCCACAAAGCTGTGGTTTTACAGAATAATGTGAATAATACTTTGGACAGCTAAAAACAGTGATGAGAATATCACGAAAGTTGCCAGTGCGTAAAGGAAGCTTATTATTCACACTTGTGTAAAAGCCCGTCAGCACCAATACCTAACGGCAATTTTACTTTTTCAACAAAAGTATTTTTTAAAACCACTGTGCATCACCACAGTACACGAGCTACGTAGCCGCAGCGAGGATCCTAATGTGTGTATAAGTGATCACACATTCTATAAATATTTTTGTGCACACCGTCATTTGCGCATTCTTCTTTGGTATGTGTTACTATTTTCGGGAGAGTATATATAAGGGAAACAATACAACTAATATCTAACTTTAAACCAAAGTTGATTCCTTTAGCGTTAGTGACAGAAAAAGCTGGGATTTTATATATAGGATTATAATAAAGTTCACTTTCTTTGGTGATATGATGAGAAAAGGGAAGCTGGGAGCATATCGTGACATCAGGAAAGATAGAAGGAAAAAAGAGAGAGAGGACGATAAATAGAGAGAAAGATACTGGGCAGTTGACATCATGGCTTGAAGAGAAGTCAATAACGTAAACTGATAAACAGTACAGGAGACAAGAAGTTGTGGAGCGACATGATCACTTACGCCAGTACAGTTTGGTTTGGTTTGAAGAACTATCACGCCAGTACGGTTTGGTTTGATTTTAAGAACTATCAAGCCAGTACGGTTTGGTTTGGTTTTAAGAACTATCACGCCAGTAAGGCTTGGTTTGATTTTAAGAACTATCACGCCAGTAAGGTTTAGTTTGATTTTAAGAACTATCACGCCAGTACGGTTTAGTTTGGTTTTAAGAACTATCACGCCAGTACGGTTTGGTTTTAAGAACTATCACGCCAGTACGGTTTGGTTTGGTTTTAAGAACTATTACGCCAGTACGGTTTGGTTTTAAGAACTATCACGCCAGTACGGTTTGGTTTGGTTTTAAGAACTATCACGCCAGTACGGTTTGGTTTTAAGAACTATCACGCCAGTACGGTTTGGTTTGGTTTTAAGAACTTTTTTCATTGCACACGGATATTAAAGTTGGTAGTTACATAATAAAATATAATATGAAAGAAAGAACTAATAAAAAATATATGTCGGAGTAAAGAGACAGACACTGTTGCTCACCTGCCCCCCTCCACTACTTTAACATTTTAAAAAAAAACAGAGGAAGAAAAAGCAATATGCAGACACAATACATCGCAACATGTGTAGACCGGCTTCGAGGAAGTTGATAGTGACTGGGAGCCCACACAACAAAGACTATTGCCATGCTTATATGAACAAATATGCGCGTGAGTAAACTTTAACAAAACATACGTAACACTACAGGTCATTTTCGTAACTAAAATGAACTCACCAAAACTTCTGCACAAGCCTGAACACGGGAATCTCACATGAGTTTTAACAAGCAGTTAAAGGACCAACACACAATCCCTGCACGAGTAGATGCTTGGCCCGCTGTGCAGTTAAAAATGCTGGTGTGTCATCGAGTTTCTACAATTACCTTCAGGCAGTTAGCAGAACCAAGTTATAAAATAAGGCCTAGCCCACGTAGTTGCAGAAATATAACTGAAAGAGAACTCGCTCAAGCAACAAAATTTCCCCCCTTCTGTTTTTTAAATAGTTTTTATTTCTTCTATGTAGACAGGCATTTTCCCCCATGCTGTTGTCTTCAAATAAAGATAAAGCAGCGAACATGCTGGAATTACATTTTCACCCCCAACCTATGTTGTTCCTTATGTTTGCCATTCGATCTGGGCTTGTATTAATTCATTCCTTCAACTACTTTTCAAATAGTTTTTTTTTTTTTTTTTATATTAGCCAATCAGAAAATACATAAATCGAAATATCGGGATAGTACTGATTACATAAAATATTCAGAGCTATGGTTTATCAAAGCAGTTCAGTAGGATCATGACTCGTGTCTGACCCAGCCAATCGTAAGCTAGCTTATGAGAGGTAACATTACAGTTCAAATGCTAGGTTAGTCAGTTGGTTCAAGAAGCATCGGACACGAACAATTCCGTGCTGATAAGTCAGTTTTGCTCCAAGCTCTTTACGGAGCATGGAACCACCACAGCAGCTCGCCCCCTTTGCAAGAAGCCTGCACCAAAGCACGTGCTCCCGCAGCTGTGGTTTCTGCAGTAACTTGTTTTAAATGATAAGGTCGCCAGCCTCATGCATACCCTCACATTAGTAGCCTTCTACGACACGCCCGTGGGAGCCGTACTCCTATACTTTCTTTGTTCTCTGATAGACCCCGGACGTTATGCAAAGTTACTTCCTGGTTGAAGCACGTGTTTTACATCTGTCTGATGATGGTCATGATGAAAACAAAACTGACGGTGACGACGACGACTACCTCGGGTCTTTGTATCTAACAACTTACATTCCATCTATCAAGGTACATCTAACACAAGATTCTAAGATTCAATCCTCTCCCTCTCTCAAGCCCCGTACCGCCACTGGTGTGTTACTTTCTTTTTTTTCTTCCGCGACAACTTAATATACACGTCGTCATTATTCTCCATTAGCTATTATCTACAGGCGCCCAACAGAAAGCTAATGTCACGATTAATTTAGCTGAGCCAGCACCCCGTGAGATGAGAGCACAATCTTTGTCTGCGTCAGGATCTTTGAGATTACGCAGTGACTGATATTATTTTGTGGAGGTGCGAGTCAAATAATTTTGTTTTTTCAAAATCCGTGTGACATTTAAACGAAAGAAAGAATGAAAGAAGGAAGGATGTGTGCAGGCAAGAAGGAAGGCAGGCAGGAAGGAATGAAGGAAGGAAGTGAGCGATGAAGGTAGTGAGCGATGAAGGAAGGACGGGTGCGCGATGAAGGAAGGAAATGAGCGATGAAGGAGGGAAGTGAGCGAAGAAGGAAGGAAGGAAGGAAGAAAGCGATTAATGAAGAAAGGAAGGAAGGAAGGAAGTGAGCGATTAATGAAGAAAGGAAGGAAGGAAGAAAGTGAGCGATTAATGAAGAAAGGATGGAAGGAAGTGAGCGATGACGGAAGGAATGGCGTGAGCGATGGAGGAAGTAAGGAAGTGAGAAATGATGAAAGGAAGTGAGAAATGAAGGAAGGAAGTGAGAGAAGAAGGAAGGAGTGAAGGGAGGGGAGGGAGGAAGGAAAGGGAAGGAAGGAAAGGAAGGAAGGGAGAGATCAAGTAAGGAAGGGAGATGAAAGAAGGTAGGAAGGATATGAGCGATGAAGGAAGGAATGGGGCGACGAAGGAAGGAATCGAGCGATGAAGGAAGCTAGTGAGAGATGAAAGAAGGACGGAAGCTATAAGGAAGGAAGCTATAAGGAAGGAAGAAAGTGAGAAAGGAAGGAAGTGAGCGGTTAAGGAAGAAAAGAAGGAAGGGCATGAGCGATGAAAGAAGGAAGGAAGTGAGAGATGAAGGAAGGAAGGAAGGAAGGAAGGAAGGAAGGAAGGAAGGAAGGAAGGAAGGAAGGAAGGAAGGAAGGAAGGAAGGAAGGAAGGAAGGAAGGAAGGAAGGAAGGAAGGAAGGAAGGAAGGAAGGAAGGAAGGAAGGAAGGAAGGAAGGAAGCAAGCGATGAAGGAAGCGATGAAGGAAGGAAGAAAGTTAGTGATGAAGGATGGAAGTGAGTGATGAAGGAAGGAAGTGAGTGATGAAGGAAGGAAGTGAGAGATGAAGGAAGGAAGTGAGAGATGAAGGAAGGAAGTGAACGATGAAGGAAGGAAGTGAACGATGAAGGAAGGCAGTGAGCGATGAAGGAAGAGAACGATGAAGGAAGGAAGGAAGGAAATGAAAAGAAAAGAAGCGCCTTGTACTGTATCAAATTTAACTTATTAAGAAAACAACTTCGTAAAAATTACCAGTATATCACTGAAACACACCGCAAGGTCTTTTATATTTCGAGATGCGCCTTAATATAACCAACTGCCCCTGGGTCTAGGTAGAATAGAGCACGCCTCGACAAAACGAGGCAACCTTTAATTTTTAAATAAATAAAATATTATCGTAGAAAGTGATTGACCTTACATCACTGTAAGCTAGTCCAGTTAACCTGTTCCATCCTTTCAATAGTTTTCTCGATAACCCTCCAATCCTTCAGTACTTTAAACACTGTTTATCGTGTACTTTTCAACCCTACACCACTCCCACATCCATTCAGCATTTAACAACCATCAATTGCTCTTCACCTTAATAGCCGTAAAACATCAGATTCTTCGCCTGTCCATATAACCCGTTAGCGATTCTGTTGAACAATGTTTCTGTTCCAATTTTAAATACTGTAAATTCTTATTATTCTTTCATGTCGTATCAAATGCTTCCGTACTCTTCATATTTCTTGTCATGGGTGTCATAAGTTCAGTATTTAAATTTTACGCTGTGTGCTTACTGTGATGAACATACCATTTCTCCACTAACAGACCTTTGCAATTATAAAATTACTAGCAATAACCCGTCAATATTGACAGGTTTTTAATTATAGTGTGTTGTTTCTGTTACATGTATTACAGACGGTACTATCACTACTGTGGTCATTTCATTGCAGGTTACCGACATTAGATATTTGTAGTGAAAATTATATGGATGTATTAAATAAGAACACCCGTGTGTTACCGGGGCCCGAAAGGGGAGCAAAGAATAGTAACACTGTTCCCTGCCAAGCATGTCGTAGAAAGCGACTAAGGAGGGTTGGGCATTGGGCCGGTTACCCCATCCCGTAAAAAATTTAAACCACAAAAAAACTTCAACAAACATGGACAAGTCAATTAAGGAAAATAAAACACAGCCATCCAAGACAGGGGAAGGTCCTCTCGCAGGGAGGCGTATGATGCAACACAGAGAAAGCCGAAAGGAGTCTGTGTTGCTGACTAACCTTCTTTCTTCTAGGAGAACTTCCAGATTTGGCACCTGGAATGTTCGGACATTAAACAAACAAGGGAAAGTGGCACAAGTAGCAGCAGAGATGAGGGAATATAAAATCGAGGTTCTGGGACTGTGTGAAACAAAGTGGAAAGGGGGTAGACAGGAAGAAACTCATCACAGGTGAATTAGTGCTGTCCTCAGGACATGAAGACGAAAGTTCACACCACAATGAAGATGTAGCTCTTATGTTATCTAAAGAAGCATAGAAAGCACTCATTGAATGGGAAACTGTTGGACCCAGAATAATAACAGCTACTTTTAAAACAGCTAAAAAGAAAATACATGTAAATGTCATCCAATGTTATGCACCAACTAATGACAAAGAAGAGTCTGTGAAAGAAGCATTTTATACTAGACTACAGGAAATTATGGAAAAAATAAAAAGAAGAGACATCACAATTTTGATGGGTGACATGAATGCAAAGATAGGTACAGTCAACACCGGCTTTGAAGAAGTCATGGGAAAACATGGGCTAGGAATAATGAATGAAAATGGGGAACTATTCTCAAACTTCTGTGCTTCAAATCAACTGGCTATAGGAGGAAGCATGTTTCCACATAAGAGAATACACAAGGCAACATGGATATCACCAGACCATAGAACAGAAAATCAGATTGATCATACATGCATAAACAAGAAGTTTAGATCATCATTGCAGGATGTAAAGGTATATAGAGGAGCAGATGTGGCATCAGATCACCACCTTCTGATAGCCAAAGTAAAAATGAAACTCAAGAGAAATGCAACAATGCAAAATTATAGATAACAATTTAATGTAGGACATCTAAGAAATCAAGAAACAAGAGACAAATTTGCGGTCACAATATCCAACAAATTCCAAGTGCTCCAACAGCTGGAAGATGCAGAGAATACAGAAGACTATTGGCAGCAAATCAAAACGGTATGGAATGAGACATGTGAAGAAATACTGGGGAAAAGGGAACGACAACAAAAAGCATGGATAACAACAGAAACCATCAATAAGATAAAAGACAGGAAAAACAAGAAAGCAGATTTAAACACAAGCAAAACCAGAAGTTCCAAAGCCAAGGCTCAAGAAGTGTACACAAAAGCAAACAAAGAAGTAAAAAGAAGTATCAAAAGAAACAAGAGGAAGTATATTGAGGAGTTGGCAAGAGAGGCAGAAGATACAGCAGCCAAAGGGAATATGAGAGAACTGTATAACAGCACAAAGAAGCTAACGGGGAAATACAAACAAACAAGTTATTCATAAAAGACAAGAATGGAAAACTGCTCAGCAATATACAAGAGCAAATGAAGAGGTGGACAGAATATTTTGAGGACTTTCTCAATAGACCAGCTCCACATAACCCCCCGGACACACAGCCAGCAGAAGAAGAGCTACAAATTAACGGTGAAAGACCAACGAAGGAAGAAATAAAGAAAGCCATAAACCTTCTAAGAGATGGAAAAGCGTCTGGACCTGATGGCATTCCAGCAGAGGCCATCAAAGCAGATATCGACACGGCTACAGAGATGTTATATAAATTACTTGGTAAAGTCTGGGAAAAGGAAGAGATACCAGCAGAATGGAAGGAAGGATATCTGGTTAAGTTGCCTAAGAAGGGAAATTTACAAGAGTGCACAAATTATAGAGGAATAATGTTACTTTCAGTGCCAGGAAAAGTATTAAACAGGATTATCCTTGAGAGATTAAAAGAGTCCATAGACAAGAAACTGAGAGATGTACAAGCAGGTTTTCGACAAAACAGACACGGCTACAGAGATGTTATATAAATTACTTGGTAAAGTCTGGGAAAAGGAAGAGATACAAGCAGAATGGAAGGAATGATATCTGGTTAAGTTGCCTAAGAAGGGAAATTTACAAGAGTGCACAAATTATAGAGGAATAATGTTACTTTCAGTGCCAGGAAAAGTATTAAACAGGATTATCCTTGAGAGATTAAAAGAGTCCATAGACAAGAAACTGAGAGATGAACAAGCAGGTTTTCGACAAAACAGATCCTGTACAGACCAGATAGCCACTTTGAGAATAATAGTTGAACAAAGTCTGGAATGGAATTCACCACTATACATTGGATTTGTGGACTACGAAAAGGCATTTGACAGTGTAGACAGAGAATCACTTTGGAAATTGATGAGGCATTATGGAGTTCCCCTGAAGATCATTAATTTAATAAAGAAAACATATGAAGACATGACATGCAGAGTTCTTCATGAAGGACAGCTTACAGAACCGTTTGGGATAAGAACAGGAGTGGGACAGGGATGCCTCTTGTCTCCATTTCTTTTCTTACTAGCAATAGACTGGGTTACGAGAACATCGACAACACACAACAGAAATGGAATCCAGTGGACTCTGACTAAGCAGTTGGATGATCTGGATTTTGCTGAGAGAGAAGGTCATACAAGGAGAGTTAAAGACATACAGGGAGAGTTAGACATACAAGTAGAGTTAAAGAAAGACATACAAGGAGAGAGAAAGTCATACAAGTTAAAGACATACAGGGAGAGTTAGACATACAAGGAGAGTTAAAAAAAGACATACAAGGAGAGAGAAACTCATACAAGTTAAAGATATACACTGAGAGTTAAAGACATACAAGGAGAGAGAAAGACATACAAGGAGAGTTAAAGACATACAAGGAGAGTTAGACATACAATGAGAGAGAAAGACATACAAGGAGAGAGAAAGACATACAAGGAGAGAGAGAGACATACAAGGAGAGAGAAAGACATACAAGGAGAGAGAAAGACATACAAGGAGAGAGAAAGACATACAAGGAGAGAGAAAGACATACAAGGAGAGAGAAAGACATACAAGGAGAGAGAAAGACATACAAGGAGAGTTAGACATACAAGGAGAGTTAAAGAAAGACATACAAGGAGAGAGAAAGACATACAAGGAGAGAGAAAGACATACAAGGAGAGAGAAAGACATACAAGGAGAGAGAAAGACATACAAGTAGAGAGAAAGACATACAAGGAGAGAGAAAGACATACAAGGAGAGAGAATGACATACAAGGAGAGAGAAAGTCATACAAGGAGAGTTAAAGACATACAAGGAGAGTTAAAGACATACAAGGAGAGAGAAAGTCATACAAGTTAAAGACATACAAGGAGAGTTAAAGACATACAAGGAGAATTAAAGACATACAAGGAGAGTTAGACATACAAGGAGAGAGAAAGACATACAAGGAGAGAGAAAGACATACAAGGAGAGTTAAAGACATACATGGAGAGTTAAAGACATACAAGGAGAGAGAAAGACATTCAAGGAGAATTAAAGACATATAAGGAGAGAGAAAGACATACAAGGAGAGTTAAAGACACACGAGGAGAGAGAACGACACACAAGGAGAGAGAACGACATACAAGGAGAGTTAAAGACATACAAGGAGAGAGAAAGACATACAAGGAGAGAGAAAGTCATACAAGGAGAGAGAATGACATACAAGGAGAGAGAAAGACATACAAGGAGAGAGAAAGACATACAAGGAGAGAGAAAGACATACAAGGAGAGAGAAAGACATACAAGGAGAGAGAAAGACATACAAGGAGAGAGAAAGACATACAAGGAGAGAGAAAGACATACAAGGAGAGAGAACGACATACAAGGAGAGAGAAAGACATACAAGGAGAGAGAATGACATACAAGGAGAGAGAAAGACATACAAGGAGAGAGAAAGACATACAAGGAGAGAGAAAGACATACAAGGAGAGAGAATGACATACAAGGAGAGAGAAAGACATACAAGGAGAGAGAACGACATACAAGGAGAGAGAAAGACATACAAGGAGAGAGAACGACATACAAGGAGAGAGAATGACATACAAGGAGAGAGAACGACATACAAGGAGAGAGAACGACATACAAGGAGAGAGAAAGAAGAGGAGTGCCAACTATAAAAAAGCAATAATGAATGCGGACAAATGAGGAAAATGCAGCATTGCTATTCAATGTATTATAGTGCTGTAGAAGGACACAACATAGAAAAAAAGCAAAAAGATGGATAAACAACAGACATGCACAGCTGACGACATGTGCTGTTTTATCACGTAAAGGTGCAGCACATTAATTTCATGCAATATCTAAATTTTCACAGGGACAGAAGCTCCTGGTCATCGGCAATATCTATATTTTCACGGGGACAGAAGATCCCGTTCATCTGCAATATCTAAATTTTCATGGGGACAGAAGATCCCGGTCATCGGCAATATCTAAATTTTCACGGGGACAGAAGATCCCGGTCATCGGCAATATCTAAATTTTCACGGGGACAGAAGATCCCGGTCATCGGGGCAATATCTAAATTTTCACGGGGACAGAAGATCCCGGTCACAGGCAATATCTAAATTTTCACAGGGACAGAAGATCCTGTTCATCGGCAATATCTAAATTTTCGCGGGGACAGAAGATCCTGTTCATTGGCAATATCTAAATTTTCACGGGGACAGAAGATCCTGTTCATTGGCAATATCTAAATTTTCACGGGGATAGAATATACAGTTCATCGGCAATATCAAATTTTTCAAACTGTTCTGTCAGTCCACTAAATTATTATATTTATGTTGACTGATGTCATAGTTTTCATAACCTAATCTATAGTCAGTAAGACGAGAAAACGTTACAAGAGGCCTTCCCTGCCACGCTCCGATTCTTAATTAAAAGGGTTCTATAATTTGTCCTACGTGAAAGATTCGGCACTGGATATCTTCATATGCTTTCTTTATTATTTTAATGAACTTAGGGAGACTACAAAAGCTTTCTAATGAAGTAAACTGTGCCAGATAATGAAATAAAATGGATGTGTACGGTAATGAAATGCAAATGGAAGTAAAAAGCAAATCTGCAGGTAAATAATAATAATTAATAAATAAAAAAGAAGAACTCAATATAATAACACCATGCAAATAAAGTGAACAAATTTACGCTTCACGCGACTCAGTTACATTAAAGGCTCTAATTAGATTCCACATATCTTTAGTGTTTTTTATGTAGCTTAATTAAACACTTTCATTTGCCTCAGAAGTAAATCATTAATGGCTGTGTTTAACTGCTGTCGTTTACGTCTCGGTGTTTGCGTGAGCGTGCGCACACGTGCGTGCGGATGTGTAAAAAAAAAAAAAAATACACCCTGCGACATTCCCAAAACTAATAAAATAAGAATATAATGTATTGCCCCTCACGTTGACAGTTCTTTCATAAGAAAATTCTGTGTATATCAATGATAGGAAACTCTAAACTCCTTATCACTCTGATACAACAGGAGGCAATCTGATCATCAGAAGAGGTCCTTCCGTCGATCAAGTGTTTCGGCGCCTTAATATTCTTTACACTCTAAGGGGGGCGGGTCCACATGGGTCATGACTCCCAAGTGTCAGCCTCCTGTTGTCTTGTGCACTGCGTTCTTGAACTGTTTTCGGGCATGATTCTTTTGCTTCCTGATCTCTTCTATTCTCATTTGTCTTCTGCTTTTTTTTTGTGGTGGGTTACTTTTCATTGCCTTCCTGACTTCAAACACTTTGCGACAGTGAAGATATATTATGTTGCCGAAGATTTCCAGTTTTTTTTCCAAGGTTATCTGCTTCAGATTGTTATCCAACTCTTTCCACAAGGCTTCGTCCAGCTGTTCCCAAAGCCCTTTTGCACTGGCAGGTGGAAACTTGATGGCATCTCTTTTCCCGTCCAAGAAGTGTGTGAGATCATCACCAGGCAGATAACATTGAATATTCTCTGCGCTGTGGCGAATGTATCAGAATGTATTAACTGCGGAAATCGACAACCGAAATGATATGACGGATGTGCAGACATCCTGACAAATGCGCTGCCAGGCGTTATTTTGCCGGAATGAAAAAATTACCCGTTCTTCGGCACGTCAAAATAAACGAACAACGCCACCTGCGACAAGATTACATTGTTCTAACCCTTCATGACCGTGAACAAGGCGGGGCAAGACCACGTGCAGCGAATGGCGCTCTACATTTCCTGAAACCGGAAGGCCAGGCCATTATACAAGGCATCCAGCCCCCAGCTGCTTTCCTAAACGACTTAATGGGCGTAGCTACATCTTCTAGAACTGAATCCACGCACCGTAAATGCGTATTTCCGACAAGGACAGTAAAATGACAATGGCTACAAGAGATATTTTCAGCATTTTCTTTATACAATTATTGCTGTTGTAATAAATCTTCTTTAAGCGTGCTCTTCTTCTTCTTCTTCACATACCGTGCCCGATGGGCGTAGGCGATCATGTCTCACTACAACTTGCTGTCTAAAGTAAAGCGTGTTCTAATGTAACAACATATCAGTGAAAGAAGGCAGACTGCCCCTGATCCCTGATACTATCGTTTACAATGGAACAGATACAAATTGCCCTATGACATGTGATATAAAGGGAACGTTAATAATCCCACGTAACCGAAGGTCGGGAATCGCACTCTTAATCACGTAAACGTTCATGAGCCTCAACTATATTAGCCAATCAGAAAATACATAAATGGAAATATCGCGTTACTACTGATTACATAAAATATTCAGACCTATGGTATATCAACGCAGTCCAACAAGATCATGACGCTTGTTTGAGCCAGCCAATCGTAAGCTAGCTTATGAGAGGCAAAATTACAGTTCAAATACTAGGTTAGTCAGTTGGTTCAAGAAGCATCGGACGCGTACAATTCCGTGCTGACAGTCAGTTTTTCTCCAAGCTCTCGAGGATTACGTATTGCTAAGATCACGCTAATCGAGCTTACAGAAAAGCATTAAAGTTGCCAGTGCCCGGAGGTTCTCCAGGCGACATACAAGAATATGCCTGTTTCTTCAGGGACTTCGTTAAATGCGACCAATACGAGGTTTGCGAATGGGGCTGGTCAACCTCATTATGTAAAACAAAAACTTCTACACATAAACCAACGCTGGAGGAGTCCGTCAATGCCTTGACTGCAGGCTTCCCATAAGTGGACCGGCCGCAGCAATGGTTCCATGTCCAAAAAATGAGAAAATGGGACATAATGATGAAGATTAAAGCTGTCTGTTGTGTCTAATTGGCAATATTTCAGCACAGTGGGAAAACTAAAACTAAATTTAACGTTGACGTTATTCTAATGAGATTGTTAAAGAGAAGATTAATGTATTAGTGGCTTAAGCATAGCAATATTGAGGTCAGTTGTTTTGTATAAGTGTGCCATTCTTTATGGTTCTTAGCATTCAATCAATCAATACCTTTAAGCTCCACCAGGAGCATAGGACTTCGAAGAAATATATGCCCATTCCTCCCGTCACGTGACATAATCTATGTCATATTCTTTCCATGTCTTCCTCGCCATTTCCATTTCTGTTGCCCGTTCTCTTCTCCGTGTGTTGTTTGGTACACCTCTGCCCCTCTTGCCATGGAGATCCCAGATCAAGGACGGCCTTGTAATGCTATCAACAATTTTGATCTCATTCATTAAGTCTCTTTTTTATTCTTAGCTTTTCTATGAATGCAATTTTCTGTCCATGAAGTACACTCCATTTAATCATAAATATTCACAAATAAATTTCAGTGGACTCAATTTATGTTCTCTTTAAGCTAACAAAAAACTGTATCATCTGCACGTCTAAGGTTTTTTTTTTTTTTAAATAGGACTTTTGCATAGGTTTGGTGAGCCGTGGCCCGTTCAACACAGACACGTCCGTCGGTTATATTATTAGGGAGAATGTCCAAATTAAAAGACCTTGCGGTCTGGCTTTTTTTTTTTTTTTAAGTGTGAATATCCCACTAAGTTTGGTCCAGGCATTTCTTCTAAGAGTATGAACATTTCTTCTGCGAAAATGTTAAACAGGCAAGGGACAATACACGCATCCTTGTTTTTCTGCATCTATAGGGTGATTGAAAAGTCACTTACGGAAAACTGGCTGTCATAGAAATATTGGGTCGATCTCTTTTCCTCTCCGGCAGTATTTATTTACAGTTTTTGTTTATTTAAAATTTTTTAGGCCACAAACGGCTCCTGGGTCGACCCAGCCCCAAATGGGTACCAGAGCTACTCTGGGAAGGTTAAGGCGGCCGGCGTGATGCCGACCACATCACCCCTCGTGTGCCGACGGTCAAGATAATATGGGCATTTTTTGGGTGGACTAAATTACGTGCTTTTCTGTGGTCGGCACATTTTCTTTCCCTGCTATCAAGCAGATATTTAGTACTTTCAAATCATCTTACACTCCTCTCAGTGATAAGTCGTCATGTCCGTTTGTTTACCCGTTCATCCCTGCTGGAAAAGGAGACGGATGAGATAATATTGACCGACAATTATGTTGGAAAATTTCGGGTGGGCTCGACATCAGGTTACGAATTAGCACTAAAATCGCCCAGCGAATTTGTTTAATCGCTGATAAGGCTGATGTGCTTTCCTCGACCAGATGGGTAATCGAAGAATTTTGTTTGCGCAAGCGACGGGTAGTTAGATTACTCGCCTGCGCGACATATTTCTGGACAGACAAGAATGACAAAATCGTTTCCGATACACCTTGTTACAAAGACATTGCTTTTAATGAAAGTAAGATGTATTTGAGAAAACATTGCCGAGAGAGGATCGGATGTTTTCATTCCATATTTGGGAGACATGACCGATGCAGCAACGCGCAGAAATTTCCATGTGGAAATAATTTACCCCCCCCCCCCCCCCCCCAAAAAAAAACATGTTTTAAACGACAGGCAGACATTCGGAATGAAGGCACAACACCCCTTCCGAATGGAGCCCTGCTTAACATCATAACAAACAAATGCGGGGGGAAACAGATAATATAACCTGACACCTTAGTCGGTTAAAAGCACTGTGAAAATTCACTCGCGCCAAGAAGACAACCAGTCCTTGCCAGAGTTAAGAATAGTACCAGGCCGGACTTTGTTGGAGCATACTGAGTACTTAGAGCCCAAGCCATCGCTACCATTTGAACACGGAAAACTGGAATCTGAGAGAACTGAAACACAAGTCAAAGGGGGAACTTATTGCTAAAGTACCAACGCCCCAGACCAAGTGTAAGAGGCCTCTACAAGTGCCTTTATTCCTCTGAAGTCGACGCTAGACACCATCATCAGACGCGGGACCAGCTTTTTCAGTTACTCCCTGATTCTACTTGAACGTGCTCAAACTCTTAAATCTTGACCAGGGACGCGTGTGATCCAGTCACCTATCTGCAAAAACCCAAACATCTGCGGGAGCAGAACAACTTTGGCAGCTAAGTAAAACTTAAAAGCTGCCAATGGAACTGTCCATTTTCGAAAACCATAACATCACACTGTGATGAATACTTTTTCTAAACAATTATTCCTTTTTATAACTGTTAAACATAATTGTTTTATTAAATTTGTTACATGTACTCGTATAAAGACAAATCTAAAGTTAATTTAATAATTTTGAATGTACTACAACTGTATGTCTCAGGCCATTCCTTAAATACACTCAAACAGAGCTATAAATAATAATAAAAGGAAATTCGTTGAATTAACTCAGCTAAAATTACATTACATAATCCTTCACAAAAGTTGACGGCAAAAGGCATATACCAGAGTTAAAGTGTTCAGCTAATGCAGCATTGTCCTCGCTTTTCTGAATATCTTGTGAGCATTCCCTGGAGGCTGAAGCATCATTATCCTTCTATCTACAACTCTGCCAAAAGTAATCTTGTGCAAAGGTAGACAGACACCTTTGGAGACCCACATTAGTAACTTTTGCGTTTTGGCCACTGTTGAACCACTACTGCAGAGCTAAGGGGAGGCAAACCGTGACACTGGTCAGTGCAGATTACTAAGCCCCCTCTATCGCCTCATGATATCTCATATAAATGAATGTCCATGTGTAACCGGAACCCCGATCTCTGAACACATTCTCCAAAACTGCCCAGCCCACGAACACCCACGACGCCTGACCAGTCCAGAGGATGCCGAAGCTAAGGGGCTGCCGCGCGGACCTGGAAAAGAGTGTGAACTTCGTCTGGCGATATGCCTGCAGATTTAGCTTGACTACAAACTGAACGCAGAAGAAGACTACCTAGTTAAATCCTAACTTGTATCCACTGGATATACATAAAAGAAATATCAAAACAATGAGTAAAGTCTGGCATTTGACAAACACGTTTCTATTTTTTTTTTATTCCACGAAAGAAAATAAAATTTAAAATGGGGAATAAACTGACGTTACAAGAGACAGCAAAAAATGGCTGCCCGCCATCAAATCGTGTGTTGAATAAACTGGATCTTACGCTGAGTTTTAATGTTAATGCGACATATCATTTTGTGTAATAAATTAGTAATTAAATGTCTTTATTGTGACGTTGCTTGATATAGACTAGTTGGATAGGAGTGAAGATATAACAAACCCACAATAGCCAGATCCAAACCTCAGAAATGAGGGTATGTGAGGAAGGTGGTTGAAGTAACAGGAAGGTGGTTGAAGTAACAGGAAGGTGGTTGAAGTAACAGGAAGGTGGTTGAAGTAACAAGAAGAGACATGGTCTGCAACCAGACGATACGCCAAGGCCTAAAAACCCAACCCCTGCAGACCCAGGTAGAACAGTCCCAACTAAGATGGTTTGGCCATGTCTGCAGAATCGGAGAAGATCGGCTACCACGACAAGCATGGGAAAACTAAGAGCCAGGGATCCAGGACGACCCAGAGTCCGCTGGGAGCACAACATTAGACAATCTTTGAAGGACCGATGACTAGAATGGAACCATGAGAGAAGGAAGAAAGCCGATAGGAGTCTAACGCTCTCTCTTCCAAACCTCTACACCTCACGGTAGAAGAGGAACGACTAAGTAAGTAAATGTCTTTATTTTGACGTTGCTTCATATAGACTAGTTGGACAGGCGTGAGCAAAAAACAAATTAAAAATAGAACGTGACTTTTCAGCCACCCTGTGTGTATCTAAGGTTTGTAATTCTTGCCACATCTTCGGAGTGGCTAAGAGGTAGGGCGTCCGCCTCGAATTCTAAAGGCACCAGGTTTGAATTATTCTCGGATAAGGGCGAAAAATAAAGAGGTCACGTGTGTAAGGGGAGCACGTAAAAAATCCCACGGCAGTTGGACATAGTAAAGAGTAGGCCGTGAGGCCGCTGCCCTGGCAACATTTAAGTATTAAAAACCTACCCACCACAAAAATATTTATAGAATGTGTGATTCCTATATACACATTTTAGGATTCTCGCCGGTGCTACGTAGTTCGTGCACTGTGCTGAGATCCTCCAGGTGTGATCTAAAGGAGGAGATTGGAGCATTGATGGAGCTGTCCGTGTGCAATGAAGATAGTCCTAAAAAAAAAACTAAAAACCAAACCAAGCCATATCTTACTCTCGCCATTTGTTACTAGAAGAGATTACTAAACGGTCTTACGTTGTTTCCATCAATAATTATTTTGTCCAGGCTTTCAATTAGCTTATCGTGACAGACTATGTCAAAAGCCTTCTTATGTTCCAAGAAGCACCTCTTAAAGTTCTGGACCTCTATAATTATACTGGTCTGCTAGTATTCTTGTACAGAATATAGCATCTCTTGTTCCGTTATTCTGCCGAAAACTAAATTGTCCTTCACGAGCTTGGTTGTCCGCTGTACTTTTCACTCTCACCCATTTGATCTTGTGAAATATTTTCACTGTGTGAAATAAGAGTGGGTGGTATGTTATACACACACTTCCCACACTAAACTGTACACTTAATGGAGGGAAACAAGTGAAAACCCGCATTCAAACACACACGCAACAAATTCGAAGAAAGAAAGAAAGAAAGAAAGAAAGAAAGAAAGAAAGAAAGAAAGAAAGGATGGCTCAGTACCATTACGCAGATGTCATGCAACCGTGTTCCAACCCAAGAGGAAAGTTCTCATAGTCGACAACCACCAAAACGAAATGTTGGGGAGGAGAGGAGAGAGAAAAGAGATAGAGAAGGGGGGTGGGGGGGACATGGAGGGTCTGTGGTGTTTGACACTCTTCTGTAATGAAAAGTAAGAATTTATTGCACTTCCAATTCAAGAAAGCAACACAGTTATTGACTTGCATCGTTAAAACTTGCATTCTGTTTTTAAACGAACACTGAAGTAACACTTACCCGATCCAGAAGGATCTCTTCATATTCCCATTCCCCACTGCCGTTGGCCTGAAACATCGAAGAAGGGAGTAAAAGTGAGTTGTCACCAACATAAATATCCGTAGGAATATCACTTTAATAAGCAGTATAAAGAAGATTACAAACAGTGGCTAAGGAATACAAATAGTGGTTATCTCATCTCTACGACATTTTATCGTTTGTATGTCTGCATAATCTTTGAATGGACCATCTGACATTCACTGTCTCCAAGCGTACAATGTTCACGTCACAGGAAAATTACGCGCGTTATGAGGCGCTTTCTGGCAAAATTCTGCTGAGTTTAACGCAGCGTGGACTTCTCACAGCAGCTGGTATGACAGTTTGGTTACGTTTATTATTTTCGGAGCTGTCCGTCGCATGTCACAGTCAAATTACTCACCATACTCTTCGGCGTGTTCTGTGAACTTTAAAACTTAACAGCTTATGTATCCGGTATTTCTTCTCTGATGTCGTGTCAATTTCTTCCGAAGATGGTTTCTACCTCACAGATAACAATCAACTGTAATCGTCACGCACAAAGTAGAGCCCACCCTTAAGCACTTTGCGCAACACATTATCCAGTAATAAACTACAGCTGTCACTTTAAAACTAAAGACTAGTGATATGTAAGCTATCATCTTGTTCTAAACAGCTCTGCCAAAAAAAAGATATTAAAAAACTTTAAAAATATATAAAAAGTGATGACCTGGCGGCAAGGAGCTATGCAAATTGTGTGTGTGTGTGGCCAATCAAAGCGATCACACCTTCAAACAACCTTTTGTACTTCTTTCTCGGTATTTCCATCGGGTGAAGCTGCTGAACCTTGTCATTGCCATTCTGTTACATTGTCCAGTTTCCTGTCCGATGTCTCTGACATCTGCCATCCCCGTACCTCCCTGTACGTTTTCTTACAACGTGTCCCATCCCCGTTAAAAAAAAATAAAAATAAAAATTTAACCCCCCCCCCCCCCCTGTTGATGTCATATTATCCAATAACATTTTAGCTGCTCACGGGATCCATTAATATTCTTCTGTAAAACAACATCGATGTGACCTCTAAAGATGACAATGGTTTCTTCCCTGATATCTCGTTCACGTGTGGCATCAGCTGACTGTAACCCGTGTGAATATCCGGGTCTTACTAACACCCACAAAGATCTTTTGGGCATAACTTTACTTCATGTTTTTTTAAATGCTGTGTGTGATTCTTTACCCCCCCCCCCCCCTTCCCAGACATTCCACTTATTACTTTTGAGTTACATTTGTCACTTACTGACTTCAGCTCTCAATTCATGTTCTTATGGTGTCTACGTGTTGTTCCAAGAATATACTGTTTCCTGTCATATTTTCTTCTGGCAATTTTTTATTTTTTTTTAAAGTGGTAAGCTGTATTTCTGTTCTTTTATTTTTGGAGGCCAAAGCCGTTACTTCTGTATTTTATGTTAGCCATTACAAAATCTCTATCTCTCTCTCTCTCTGTCTGTCTGTGTATCTCTCAGCCTCCACCTTTCTCTCTCTCTCTCTCTCTCTCTCTCTCTCTCTCTCTCTCTCTCTCTCTCTCTCTCTCTCTCACACACACACACACACACAATGTATGTAGGGCAAACTTACATATTCTGAGTCAGCGGCCTCTGATCCATCAGGCTGCAAGGGTGAAACAAAAATAAGAAAAATTAATTCAGCATGTTAAACAATGAAATAACAATATTTTTGTATGTATTGATAAACAAAATACTGTTAAGACAAGATGAACCCGAAAGTGTCAACAGCAGAAATATGAAACATCCAACATTTAGACTCGAAATATCAGGGCATCATTTGACACACTTCAAAAAGATGAAACATCCAACATTTAGACTCGAAATATCAGAGCATCGTTTGACCCACTTTAAAAATATGAAACATCCAACATTTAAACTCGAAATATCAGGGCATCATTTGACCCACTTCAAAAATATGAAACATCCAACATTTAGACGAAATAACACAGCATCATGTGACACATTTCATAAATAAATGCAAGTATTGTCTACAGCTTTTCAATATAACTTTCAATGCGAATCCCGAAAGTGCGTGGTATGTTCACCAACCTAAGGCATCACGCCTTCACACAACCTTCTACCTCATTCTCAGTGTTTCAATCGACGAAGCTTTAAAACAAACAAACGGGGGTAGAGTAGCAGGAGAACGATATAATATGCACACACTAAATGCAAGTTATTTTTGTTGCTGTCGCTGTTAACTGCACTGTTCCCAACTGACATGCACAGCTCATTTAACATTGAAACAATCCCACACACAGTAACACATTTCAATCTTATTCAAAATATTCGCCTATGCTCCGCGGGAAGCTCAGGGGTAATGATAATGTGATGAAATGCATCGGTTATCTTTTTAACTACTAAGTTATTTAATAAAATAATTTTTTTAAACCATCGGTGGGGTAAAACCTGGGAGTTATGGCACAGCAAATAATTAAATAAATTTTACACACATAAAGGTATGTTTCAGGCACCCGTGAGAAATAAATAAGTAGAAAACTAGACAACAGAAAAACAACAGAAGTGATAGGCTCGCCGGAGAATCGAACCCAGGACCATCCGAATGGCACAGGTGCCCCCAACCCTATCCTCAGAGCGACAAGAAGATACAATGGGCCGAGACATCTGTCTGTCCGGTGGCGACATCTGGTGATCACATTACCTACTAGCTGTAATGCTTTGTACAGGGCTTCCGGTTATTATTATTAGTAAATATGCCCACACGCAGCGATAATGAGTTATCAATGGAGTATAACAAATGGATGAATTTAACGGGCGGTTAAAAAGTCACTTCCTATTTTTAAATGTTTATATCTTCACTTGTATCTATCGGATATAAACGAAACAAAATGTCAAAACAGGGAACAAAAAACTGCCATGTACTAATATGTTTCATGTTTTAATTTATTTCAGGAACAAAATAAAAATGAAATCAAATCTAAAATGGCCAATACATAGCCGATATAATAGTAAGCAAAAAAATGCATGCCCTCTATGACGTCATGTGTTGACCAGGCCAGGTCTCAAGCTGAGCTGTAGTGTTAATGTCAGATAGCATTTTATTTAAGAAAATGGCATGTATTTCTCTTTATCTTGACGTTTCTTTCATGGACATTTTTGGAGAGGGGTGAAGAAATAACAGTTTAACAATAGGAAGTGACTTTTCAGTCACCCTTTATTTGACAATGGGATAGCAAGGGAACGTTCTATCATGGATCAGAAAGAGTTTTAGTTAGTCTGAAGAATTAGCATACACTGTGACAGACAGACAAGCAAGCAGACAGACAGAAATACAGACAGACAGACTTAAACAGACAGACAGATAGACAGATAGACTTAAACAGACAGACATACCTAAACATACTGACTTAAACAGACAGGCAGATAGACTTAAACAGACAGACAGACATGCCGGCAGGTAGACAAGCAGGCAGACTTAAACACACGGCAGGCAGGCAGACAAACAGACAGGCAGGCAGGCGGACAGACAGACAGACACAGAGAGAGAGAAAGATAAAGAGAGAGAAAGAGCAAGAGAGAGATTCTCTGAGCGCATGAAAACGTGGATGAAAAATATTGTACTAATAACCAAGGAACATAAAGAGTTGTCAATGGTAAGAAGCTGTGGAAACACACACCTGAAGGAAATGTTTTTTTAATGCATTTGTTTTATTTTTCCATGGGCAGGATTGTATAAATTCTTGCACATGGCACATGGAAATGCTCTAAAGTGCGCAACTGGCTTCACTTTCAAAGTCTTAAACCCAGTGTTTCTCAATCGTGTGATTGATTCACTGGCCCCCCGAACGTTTCCAGTAAGATCATCGTCAATATTGGTTTAACCATAAGACAGTTCAAGTGCTTCTTCATATGTTATATCGTCGTCGTCTTATCTCCGTTTTTAGCACTTGATGATTATAGGAGTCACCACTGCAGTTGACGCCATTGCAGGAAATCGGCGCCACCGTATGCCATGCGTTCTTGCAGTGCTGACTCCTACACATTATGAACATTTTACATTCTATATTATGAAGTTGTTTGTACCATTCACAATTCTTCTTCGTTACTATTCACATATATGGTAGAGTATGTCCCTGTTCTGTGCTCTTCAATATCTTGCGATACTTTTTACTGTTAGTTTACATTAATTTTTTATTTTATTTTAAGGAGTGAATCCGGATTTTGCTGAACTTGTCAATGAGCCCAGGCTTCCAAAACGATTGAGAAATATTGATAGAACATGTTTGGTATCGGCATAACATGATAGTAATGGCTAACCCAGGCTGGCACTTTAGGGTTTTCAGTAAAGTTTGGCGAACACTAGATATAACGTCCTAAAGATCTGTTCTCTATGCATAATGTGACAGCTGTCAGTTACGTGCAATGGGCAGCTGTTATAATGTAAGGAATCTCGAAATAACTCGTCACTATAGGAACCTACAGCTACCAACGAATTCCCGCTAAGTTAAAAGATTTCTTTCTTGGGGGTCGGAGTGGCTAAGAGGTACGGCGTCCGCCTCGAGTTCTAGAGGTACCGGGTTCGATTCCCAGTTGAGGGAATATAATTTATGGACATTTTTTTTTTTACAGTACCAGTGGTCCTAAAGATGTTATACTTCCCCGTGGTTTCCTGTGTAGTGAGATCGGATGCCTAGCCTTCTCGGATAAGGGCGAAAAATAGGAGGTCCCGTGTGGCAGTTGCGCACGTTAAAAATCCCACGGCAGTTCGAAATCGTAAAGAGTAGGCCTATCAGGCCGTTGTCCTGGCAAAATTTAAAAATTAGAAACCTACCCACAACAAAAATATTTATAGAATGTGTGATTCCTTTATATCCACATTTGGATTCTCGCCGGTGCTACAGGAGTTTGTGCACTGTGCTGAGATCCTCCTTGTGTGATCTAAGGGATGATATCGGAGAACTGATGGAGTAGTCCGTGTGCAATGAAGATAGTCCTTTAAACCAAAACCAAACCAATCAAAGATTTCTTGCTTAGGTCTGACGTGCAAAACAGCGCCAAGGTGTATTGGAAGGCACTTTAAAATTACAGGTTTTTCAGATCTGATAAAGGGTGGTTACATGCCTATTGCGGCATACTGGGAATATGGTGTTAGGCCCATATTTTCTTGACCATGCGGCACACCAGTGGTACGATGTGGTCAGCATCACGCCGACCGCCTTTAACCTTCCCAGAATTGCTCTGGTACCCAATTCAAGAGGCTAGATCTGGTAAGCAACTGAGATTTTTTTCCCTTATTTATGAAAAGTCATGAACCGCGGTATCTTTGTGGTTAGTGCACTGGATTCCTAGCTCGGTGGTCCATGGTTTGATCCCCAGTTGAGGTGGGATTTTTTTAAACCACAAACGGCTCCGGGATCGACCACGCCTTATGAATTGGGTACCACAGCAACTCTGGGAAGGTTAAGGCGGCCGGCCCATGATGCTGACCACATCCCCCCCTAGTGTGCCGATGGTCAAGAAAATATGGGCCTAACACCATATTCCCAATATACATCAATGGGCGCGTAACGGGACCCTTTACCCTTACGAAAAGTCATGAAGTTGTTTGCCTATTGAACAAATATTCGCAATTCCAGGGTAGGTGATATACTTGCACCACACAGCTTCAAAATAATACTAAATAAAACAACATCGTATTCATTTCGTTCTAGGGGCAAAGTCTACAGACAGGGGGTATGATGTGCTGGTGTTGTGGGTAGTGGGTTTCCCCCTTGCTTCACCCTAGGCCTAGTGAATTCTGTTCATGAAAGGAGCGACCATTGCGGTGTTAGTCTCTTGGCCTAGCAAAACCTCTCATACCCCAAGATCGTTGTGCGTGGTGAAGAGCCACACCCTCCTCGAGGTAGTCCTGGTAACTGAGGGTGCGAATCCTCAGGCTAAACACAACGGATCTAGAGGAGCAAACCTCGATAATAAAACCGGTGCACTACACCGTACACGCCCTCTGTGGGTGGGAAGGAGCCAGATGGATACTGAACAAGTCTTGGGAGTGGGAACGAGTGTGGACTGCTCCCTGAAGATCGGAACCCATCGTACAGGCACAGAGACTCAGGACGTGACGATCCTATTGCCTTCAACTCTTGGTCACATGCCTAGAGCCTCGGAGAACTCGGCGTAACCAGCAGGCAATTTGGTGGCGGGGAAAGAGCACTGTGAGCCCTACCTTGGCTACGTATCACAAGGAGACGCAGAAACACCCCCTTTATCTCCCCCAGAGCTGGCACAGTACACTTCTGGCTTCTACCCGGGGCGTTAGGAAATCCACAGGCACCCCAGCATCACAATGCCAAGAAGATGACAAAGTTGGAATTTACTAACTCAAACCTGGCAGAGCAAGTCCTCCAACAGATGTGGCCGATGCTGGGCCCACTGGCGCGTGGGACACGTCCCGATCCCCATCGAGACTTGCCCGGGGAGCCCACCCCGGCTCAAAAAAAGCAGAGAAGGCCACTCTCCAAACCTCCGATGTCTTGCGGGCAGTGTTAGGATGTGCAAGAACATGGACAGGAAGACTCCACAACTTCCCCACTGAAGACACGCCCACGGCGACCGTTGCCTCAACTGGCTGTGTGTGGTGTACCCGGAAACGGGGCCTCCCAGTATTGAGACACAGTTAAGTCCCCGATGTCATTTATCGGTGCAGAGTTGAGAGAGATGGCTGAGCATCACAATCCCCCCTGTGTTGCAGCATGATGAGAACCCAGAATTGCACACTGAGCTTGGGGGAATCACTTGGGCACCAGACTTAATACTGGCTCTTGACTGGATGGCCGCATGCAGGAGATTTCTACAATGGGGGGGTTGGCAGGTGGTGGGTATCTGGAAGTGGCTCTGTGCAGGACGTGAGGATTCCTTGGGTGAGCCCAGAACCAGAGCACAGCATTGTGCAAGCTCTGCATAGTTGGAAAGCCCCCTGGATGACGGGGAATGCACAGTGTGCTACCCCACCTGTCCCCAACTGCTAACTTAGAACCAGAAGTGGGGTCCTCTGTATGCGTGCCAGGCCAGGATAAAATGCCTGGGAAAGAGACTGGAGCTCAGAACTCCCTAACTCAAAGTTGCAGGATGGCAGGAAAGACAGGGCTATTTTGAAGATAATGCAACCATATTTTCACCATACGAGCTCGGACGCCGCCTCGGTAAACAAGGTCCGCGCAGAGCAGTGACACCCCCAGGCTGCTTGCGAATAGTCTACTACTGGGAACATAAACAGATTAGGGATGAGCCCACTCTCCCGTTGAACAGGTGCTAAAGTCGTAGATACTGGGCCAGAAGGCGCACCGGAAACCACAGTATCACGCAACTCGCTTTTTTTTTTTCTATGGAGAGTACACCGTCAAATAAATCTCGTACTGGTGCTCGCCCTGTGGAGCTCCACCAGGCAGGTGCAGTGCCGGGCTCTGAGCCTCGACAGAGCCCACCCTCAGCTACTGGAGGACCCTCTAGACCGTCTTGTGGAGTCAGCAGACGGCGGAGGAGAACTACTGACCAAAACAAAACAGAAAAAGAGAAACCCAGAGTGCCACTTGTCATGATGCACTGGAATGCAGAGGGAGTGAACAGCAAGCAGGCTGGATACAGCAAAAAGACACAGCTGGAAAACATCTTGTATGAGAAGCAAGTCAGTGTTTGCTGTATCCAAGAGACTCACTTGAAAGCAGATCAAACCTTTAAAATAAGGGGATATCAATGCTTCAGATCCGACAGAAAAGATAGACGAAAGGGAGGAGTACTTACTCTTGTAAGGAATAACATTCCTGCACACGAAAGGAAAACCTTCATGGATGGAGCGGAGTGTCAGCTGTTGCAGATAAAGGTAGACAAGATGGAAATAGAACTCCTGAACTATTACTGTCCGAACAACAAACCCCTGAGTCTCAGCTCTATACAGGTACCAGCCACCAACTTTATAGCAGTTGGAGACTTTAATAGCCACTCCCAGAGCTGGGGCTATAACCATCTGGATCACAGAGGTGAAGAGGTTGAAACTTGGCAAGATGATCACTCCCTAATCCTAGTCAATAATGCCACAGATACTCCTACCTTCTACTCCAGAGGATGGCACACAACTTCAACACCAGATCTTGCCTTCTCCACACCAGATATAGCTGGATCTATTAGTAGAGAAGTAGGAGACCAACTAGGGGGAAGCGACCATCGCCCAATCTTTCTTACTGTCCAGAGTGCAACTCTCAGTACAGGCCCAGCCATTACAAGATGGAACTACAAAAAAGCCAACTGGGGTTTATTCAGGCATCAGGTGAACACGCTGCTGTCTACCCTCAAGGTACAGAACAGAGACATTAATGAAGTGGTAAAAGACTTCAACAGATGCATACTACAAGCTGCAAAAGAAACCATTCCCAAAGGATGCCGGCGTAACTACATACCATACTGGTCCAGCACACTCCAAGAACGTCAGGAAGCCATGGACAGGGCTAGAAAGGACGCAGAGTCTCAGCCTTCACTTGAAACTCACAACAAATGGAAAAAGGCTGTAGCAGAGTTTCAGAGAACAAAGCTAGAAGAAAAACGGAAAAGCTGGAGAACTAAAACGGCATCGCTGAACCTTGAGAAAGACGGCAGGAAACTTTGGAGATTAGTCAAGTCTCTAAATGAAGAGCGTTCCTCACCTAGGCAGACTATCACATTGGATGAAGGTGGCAAACTTTTCAGAGGAAAACAAGCTGCAGACTTGTTTGCTAGAAGATACAGTTCAGAAAGCAACTTACCCATTAACATAGATCATCAGAGAGAGATAAGAAAAGAAATACTGGCAACCATGGGACAGACAGATACTCCTGCCCCAATGAGGGAACCCATCACACTAGGAGAACTACAGAAGGCTATTTCCAAGCTTAAGTTTCAAAAGTCACCCGGCCCAGACAAAATCAGCAACGAAATGCTAGTAAATCTGAGCTCAGCAGCAAAGACAAAACTGCTTGAGATATTCAACCATAGCTGGTTGAAAGGAACGGTACCCCAAGTATGGAGAGAAGCCATCACAATACCCATACTAAAGAAAGGGAAATGTAAGACCGAGGCTGCAAGTTACCGGCCAATCAGTCTCACAAGCTGTGTTGGGAAGACTATGGAGCGAATAGTCAACCACAGATTGAAATGGTATTTAGAGTCTGAGCAGATCCTGGTGCCGGAACAAGCTGGATTTAGAGAATGCTACAGTATAGAAGACCAAGTTACTTACTTGTCTCAAGCAATAGAAGATGCCTTCCAGGAGAAGAAAAAGGTCCTAACGATCTGGGTCGACTTCAAGCAGGCCTTTGACAAGGTGTGGAAAGATGGCCTCATTGCAAAACTTAGGAGAAGTGGAATCCAAGGCAACATGATGAAATGGATCCAGTCATACTTGCATAACAGGAGAACTAGAGTCACTCTTGACAGTCTGCAGAGCAGAAAAGTGTTGCTCCATCAGGGGGTACCTCAAGGAGGAGTAATTTCCCCAACACTCTTCCTTGTTTACATCAATGACCTGGTGAAAGATCTCCCTGCAGGAGTTAAAGCTGCCTTATATGCAGATGACCTAGTACTCTGGTGCGCTGATGAAAATGTCACCACAGCAAATTATAGAATGCAGCGGGCAGCAGACATGCTAGTGTCATGGGCAGAGAAATGGCTTATCACAATAAACACAGACAAAACCTCCACAACACTGTTCTCCCTCGCCCCCAAGGATAAATCAGCTAACTTACACCTAGGGACAACCGTGATCAAGGAAGAAAGCTACCCCACCTATCTTGGGGTGACATTTGACCAAAGGCTTACATGGAATAAGCATATTGAAAACGCAGAAGGAAAGGCCCGAAGACGACTAGGCATACTCAGAAAATTAGCAGGTACCAACTGGGGAGCAAATGAACGAAATCTAAAGAAGATTTATAATGGAGTAATAAGAACACACTTAGAGTTTAGCTCAGCAGCATGGTCATCAGCTGCTAACTCACATCTGCAGTCTTTGGACAGGGTGCAAAATCAAGCTCTCAGGCTCATTACAGGAGCCATGAAAACTACACCAATAACAGAGATGCAGAAGGTTGCTGGATTACAGACATTGTCCCATAGAAGAGACACAAAAACCATGATCCAGATGGAAAAGTACAACAGTATGCCAATGCACCCAATGAAGGCAAGACTAGATGATCTGGCATTGGGACGTCTAAAGCGTAGCAGCTTTGTGCATCGGGGGAAAAGACTTATAAGACAGCATCAAGAGGACCTATCCATGAAGACAACACCACTGAAGCCCACCCTATACCCTGTACCATGGGAGCAGGCCAGCAGTGCCCTCCAAATTAATACATCAGTCAGTGGTCTCACAAGTGGATGTGAGTATAATGATCTGCAAAAACGAACTGCTACATTGAGTATGATCCAAGAAAGCTATCCCGATCAATCATGGATACATGCCTATACAGATGGATCAGCAACTAATGCTGTTAGGAATGGAGGTGCCGGTATCTTTATCTCATATCCTGACAACCACTATGAGACTAGGCACATTCCCACTGGTAAATTCTGTTCCAACTATACAGCTGAGGTTCAAGCTCTAGAGCAAGCTGCAAATATGATTTATAACACCAACTCTGACTGCCACCAGGTAGTCATCCTCACAGATGCACTGTCTGTCCTGCAAGCTCTCAAGGGTGGTAAACTCCCGCATCTGAGAAATGAACTAAACAAGGTAGCTGCCAAAAAGAGAACCATACTTCAGTGGGTACCATCTCATTGTGGTGTACCCGGAAATGAAAAGGCAGATAAACTTGCAAAAAAGGGAGGAGAATGTGAACAAGAAGATAATGAAGTCACATACTTTGAGAAAAAAGAGAGCTATCCAGACTATCAGAAGAGAACAGAACCAACCCAAAGACGACTATCACACTCTCGACCGGCAGGGACAGATAACTATTTTTCGACTCAGGACAGGGCATAACAAACTGAATAAACACATGCACAAGCTACGATTGTCTGCTTCACCATTGTGCACATGTGGATTAAACGAACAAACTGCTGAGCATGTTCTACAGGACTGTCCTCTGTATGACCAGTTAAGAAAGATATACTGGCCGAATGACTCAACACTAAACTCAAAGCTATATGGAGTTAAAGAGGAACTTCAAACAACAGTCGAATTCATCATGAGAACTCGTCTGACGGTGTAATCATCAAAGATGCGATCGCAAGAAGAAGATTTCGTTCTGAGTGCATTACCACACGCAACGTACAAGAGAGTTAACATTGCTAAGAAACATTCAGCATTGTTCTCGCTTTTCTGAATATCTTGTGAACACTCCCTTGAGGTAGAAGCATCATTATCCTTGTGCGACGGTAGACACCATTGAGACTCAAATTAGAGAGACTAGTAATAACTGGACGATTACTGCGAAGCAATAAATTATGTTTGCGAGCAAGTAAACTAAGCAGTGAGTCTCGTTTCTGTTTCCACCAGCAAATACTAATATTAATACTAGATTCGTTCTTGGTAAGCAAAAAAGAAACATTCTCCTCGCCTCATTTTTATTTATTTTTAACGAACTCAGACCGTTTGTCGTAAATTTAGGTTTGAAAGATATTTATGGTCCAGCCTGAGAAGAGGGGATGATGATAAGTACGTGAGAATTAAAGGTGTGAGAATAGATTTCACGAGTGAATAGTTTAAGGAGAAAATCTGTCTCTGGAATGAGTAGTTTCTCTAGTCCATCCTATCTATACACTATCTTTTAGTACAAGACAATCTTATACCTCCCTATATATGTAAATATAAGTTTAACTACACACACACACACACACAACTATGTGACAACAAGACACACAAACGTGAAAAAAACTATGGTTAATTGGGTATGGGTCTGACCAACACACAAAGGTAAGTTCTTTTGTTGTTTATTATCATTTAAACTTTACAACATCGAATATCTTAATAAGATCAAATAAAATCAGAATTTCATACATAGAAAAATAACAGAATACATGTGCCCTCCCCCTTTATTGAGAAAAAGAACCCAACAAGTTATTAACCCCAAAGGTCAAAGGTTAACACTATGTTACACAATAGACAGTAAAGAAAAGAACTCAAAGTTTCTACTAAATGCTATCCGGTAAAGTAAACAGTTTTTAAGCCAAATCAAGTTGGTGCAATATTTGTAACAAAAGAAAAATATTCTCTCTCTCTATAATACTCTCTCTGTCATACGTGGCCACATCAATCACGCTTACCCTATTCTGGTGATATCCCTTTGGAATTACAATGGTTCCTGATTATATAAAGTGTCAGGGGTATTATCCAAGTTGGCCCCAGTCCACCCTCTATAACAAATAAGATTTTTAGGAGGGGAACGCCAAATTTGGTGGTGTATTCCTGGATCAACAAATGTCACCTCGAATAGTTAATGTAGAACCGAGATCTGGTGTTCACAGCAAACAGTGAAAATACTTCCAGTATTTGGAAAACTCTAGTTGCTAAAAACTGTTACGATTGTTAATTGATGATGATGGTAAATCCTATCGGCTGGCTCTGCAGCGAGTGCCGATTTTGAAACAGCGTAACTTGCTGAATAAATCCGCTGATACGACTGTCAAAAGTCAGATAGAAATGTGTTTTGTGGTACGCCACCTTGGGCTGATAAATTGGAACAAATATTTTCTGGTTTTATAGTCTAGTTAAATTTACTAATTTAATGTTTATTTGTCTCTTTGGCCAATCCTGTTCACACATGAACTTGGGGACGTGTAAGCCAAGAAGAAGACATCATTCACCAATCAGTAAAATGAAGAAAAGGACCAAAATAGACCGCTGGTCGCCGTTTGATCAGGTCTGCTTAAGAATAGAGAAACATTTATGAAAAAATGTTACTAATATAGATAGCTACATATATGTACACGGAAGGGGACAAGACGATCTCTTATCCTCTCCATCAGTCCTGATTAAAGTTAAAAGGCAAACGGTGTCTCTAGCCTATCTTATCGCGCGTCGCTTAGCGAGTGGATGTTTGGTTGAGGCATGCAGCCTTTCCGCTCCTGCCCGGTCAACGATCAGCGCACAATGTCAGTTATTATTTAATTATCCGTACGCGCAATTAACAAATATCGCCTGTCATTAACAGCTATTAGATTGTCGGCATCTGTTTGCTTTAGTCGTATAGTATCTTATAACAGTCACTTACTAAATTACACAAAATGAAATATAATGTGAATTCTATGGTCCACTATCAGTCGCGCCTAGCGTATAATATCAGTCAGCTAAACTGTACCTTCTTATGCACCAAAGCTTGCGCCATGTTAGCTGTATAAAACAATATGTCAGGATAATGAGATGTTTGACTTACAACAAAAACACTGGTCTTCATATAAATATTCTGTAAAGAAATGGCCATGTCTTATCCTCGCTGGATGGTAAATGACTATAATCCAGTCAAATGGAGTCGTGGAGTCGGTCGTTTTTTAATGGAGTCGGTAAAAAATGTCCGGACTCCGACTCCGAATCATATGCCATACGACTTGTAAAGAACTGTAGCCGGAGTTTGAAGTTGGACTTCTAAAATTAAATTTTCAGAAGTCGAAGTCGGAAAATATTTTGGCCGACTCCACAACCCTGCTAGAAATTCTAAGTAAGTTAGTCAGTCAGTCTCTCTCTCATCTTTCTCTATCCTCTTTTTTTTCTATCTTTCCCCACTCTCTCTCTCTCTCTCTCTCTCTCTCTCTCTACCCTCTTCTAAATAAGTTCAGTCTTGTGCCATCGGTTTACCCTGCCCATCTCACCATATTCACCATACAAACAAGATAAGTACCCCATAATATGTTTGACAAGAGTGTTGGCTCCACCAGAGGAGCAGACAGAAAGCATGGCCTTCGACAATCTCTTTTATGGAGAACCTGTACGCCTATGAGAGAAATCAGAGATAACCCGCTAACTTTATGACATACAACATATGGTTATATGAGAGCGAAACTGACCGAAGGTCTTTAATATTTGAACATGCGCCTTAATATGATCGACGGACCCAGTGTATAGGAGAAATTTAATTTAAAAAAAAATAAAATAAAATAACCACAATGAGGGAAAAACAGATTTTCATAAATAGTCAACACCGCGAGATTGATCAAGCTAGTTACCTGAGACAGTACGAACAGGGGCCAGTACAGAAAGACGAAAGGATTTCACTCGATAAATGCAAGGAAGAAGACCAAGAGAGCGGCCAAAAACAGAATTGGACAGAGAGGACAGATGTTGCACTGCACTAGCGGGAAGTTATAAACTAGGCAGAGACCATCAATGACAGAGAAGACAGATGTTGCACTGCACTAGCGGGAAGTTATAAACTAGGCAGAGACCATCAATGACAGAGAAGACAGATGTTGCACTGCACTAGCGGGAAGTTATAAACTAGGCAGAGACCATCAATGACAGAGAAGACAGATGTTGCACTGCACTAGCGGGAAGTTATAAACTATGAGACTAATGACAGAGAAGACAGAGACCATCAATGACAGAGAAGACAGATGTTACACTGCACTAGCGGGAAGTTATAAACTAGGCAGAGACCATCAATGACAGAGAAGAATGGAGGCGGCCCTTAATATTTGCGGCAGTGAGCGTCAAGAGCTCAGACAGCTGAAGAAGAAAAACGATATTCATGACAGCAACGCCGCCCATATAAAACATGACCATTCATGCAATAGCACCTTCCACTGAGTAGAGCCGCCACGGCAATATGGTTTATGTGAAATCCGAACCTCGAAGAAACTTCCTCTCGACATTCATTGGGCTGGACTCTCATGTACATCAACGAAAAGGTATAGCCTGGGACCTAAGGAGACATCAGGTGAGGTAGAACTTTCGTTCTTTTTTTCTTTTAAATCTCTGTCTCAAGGGCTCTTGTGCATGAACAAGGTTGATGATGATAACGATATAATAATGGGGATCCCATGACATTGGGACATGCTGGGAATATATTCTTAGGCCCATATTTTCTTGACCATCGGCACACTAGAAGTGATGTGGTCAGCATCACGTCTGCCGCCTTGGGGTGATGTGGTCAGCACCACTCCGGCCGCCTTTAACCTTCCCAGAGTTGCTCTAGTACCCAATTCATGAGGCTAGGTCGACCCCGGAGCCGTTTGTGGTCTAAGAAATCCCACCTCAACTGAGGATCGAACCAGGACCGCCGAGCTGGGAAGTCAGTGCCGATAGAATAATAAAATACAAGAATTTTCAAGATGAGTGGGGTCCATTGGAAATGATAAGTGTGTTTTATAATACACTGAGAGCCTCTACTTAAATAGAAACTGGCGTAATGAGTTTGTACCAACTAAATTACAAGGATAACAAGGACGGGCCCCCGGCTGGGCTATAGGATTTTCATTCAAGCCATATGTGGGGCGAATGAGTTATTCGCCACATCAAATAAAAATAAGGTTAATACCACTTTGATTAGAGGGAAAGTTCTGCAATTAAATGACTTTGTTCAATCATTGTTCTTGCTCACGGAGTCAAATACAAAATCAAAGAAACTTATAGGAGGCCCGAGAACCGTTGTCGGTGTTAACTTCAAACAAACCAATGAGTCATTGATTTTTTTTTTTAAATCAATGTGAAAGCTTGCAATCTTTGTGTCTATCCAACTGGTCAAAATTTGGATGAATTTCTGAATTTCCAAAGCCTGGTGAATTACACTGATATGGAAGAATGTGACGGTATTGCCTCCCCTGCTTTGCAGTAGTGGTCCAACAGTGGCCAAAACTCAAAGAGCATCTATTGTACGCTTCGATGGAGTCTATTTTTACACAAGATTACTCTTGGCAGAAATGTCGATAGAAGAGTAGTAAAGCTCCTATCACTTGGGAGTCTTCATAAGATATTCAGATAAGCGAAAACAATGCTGGCTGTCGCTGAGCACGTTAATTCTATAATCTGCCGACACTTTTATGAAGAATTTAGCAATGGTTTATTCTAGCTCGTTAAGCCCCCACCGCTGAGTTAATCAGTGGAATTTATTATTATAATATACTCGTATATAGCTCTGTTTAGAGTGTGTTTTTAGTATCTTTGACTGAGACAAACATGTAGTACATTTAAAAGGATTGAATCGAAGTTAAATTTGTAACATTACAAATAACAAAATTTAATAATCACTTTAAGTTTTAACAGTTGGAAAATAAATTGAATAGTTATGGAAAAGGTTTCATCACTTGATTGGGATTTAACTGAATAAAGGAGGTCACTTTTGGCAGCGGATATTTTCACTTAACTGGGTCAGTTCCTTTCACTCTGCTCTCGCTCGTCTCTGGTCAAAGTTCAGGCACCGCACGTGCCCAGAACGTCAAGGAGTAACGGCCAAGTTGGTTCTGCTATAAGACCCTCTTATGATGGCGTCTCGCAAAACGTCAGTCCACTTCTACCTTCACTTGGTTCCAGAGATAGTACTTTCTGTTGGTACCACCAATAACTGGTAATAGAAATAGAAACGAAACGCTCTTCTGAGTATTCTGAGTATGGCGTTTACCGACACAGTTATGTGCCCCCCCCCCCCTTTTTTTTCTATTCTACCATCCCATGTCCGAATTTACCCTCGATGAGAATTAAATTTAATCCCTAGGGATAAAACTTCCTTTACATTTAAACAGAATACCTTTAGCTTTACATTACATTTAAATGAAAAGGTTAAACGTACAGATATAATATGTTTTACATTTACATCTCCATGGTTCGAAAAGCGTTCACATTATAAATTCATTTATGTTTCATTTACATTTACACTTGTGGAAAATGTTTGAAACTTCTATTTATTTAAAATGATTTTCACATAGACATTTACACTGGTTTAAAGCTTGAAACATTAATTTTGAAATATGTTATATGGTAATATGATGTCTTGCATACACTCTCACAAACACATTTGTAGACTCATATTGTCTTAAATGTAATAAATCCATGATTACTTTTTAACCAAGTGACCGGAAGCGATTATATCACTCTTGTCTGCCCACATGTGTCACACAGACAGTAATCTCGTTATCTGTCGTATGAGTATGCAAACTCCGTGTCTTATCGGTGATTTAAGCCGATAGTGCTGGCCGATGTACGTGTTAATATGCCGCGCTTATAACCACAAATCTGGGTAGCGTTCCTTGCAAATGTGATATGTATCACCTACAGGGTGATTTGATAAAATCAAATATCTGCTTCTTAGCAGACAAATAACGAGGAAAGAAAGAAAGAGAAAAAAAAAGTGCGATAATTGACAGCACATAATAAAAATCAGTACCACAAATGTACCGATACTGCCGGAGAGAACCAAAGCCAGGGGCGCTTAAGCGCTCATCTTATATTTTATCCATAGGTGTCTAATGAAGTATACAGCCGATGTTAATTTCATATAGAATCAGCGCCCTAGGCTTTTTGTCAATTTGATGTTACATTTTTACTGCAAGCTATAAACTCCTTGAAAAATTATTTTTGGGTTTTTAGTGCATTAAAAGCCTGTGTTTAAAATATTTTTTTATGTTTTTATTAGTAGTTTTTTTTTATAGCAATTGCGCTCTGATAAAACAAGAGGACATCTGTCTATGGTAAAAGGTGCGTACATACACACGCACAAAACAAGACATACGGAAAGAAACAAGATACACTGTGGTTTCATTAGGAAAGCTATGTAAACTATTTACTGTCATAATAAATATTAAAGAAAGATAAAGCATCGTTCATCACTTCTCTTTCCATAGGAAATGTCACGAGAAGATGATAAGATGTAAACAATAAATCCCATGAAGAAGATAAGAATTCTCACGTATGCTGACCTTAATGATAAGCTGGTATCAATGAAGACAGGACTCACTTTTGGTTTTCACGAATAACATTAATTCCGCAAAACCGTGTCTCATTAGACCGCGGTTACATGTCTCTTCAGACCGCGGTTGTGTAGAAGAATGTGCTAGGCAAGTGACTTACGTGCCTCCCGAAACAATTCTCCCAAAGATTCACCTCTCTCCCTCTTCCCCCACCGTATTTTTTTTAAATCCTCATGTTTACTTTCAGCAGTTCTCGTGTCCTACATCTCTGAGTCAGGGAATTCTTCGGTGATCAAGGGCGCTGGTTTTTCACCACAAATAGAATAAATTTAATCTCAGTTTATGGAGGACGGAGCCGTGGTAGCTCAATGGTTAGTCACTGGCTTCCTAGCTCAGTGGTTAGTCACTGGCTTCCTAGCTCAGTGGTTAGTCACTAGCTTCCTGGCTCAGTGGTTAGTCACTAGCTTCCTAGCTCAGTGGTTAGTCACTAGCTTCCTAGCTCAGTGGTTAGTCGCTAGCTTCCTAGCTCAGTGGTTAGTCACTAGCTTCCTAGCTCAGTGGTTAGTCACTGGCTTCCTAGCTCAGTGGTTAGTCACTGGCTTCCTAGCTCAGTGGTTAGTCACTAGCTTCCTGGCTCAGTGGTTAGTCACTAGCTTCCTAGCTCAGTCACTAGCTTCCTAGCTCAGTGGTTAGTCACTGGCTTCCTGGCTCAGTGGTTAGTCACTGGCTTCCTGGCTCAGTGGTTAGTCACTGGCTTCCTGGCTCAGTGGTTAGTCACTGGCTTCCTGGCTCAGTGGTCCATGGTTCGATTCCCAGCTGAGGTGTGATTTTTTTAGACCACAAACGGCTCCTGGGTCGACCCAGCCCCAACTGGGTACCAGAGCAACTCTGGGAAGGTTAAGGAGCCGGCGTGATGCTGACCACATCACCCCTAGTGTGCCGATGGTCGAGAAAATATGGGCCTAACACCATATTCCCAACATGCCTCAATGGGCGTGTAACGGGATCTCTTTTTTTCCCTTTTTTTATGGAGGCGGGTTTCTTAACCTTGGGTTTTTTGTGTGCCATGGACCCTTTTTGATTGTCTGATGAAGGCTACAGACCATTCTGACTGTCTGATGACGGCTACGAACCAATTCTGATGGTCTGATGCAGGTTACGTAACCATTCTGACTGACGAAGGTTAAGGACCACTTTGATTGTCTGATGCAAGTTACGTAACCATTCTGAGTGATGAAGACTACGGACTCCTTTGATTGTCTGATGAAGGTTACGTAAACATTCTGACTGATGAAGATTAAGGACCACTATGATTGTCTGATGAAGGCTACGGACCACTATGATTGTCTGATGAAGTCTACGGACCACTACGATTGTCTGATGAAGGCTATGGACCATTCTGGCTGTCTGATGAAGGCTACGGACAACTTTGATTGTCTAAGAACAATGCTATAGTATGCACGTGTCAATGTGAACCTGTCTGTAAGGTTAATTACACCTTTATTGTCTCTTGAAATCATCCACACACTTGTGGTGAAATGTGTTGAGAACCCAGCATTGCCCACTAAGCTTGGAGGAGTCACTTAACACCAGATGTAACTCTGATTTTTTACCTAGTTGGCTGCATGCAGATAAATCTTACTGTGGACCCATGATAGGCAGGGGAAGCTGAAAAGTGGCTCTGTGCAGGACGTGACAATTCCTTGGGAGATCCCAGAACCAGAGCACAGTACTTTAGTTCTGCATAGTTGGAGAACCCCCTTGGATGGCGGGGAATGCACAGTATGCCACGCACTTCTTCCTTCTAGGTTGGGACCAGATGCCAGCCAAGCTGGAGAAACTGGAAGGGAAACCACGAGGCCTGTAAACAGTAAATTAATATGAAACAAATATAAAGGTATGTTATAAGGCACTCGTAGGGGATGCGTAGATGGCAGGGAGGACAGTGTGATTCGCTTGCATAGCTAGGCGGTGTTGTCGCACGGAAGGTCCAGGGTTCAAATCCTGGGTAAGCCACTCATGTCTGTTGTTTTTCTGTTGTCTAGTGTTCTACTTCTTTATTTCCTACGAGTGCCTTATAACATACCTTTATATTTGTTTCATATTAATTTACTGGAGAAACTGGAGCTCGTGTTTTCAACTTAACATGTATCGGAAACAGAAAAGAAACAAGAAAAGCCTAGATCTACAGTGTATATAATACCAAGGAGACTTCAACGTGGTAATTGCTGCAAATGAGCGCGAAGCTAAGCAGCCTAAGTTAAATAACAACAACAACAATAGCCCTGTTCAAGCTTCTTCATAATTCCTTCTGTTTTTTAAAACCATTTTAATTTAAGATCAAAACGGTATTGCACATTTGCCTCGTTTCTAATCTTTGCCGCTCAAAATCTGTATGTTCCACTCGTCATATGCAACTGAAACTTAGCACGCAGCTCCGTTTGTACATTTTAACAAATCATGTGTTGACCGACAATAACCTAGCCAATTGTATATAATAGCAAACACAATGTAAAATGTGGTGGCAATAAATCCACTGAAGGTACGGGTTTTAATTTAAATAGGGGAAATTTAATTCTGTTTCATATTTGAAGGGGCGAGCATCGGGTGGTGAATGGTGATGTACCGATTAAATCAACGTGTTTCTTCAAACAACAAGGCTAGCGAGTCTTTTGTTTTAAGCACATATCTAGTAATGACCAACATTTATTTGAGATTTACATTGGGTGTATATATTTCTACGACTATGTACTGACTAATGATCTTTAGTGCTTGTGGTAACAAAGACATAAGTGGGTTCCTAATACTTATGTTTACAACACCCTTTTTCTTTTAATTATTTTGCCTCGTTTTAGGCAAGGCGTAGCCCGTTCAACCTAGACAAGGGTCCGTCGATTATATTGGGGCGCATGTCCAATTATTAAAAACCTTTTGGTCTGGGTTTTTTAAAAGAAATTGTTATCTCTTCCTTTACGACTTTCGGTCACTCAAATTCCTTACACATCAAAACTGGACAACAAAACGAAAGAAATGATGTCAACTAACAAACCCATCTGAGCAAACTGAGAATCACCAAACCCATTCATCTCGAGAACTTTTCTCTCCCAAAACCTCACAGTTTTTTGGTGTGAAGGCATAATTGTAGTTCTTCAAGCTGCTTCAGCCAGAGGATTGGGGCCTGTTATCCCTCGGAGCTAAATTGATAGCATGTGTCGCAATGTCCAAAGTACGGAGTTAACAAGGGGCGAGCTGCTTTTACAAGACGGATGGTCATTATGTCTACTTCCGTTGATGTGATGAGACACCTCTATTATTTCAGTCACAAGTCGGCTATTGTCTAGCCCGTCTGATGGTTGTCGCTGTCACTACAGACATTACTTTCTTCCTGAACATACGTCAGCAGCCGTGCCCAGTGGCGTTCACGATCACAATCTCGGACTACTTTTTTCTATGCCTCTCTCTCTCCCTCTGTGACATAATTTTGGGTCGATCTCTGGTTCACTCCGGCCGTATTCTGTGACATTTGTTACTGACTTATTACGCGCTTTTCAATGGTCGGCAGCTCTTCCTTTCTCTGCTAAGTAGCAGATATTTTGTATTTTCAAACATTCTGACACACCTTTTGGTGATAATTCATCACATTTGCTTGGCGCTTCACAGCTTTGCGGAGATTAGTGCAGGTAACACCCACATGGGCCTGGTCATAATTTTGGGTCGATCTCTGCTTCACTCCGGCCGTATTCTGTGACATTTGTTGTACTGACTTATTACGCGCTTTTCAATGGTCGGCCCCTCTTCCTTTCTCTGCTAAGTAGCAGATATTTTGTATTTTCAAACATTCTGACACTCCTTTTGGTGATAATTCATCACATTTGCTTGGCGCTTCACAGCTTTGCGGAGATTAGTGCAGGTAACACCCACATGGGCCTGATCAGTTTTCGCTCGCCCGTAGACGGATTTTGTGTGAACAAGTAAGGAATGTAGAGATTATTTGTCTGTGCGACACATTTTGGACAGACATGAATGACATTATCGTTTACTGTCAGATTTTACGAACAGATTACTTTAGATAAAAGTAAGATGTTGTATTTGTAGGCATGTAGACAGGAAATGAGTTCATATATGTGTTTGTGAGTTTTTGCATACAAGGCATTCGAATGTTTTATTGCCATATATGGGAGACGTGACCTTTTGCAGCACGCGCAGAATTTTTCCTACGCATGTTTGAAACGATTGAAGCCCTGCTTTGCATCGTAACAAACAAATGCGGGGGAAGTCAGGCAATATAATTTGACCATTTTTGCAAGTCTAGTTCACTGTGAGAATCGCTTGCCAAGACGAGCACCAGACTATCAGAAGTTACAATTAGAATTCCAGTTATCAGACCGGACTTTTGTTGGAGTATTTTGAAGGACGTAAACAGCCCAGGAAAACTCTATCATTTTAACAAGGAAAACCGGGATCTGAGGAATCTGGAACACGGAGTCAAAGTGGATATTATTGTTAAAGTAACGACCCCCCCCCCCCCAAGAACACGTGTAAAAAGGCATCTTCTAGTGCCTTTAACCTACATCTCTGAGCAAACAGCCTGTGAGTCAAGATTGGCTTGGTAGTACCGGTTGACGGTACTATCTTTGGTACAAGAAGGGTACAAGTGGTCTGACATCGAAGCTATACACCATCATCAGACGGGGCTTTAAGACACGGGGCCAACTACGTAGACACTCCATGACACTCCTGGGAACGTGCTGCGCCCTATACAACCTTGACCAGTGACGAACGAGATCAACGACACAGTCTACAAAGAACCAAACAACCAGAAGCAGCAGAACCGTCACTGACAGTTAAGTAACATATAAAAGCTGCCAAGTGACCTCCTTTACAAACCATCATTACATCACAACAGTGATGATAATTTTTCTGATAAATAATTATTCATTCTTTTAAAACCTTGTTAAACCTAAGTGATTATTAAATCTGTTATTTGTAAATATACAAAATTAACGTCGATTTAATCATATTGAATGTACTGCATGGTTGTCTCAGTCAATTTACTAAATACACTCTAAACATAGTTATACCAGAATAATAAGAATTCCACTGAGTAAATCAGGGTAGGGGCTTGACAAGCTGAAATTAATAATTGCTTAATTCTTCATAAAAGGCAGCGGGTCAGATATAAGTTAACTTTTGCCCTGCCCAACGCAGCATTGTTCTTGACTTCTGAGATTCTGTATGAATACTCCCTTGAGATAGAAGCATCATTATTCTTCTATCTACAACTCTGCCTTGAGTAACCTTGTGTGAATGTAGACACCTTTGAAGACTCATATTAGATACTCTTGAGTTTTGATCACTGTTGGACCACTACTGCAAAGCAGGGGAGGCAATTCTCCCTCCCTCTCTCTCTTGCGAAAATGTTTCATCATCATCATCATTATAAACAACACCTGTCATCTCCCAGCGTAACATCACAAATTTAAAGTCGGGAACAATCAGAAATACTAGTATGAGGTCGGGATTATGCTCGTCATAGCACATCTCATGTCTGGCGATGAAAATAAAGTGCAGTCATTACCTTGCCAATGTTCGTTATTATTCTATGTCGATTAAACCTTCATCAGAGACCCAAAGATGCAGCAATAGAGAATGCAGTCAGCGACCCATAGCTTGACTGCTTGCGTCAGGGTCAGCGAACCAGAGCTGACCAAGACCCTACTCCACCTTCACGTGGTGGTCCTGGAAACAGGCTGCATCACTGCAGTCTGGCTGAGAGAGTTAGTGATCGAAGAGGGAAGGCAAACCCGGTCCCAAAAAATGCCGTGCTGAAGTCCGATAGGCGCAGATATCGCAGCTCCAATGTAAACATACACAACGCAACCAACGTCCTTTTCAGGACGAACGAGGAAGAAGAAGAAACCTTCATCAAATAACGCAGACGATATACAAGCCTTTTAATCAGTAGTGCACACTACAGTACCGGAAACAGGTTCAAAAATTAGTTATTCTTTACCCGTCCTGACTATTCACACTCCCATTGTTAATTTTTGATCTCTTTGGGTTAAACTACCTCTGCTGGGACTTTCCTTGTTTCCCTTTATAAGAGGGAGGGACTATTAGATTTTATTTCATTTTGCCTGTAAACTATAATTCATTGATGTAAATGTTTTTCTTGATGTTGTGATATTTCTTGTGAAAATAAACATACTAAACCTTAAGCTATAGTGTTGGTCAAACCCCTGCCCTGCCCATATATATATGTTATCCATAGTTTTTGTGTTCACGCCTGTACGTATTTCTGTCACAAAATTGTGTGTGCGTGAGTAACTTGTACTTTGTACAAGAAGAGAGACTGCGTGTAATATATTGTCGTAAGATAGGCTGGATTAGAGCAATTACTCAATCCAAGACTGTTCTTTCTCTTTTACACTATCACCCCTCGTGAAAAAAAACAAAATAAACCTATTTCTTACACGGCACCTTTCTCTCACATAAGCTATCACTATCACCTCTGCTCGGACAGGACCACAAATATCTGAGACCTATCTTATTAAAAATTACGACAGATACTATCTATTCAACAAGCCAGACAGGAACTACTCATGAGCGTACCTGTGGGACTGATAAAATGAATGCTGAACATCTACTTCAAAGGTTCCCACAATATGAAGAACAGAGACAGCGCATATATGGCCATCACCAGTAACATTCCTGGAAAAACTCTACGGAGATACCAACAATCTCAAGCTGACCACTTTCATTGAGCATATTCAAGCTGTCGTCTGAAAGTGAATGAAGAAGAAGATACGTGAGCTGTCACCGAAGAAAGGATTTTGTGAGGTGAGCAGAACTGATAGTGTGTCACTATTATTAGATGACACTGCTGTATTGACCCCATGTAGTTCCTGGAGGTGTCTGGTGAGACTTACAAAGAACAGGACTAACGCTCCCTCAGACGTGTCGTACAAGGCAACTAATGTGAGGGTGTACATGAGACTGGTAAACTCATCATATAAAACAACTAGTTACACAAACCACTTCTGTTTTAAAACAAACCTGTGAGTGTTTAGTACATGTTTTCTACAAGGGAACTCGCTGCTGTGGTGGCTACATACTCGATAAGGAGTGAAACGGAAAATGATGATATTGAAGATTACAATTATGATAAAAAATGCGTTCTCAGATTTGTTTTTTGTTTTTAAACAAAATGAAAATTACTGACTCATGTTTATTTAATCACTGGTCAACTATTCTCACTATTAAGCTTTTTCCATGAGCATACGGCAATTCTTTTCAGAGAAACTTTAAAAAAATCAAATCAAATCAACGCGACTTCTGCCAACTATGTCTGCCTTGGCTAGTGATGAAATCGTGGTTGACAACGGCAGTGCGCAAGTCAGCTCTGCCTCTAATGTTATTTCTTTGAATATGGTATCTGTATTTGACTTGATGAAACCCAATAATCAAACTGCTGATTCGCAGCGACACATTGAGCCAAACACTGCCAGGAATTTGCAAATGCCATCTCCCAAAATAGGCAAATTTTTATCTTTGAAAAAAAAAAAAAAAAGAGAGAGAGAGAGAGAGAGAGAGAGAGAGAGAGAGAGAGAACGAACGAACGAACGAACTTTATTTTCAAAGGGTTAAGAATTGGGCACGCAGGCCCGTCTGACATTCTGCCCTTCCTCTCTCTCTCATCATATATACTATATCCTTTCATCCTCACATTTACTATAAGCATAATTAAGGCATTTATCATTATAAAAGTAATATTACATTTGCAATAATCATCATAATTAAAGTACGTTTTTAACATTAAAAAATAATAATAATAATAATAATGAATGTAAAAATAAAATAAATAAAAATAAACATTAATACATAGATAGATAGATAGATAGATAGATAGATAGATAGATAGATAGATAGATAGATAGATAGATAGATAGATAGATAGATAGGTAGGTAGGTAGGTAGGTAGGTAGGTAGGTAGTTAGGTAGGTAGGTAGGTAGGTAGGTAGATAGATAGGTAGATAGATAGATAGATAGATAGATAGATAGATAGATAGATAGATAGATAGATAGATAGATAGATAGATAGATAGATAGATAGATAGATAGATAGATAGATAGATAGATAGATAGTTTATGGTGGTATATAATAAGAACTCGTGACATTTTGGGAATCCGCTGCTGAATGACCTGGGACTTAGTGTGTTGTCAGCACATGCGGAAAATGTTCCCACAGGTGAGCAGCTTTGAGTCCCAAACAGATACTGCCACAGGTAGTGAATTGTTGACGCCTCCACTATACGAGATCCAGCTTTATGACCTATGCTCCTTAGGGAGGTAAAGGGTATTGAATGATAGATAAGAATCGTGCATATAGGCCCGTCTTACATTTTGCCCTTCCTCTTACTCATCTTTTATTGCTAGTTATTCAGACATTCTCCATACTTAAGGTGTTAGTTTAATGGCGATGCAACATTATAAGTAGTATAAAAGCATACATTTACAGTATTTGATTACAATTAAGAAGTAAGATATATAAAAATGAAAAACTAGATCATTAGACCCTCCATACAGTATATTAGATAATAATTCGAAATATAATCCCTTAAGGCGGCATATAATTGGCACTCATAATGTATTTGAACAGTCTACGATTATATGAGTAGGGACTGTGCATGTTTTTAAGATCATGTGGAAGATTGTTCCAAAGATGAGCAGCTGAGTAAGCCAAGCTCTTCTTGAACAAATCTAGCCTGGGCTTGGGTACCTGTAACTGGTTTAAGCGGTTACTACGTTTTTCATTGAATTTTAAAAGAGGCCACAGATACGTTGGAGCATTCTGTGACAAGATTTTGTGAGCGAATTTAGATTTGTTAAATAGGAAGCGCTTTCTAAGGGGTAATATTTTAAGATAGTTATATAAATCTGTACAATGTGTTTGGTGTTTATCAGCAACTAGGCGCACTGCACGTTTTTGAAGTGAATGAAGCCTTTTTGTGTTGGATATGGAACAACCATCCCAGATTGTGGAACAATAGTCTAGGTATGTTTGTATGTGAGATGTGTAGAACATTTTCCTTGCCCCCTCATCCAGGAAGTGTTTGATTTTGGCTAATTGGTAAACTTTTTGTGCCGTTAGCTTTGTGAGTGCACTTACATGTGAGTTCCAACCAGACAACAGTAAGAATTAGCAGTTGAGCCATGCAGAATAAAAATAAAATCTTAAAAACTAGTGGCAGAAAATGCTTGGACTCATTACGATCAATTTACAGCCGTGACCTGAACTAACACCAATAAAACTATCAGTACGGTCTAATAACAATGTATATGATAAACACACCCTGCAACTTGTTAGAAAACTGTGTCAGCAAGGATTTCCATGCTGGATTCTGCCAGGATGAGATAAGAATGAAATCACTTAACGTTTCTACAGTCACGAACTGACACCTTATGTCCGATGTTCGTGAGCACTCAACGGACCTCTGAGAGAGAAAGAGAGAGATAGTGAAAGAGATAGAGATAAATCACGTAATGCTTATTCAGTCATTGGACTGGCACTTTGTGTCTGATCTTCGTGAGCACTCACCGGACCTGAGATCGAGAGAGAGAGAGAGAGAGAGAGAGAGAGAGAGAGAGAGACAGACAGACAGACAGACAGACAGACAGACAGACAGACAAACAGAGGGAGGGAGTGAGTGAGTGAGACGCATAAAAAACGACATCCTCATGATGTTAGTTGTAATGCTGAAGTGTTCTTCGCTCGCTGAAGATTCTAGCAACTGCAGCTTCGACTTCTATTTAAACTGTCCTGTGTGTCACAGACCTATGCTACATGCCTCAGACGCCATCAACATCTACTCGCCTCTTGCTGAACTTAACCGCTTAATTTTCAGTTTAACCTTGGGCTCTGGAAAAAGTTCCAACTTGCAGGAGGATAATATATCAAAAGATTCAGACGGTGCCAGCCGCTCAATCGTCGCCCTTATGATTAGAGGAAAAATAATTACGGTTATTAATGTAACAAAATATTCTAGAAAGTGCGGCCAGTTTCATATGCACAATCGCACATTAACGGTTATATTTAAGGCATGTTTGTCGTAGAAGAACGTCGATTGGCAGAATGGTTGCTTTTTGCGGCGGCAAAGTTAATAGGTACAAACCTGGTAGCGGATACCCTCCAGTCTTCCCAGTTGTAAATTAATACCAGGCTATCCTCGTGAATTAGGGAAAGCAAAATCAAGGAGGAAGGGAACCAGTCACCACATCTCATCGGGGTTGTGGAGTCGGTCAAACAATTTTCCGACTCCGACTCAGGAAACTTTGGAAGTCCGACCCCGACTCAGACTACAGTTTTTTTTTTTTTTTTTTTAGTGATATGGCATAAAATTATGCACATATGGAGTTAAGTTATATGTATTTTATATGTATAAGTTTGGTATGTGTGTAAATAAATGAATATGTGATTTTCGTAGACTACATTTTAAACTATTCATTCATTCATACAGTAATACAAGATAACAAATCATCCACACCTGTACACATATGACTGCTTGGGCCAAACACCATGAGGCAAAATAGTTTCATTTTAACAATGACGGGAAAATTGACAGTGTATGTAGTTTATTTTCATTTCTTGTGAAAAATGTGCCAACAAATTTCCAACTGTGATTTTTTTTTTTTTTTTGGATCAGAAGTAACTGGAATTTTCCGACATTATGTAAAAATGGATGTACTTTAACATGAAAGTGGTCTTAGGAGTTCTACTACTTTAAAATGGGTTTTTTTTTTCTCAAAATTTTTAAGCGCCCCCCCCCCCCCCCCCCCCCCCCTCTCTCGCATGAATCACACGTGGATCTGCCTTGTCTTAAGTCTGGTAAAATTTGGAGTCGGAGTAGGGTAATTTTTTTTTACCGACTTCGACTCCACTAAAAAATGACAGATTCCACGACTCCGAAGCCCTGCATCTCATGAAGCGGCGGCACAGTACAATGAAGTCTTCTAACACCTCAGTTCCCTAAGGCAGTAGCTGCTGTGGGGCTACATTTACCCATTTTTTCTGGTCGAAGAAATTCGTTCGCTTTTGAACAATTTTTATGTCTCTTGACGTTTTGAAGGAAGCGAAATAGCTTGAGAAAGATGGATAGAAATATAAGTCTACTCACGTATACACAATTTTCATACATACAATTATTTCGACAATCCTTAAACATCTACGCTTATAATCTGACAGTCCCCGGGCACAGACAGGCCGCTTTTGGAAATGTCATGCCCCCCGCTTGTTGTGGTGGAGACTGCTGTCATATGTGGATGCCAACACGCGATAGAGCATTTGCCATTGCCCAGAGAAAATTACCAAGTAATGAGCTCTGAGAGAGAGAGAGAGAGAGAGAGAGAGAGAGAGTGAGAGAGACCGAGCCCCTCACCCCTCCACATCATATATATCTATATATATATATATATATATATATATATATATATATATATATATATATATATATATATATATATATATATATATATATATATATATATATATATATATATATATATATATATATATATATATATATACGAGGGGCGTTCAGAAAGTAATGCACCACATCGTTTTTCTCAGCTAATAATGAAGATAGAAGCATGAAATTTTGCACACTTCAAATATGGCATGTGCCAATTGTGTGCACCAAATTGCACCGCAACCGGCCAAATAATACGGCTGCCCTAAACCGTTGACATGGTGCGTGTTAGGAACTTGCGTTATAAGCAGCGAATTGTGACAGAATTTCTCGTTGCAGAGAAGGAAACTGTTGTGAACATTCACAAGCGTCTATGTGATGTGTATGGAAGTTTTGCAGTCGACAGGAGTACAGTCGGTCGCTGGGTTCAGAGAATCAAAGAATCAGGAATTGGAGATACGGAGCTGCTTGATCGGCCGCGCTGTGGACGTCCTGCCACAGCCACCAACGCAGAAATGTTGAAATGCGCTGAGGGCATTATTCTTACTGATAGGCGAATCACTACTCAACAATTGGCCTTACAGCTGTCAGTCAGCATTGGTAGTGCAAATGCAGTTATAAAAACTCTCGGATTTTCTAAGGTTTGCGCAAGATGGGTTCCTCGAAGTCTCACAAATGACCACCGATTGCAAAGGAAAGCAATTTCTTCTGAATTGTTGGAGCGTTTCAATGCTGATGGAGAGAACTTTTTGGCTAAGATCGTTACATGTGACGAAACCTGGGCACATCATTTTGAACCTGAGACAAAAAGACAGTCAATGGAGTGGCATCATCCGCAGTCACCACGAAGAAAGAAATTCAAGACAATTCCTTCAGCTGGACAGGTCATGATCACTGTCTTTTGGGACATCGAAGGTGTGATTCTTGTGGACGTTATGCCAAGAGGAGAGACAATCAATTCGCAAGCTTACATTAAGACATTGAAAAAACTCAATCAACGTTTTCGCAGAGTTCGGCAGCACAAGAATCCAGCAGACCTGCTTCTCCTTCACGACAATGCGCGACCTCACACAAGTCTGGCAACACGGGAAGCAATCACCAAATTGGGTTGGACTGTACTACCCCATCCACCCTATAGTCCCGATTTGGCACACTGTGATTTTCATCTATTTGGTCCACTTAAAGATGCACTCCGTGGGACAAGGTTTGAAGATGATGAAGGAGTGATTCGTGCAGCGAAGAAATGGCTACATGATCAAGACAAAATCTGGTACGGGCTAGGAATACACTTGTTTCGCGCTGGCATAAAGCCGTACATGTTGATGAGGATTATGTTGAATAATACCGATGTTTACATGTGTCGTGAGAAATTCTAATCCACATATATAAATTATCAGGTAAATGTAAAGCCTAACACATAAATTCAATAACAGGAAAGAAGAATGGTAAAGAACAGTGCTGTCACAATGACTGTACTCGAAATCCCCCTTGTCTTCTCCTGAGTCTGCAAATTGTAACGTTTCACGTTGATAGTAAAAGCCTTCTGCAGCATACACGCGTTTCCCCAACACAATAAAATGTGTACTCCATTTCTAAGAAAAACCTTGAGATACGCAAGATGACCTAGATTTAAAATTCCATTCATGTCATTTTATACACTACGTTACCAAAAAACGAAAGACAGATGGACTACAGATAGAAAGAAAGGGAGAGGCTGAAAGCCGGAACGCAGGCAATACTACCACAGTCTCGCGATACACAATTACTACCATCACGCGTGTAAGGCCACAAGCACTAGCTTTTTTCAAATCGACAGTGATAAAAAACACTACACACACGAGAGTTACTTTTTAAAAACTCACAAAACGCTTATTAGGAAACATGACATTATACTGGTTTACGTTTGAAAACATTACAGTACCCAGACACCACATCGTATTCGAAGTAAACAGGAGGTAGAAGAAAATGCATATTTTGAACGCAGCCACTTAGCTCCTTTAAATTTGTATATTTGGGTTCCTTAGGACTTGCTGACAAAGAATATGTTAAACGTTACGCAAATAGTCTAGGAATTACCAAATTATAGCCAAAAGAAATAGTGAGGGATGTCAGACAACACCCAAAATCAGAATCGCTCAGTGGCAGATTTTCACACCACCATTGTACGGGAAATGGGTCTCCATGTTAAATCCGATTTGATTGGAGCGCAAGAAATGTAAGGCTAAACACGATTAGTCGGGCTATAAATACTATCTTTTGTTGTCAGGGGAAACGGGAGTAGGAGTACTTTTTTTCAAACGATTGGGTAAACATGGCACGATTGGTTAGACCCGCGAATATAGTCAATCAGAGGCGTCAGGTCACCACCACATGTTCAAATAAACTTACTACAGAACCAGTGCGTTGAGCACCAGTGCATATTTTTCTAAATAAAAGCCTGGGACATCGGCAGATCGAAGTTGTGCTATATTCATTGCCATTCAACGTAACTGTGTATTATTCCATGAATTGTGGTAAGCTTGATATATTCAATATCTTTTTAATGAAAATTGAATGTAAATTGATAATTTATGTCTGTATATATGTGTGGTTCAGTAGCGAACATGAGGTAAAGCCTATATAGTGCTCCAACCTGAACAGAAGGTGTCGGAGGAAAGTAAAACTGCATGGAATTGCCAAACAGTACACTGACACCTATATTATTGACTAGAAAGAAATAATGCTGGAATTGCAGAGGCATAGTAACCATTAGGGAGGAATATACTGGTGTAAATTATTTCAGATGAAGCTGACAGTTGGCCTACCGCTCTGAACTCAGTGTTTGTTATGTATTGTGTTCAGTCTGTAAATGGATTATAAACTAGTTATGAAGTAGGAGGTACAACCTTCTTGTTTCAGGGACCGTGGTCCTAAAGCTATTGAGCAGCACCTGGTCTGAGCTTTGCTGAACCTAGAGGCTGACAGGATACTCCTGGGTCCAGATAGTGACCAGTGAGGTGTCTCCAGAACACAGGGAGGCTATCGAGCAGAGGAGTCCTATCCTGCCGCCATCACGAAAGATAAGCCTATGTGGCCAGTGGAGCTCAACATTATGCCCCCCCCCCCCCCCCTCAAAATCTGACTTTATAATAAACCAGAGGGAAAATACAGTGTTTAAATTGATAGGAACTGTGAACTTTTCCCCATACCATTTACAAGATAAACAAACACTTGAAGTCATGATGACAAATAACAACATAGCTTGAAAAAACAAAACCAGTATTACCTCATATTACTACTACACAACTGACACACATAAGATAATATTAATAAAATATGTCACTACAAGATTCATATTAATAAATCCTGTACATATAAATTGTAATTAAAATTGATTGTGATTCCTGGTTCCCTTTGTAGTTGAATCAGGACATATATATTAATGAAAGTACTTAATACATATAGATATTTGAAAATTTACCAGTGACTCATTTAAGATAGTCTTATAGAATGTTACATGTGTGTGAGTGTCACAGTGTTGTCAAGTGTGGTGGAATAAATTAAATTGTTTATCTGTCTGTTGTTGTTGTGACTTACACTTCATCATATACATACCCTAGACATTTAACGTAGTCATCACAATATTCCAGAATAATTCTGACTGAGGCATAATGTGGTAGCAAGTAAGGTTATCTGTAAAACACTACACCTATTAGATACAGATACCTTCACAGCTGATCTCAGTCAGTACACTAAGTCCCCTATAAAAATTTATAACATCCCACTTTACCACAACATGACATATCCATGTATATTGTGTATAAATTTCATGCTTTTTGAATAAACAGCTCCTGAGAAAAACGATGTGGTGCATTACTTTCTGAACGCACATATATATATATTTTTTTTTTTTTTTTTCGTACGCCCGCTAATACTCGAGGCGAAATCTCAGGTTATTATTATTGTCTAACCTGACATTGATTTTACGTGAGGTACCCATTACAGCTGAGTCGGCTCAGGAGCCGTCAGTCCCTGGTCGACGACACTACTTCAAATGTTCTCGCCAGGTCTCGAGTTAATCCATTCCAATTCCCGGTCGACGAAAAATCCTCAAATGCCGTCACCCAGGTTTGATCCTGGATCACCCGGTCGCCAGAGCGGTGTGGTAACCACTACGCTAGCGCGGCTCATTATATATATATATATATATATATACGGTATATATATACGGTATATATATACGGTATATATATACGGTATATATATACGGTATATATATACGGTATATATATAGGAGCCGCGGTAGCATAGTGGTTAGTGCACTGGCTTCCTAGCGCAGTGGTCTATGGTTCGATCCCCAGATGAGGTGGGAAATTTTTAGGCCACAAACGGCTCCTGGGTCGACCCAGCCCCAAATGGGTACCAGAGCAACTCTGGGAAGGTTAAGGCGGCCGGCGTGATGCCGACCACATCACCCCTAGTGTGCCGACGGTCAAGATAATATGGGCCTAACACCATATTCCCAATATGCCTCAATGGGCGTGTAACGGGTTCCTTTACCTTTTTTTATATATACGGTATATATATATATATACGGTATATACGGTATATACGGTATATATATATATGAGATGTCTGAGTAGAAGGCGGCAATAGAAATAATTTCTATAATTTATCAAGTCACTCTTGACGGAGCATGGGGCTGTGGCAGAGTGCCACATCAGGTAGTCTGTCTACCTCGCGATCGATAGGGTTTCAGATTCTCTAACCCCTGTGATTAAACCTTCCGTTGTTTCTGACCTTATTGCCTTCTATTTGAAACTCTTTGCACCCATTCGACATTTCTCCCGTACTACACTGAACAGTATTTCTCAACACGGTGATTTTAACACAGTTTATTCATGGAACGTATATGCGCCATTTAAATTGGATGGAAGAAAACACACGACATCCTTGCTGAGTTGAACAAAACGACTTAATTTTTACGCATATTTCAGCAACAGTCCATCATATGCAAATATTTCCGCTTTTCTATTTCTTTTAAACAATGTCTCTGTTTGAATTTCGAGCATTAACACTGGTCAGCTATTTCTCTATCACGCGGAACAAAAAACAGATTCTTTATTATTTACACGTCTAGTCTGTCTCGCTTGATCCGCTTAGATATTCTACTTGTGACTTCCAGAGATGATAATTTGACTAAGACATCAAAGGTTTCTTCAGGACTGACAAAATGAGCAATATAAAACGTCGAAAAGTTTATTCTCACACAAAGACTTGTCATTCATTCATAACCCTCCACTCCCAAAGGAGCATAGGCCTTCAACAAACAAATCAGATTGATCATATATGCATAAACAAGAAGTTTAGATCATCATTGCAGGATGTAAAGGTATATAGAGGAGCAGATGTGGCATCAGATCACCATCTTCTGATAGCCAAAGTAAAAATGAAACTCAAGAGATATGCACCAATGCAAAATTATAGACAACAGTTTAATGTAGGACAGCTAAGAAATCAAGAAACAAGAGACAAATTTGCGGTCACAGTATCCAACAAAGACTTGTGTCTTTATTTAATTATCTTCATTACTGGGAACAAACAATACTGAGGAGTCTTCGAAAATCGTCCAAAATGGCAACTTCACACGAGTCTAGCAAATTCCTACAATATTTTGACGAATTCTCCTAATTCACGAAACACGTACTTGATAGAGGTGGGCGAATCGATACACTCCGTTGTTTCGAGACAGTCGGCTCAATTAATTATACTGTGTCGAAACAGTGTGTCGAAACAGTGTGTCGACACAATTGCCCGTATAATAGGGGAGAAAGAAGTCTCTTATAGACAGTACCGGGGCGGGTATACATGAATTGTGTGAGACAATTTTCTCAGTTTTTACTGTCGTGTGTGAAAATCTATGGCGTTTCGTGTGACCACAATTCAATATTTTTACACAAGTCTTCATTATGATGAAATAAAACGTAGATATGATGATAGCTGCAGTATATGGGAAAATAATAAAAAAAACAACAATAATAATAACAACAGTAATAATAACACATGATATCAAACTAGAGTAAGCTAGTTTTGGTAGACAATGATTCAAATCCACACCGAGTAGGCCTACACAGATATCAGCAGAACTAATAAAGTGTCCATTACATTTATACGAACACACGGACACTTTCAACTTTAACATAGCGCCTAAAACATTGACAACTGCAGCACTGACACAATTTCCAGTGTCTATAACTTCTCAGCAAAAATAATATCACTTGTAAAATCAAGTCATCATAACACATCCCTGAAAAATATGACATGTTTGATATTCCATACTAATGTTCCGAACGGTTTATTCAAATTTTACAAAGGCCCACGGAAAGTGATACAGTGTGTCTCTTTGCAAAACAGCGAGGCAGAAACGAACTGAAACTGTGTCCATGTGTCGGACTCGGTGCATTGTTTGACTCATACACACAGTAGCCATCTCTACTCTGCAAAACAGCGAGGCAGACACGAACCGATACAGTATCGACACGGCAAGAAGGCTCAGTATCGAATCGTTCGGGTACGAAACTGTGTCGAACCATTGTTTCGAAACATACACACAGTAGCCATCTCTAGTACTTGACGACTTCCATTTTATCTTCACCGCGTTAACTGCATCTCTCTAAACTATACGATTTATCTTCGATTGTAACGGGGAATGTACATTCGGATAGTCGACTCATAATTCTTCATGACAGCTCTGATCGGTTCTCGATCAGTAAACTACAGGATGTGGGCACACATGGTTGCGTCCCACGTTGGTTCTACCAGCGCTCGGCCGTTAGTGAGAACTTGTACGAAGCAAAAAAGAACGAATGAGTTTGCTTACTCATTAGATAGTCGCTCGTAACCTTTTTTTAACATGTAACCCCTACAGATTTATATTCATTTCTTTACTTCTGCGAACTACCATGTCGCACAAACGCATGCACATGCTACTGCATCGATGGTTTCGGCAGCAATTATTTTTATCTGGTTGATAACCGCGTGCACAATTTCATATTAGTCGCCTCTTTCGACATGCGTGAGATAGCAGTAATCACGTTCTTTATTTATCTCCTCAGAGACACCCCGGGAAGTCCTTGTAAGCGACATCTGAACGTTCAAGTAAAGCTATGTGCATTTGAAGAGCAATGGTATGCTTTTATTTTGTTCCTTCCAGGAGTTGTCGTCAGGTTCTTCCAATATCTTGTTTTTATCCCCACGCGAAATTAGCGCACATAAATCACTTGATTACAAAATGTGCACAGAAGCACACACAGACGAAGACAACTGTTTTCAGCGCGCCGGTGAATCAATTAGCGTTTCTGCAAATACTAACATTCATAACAGCATCGCTTCACCCATTACTATTTGTGGCCACGCACGCAATGGCTGTGCTTGGCCAATATTTCTATTTTTCAAAACGCTCTTTCAAATGCGCAGTCTCTCTCTCTCTCTCTCTCTCTCTCTCTCTCTCTCTCTCTCTCTCTCTCTCTCTCTCTCTCTCTCTCTCTCTCTCTCTCTCTCTCTCTCTACCCTGCTTTTCCCAAACTTACGAACGTACATGCAACTAAAATGTACGCTATGTACTTATATAGGTAGCAGTGTTGTCGACGAGTCAATAGACTCGCACCCGTGCAGGACTTAAGTCGCCACAGCGACTCAACTCGCATGATTTGAGATTTAGGCACTAATGATTCGACTCGCCAATACTGATGACACGACTCGCCGTCCTCATAATTATGCACTCTTTATTAATTATTAAAAGCAAATGCTCTTGCGTTAAGCGATATCACTCAAACATTACAAGAATGACATTGTGCAAATATATTTTACTTCATGTTATCAGACATAATTGGACAATGTTGCTAGAACAACTATCACTATCTTGATCGAGCAAAACATGTGATCCTGTTCTGTATTAGAACAGGCATAACAGACTGAACAGTAACTTATACAGACTGAGATTGGTCCCATCACCCCTATGTACGTGTGGACAGGCAGCACAGACAGCCGAACATATCCTGCAAGACTGCCACATGCTTAGTCAATTGCGGACTAAGCATTAGCCCACAGAGACGCACATTCACACAAAGCTGTTTGGGAGTCTTGGCAAACTTTCAACCACAACAACATACATCCAGAGAACCGCACTTCTTGTGTAGACATTACTAAACAACAGCGAACGAGAAGAAGACTGTTGCTAGACAAACATCTTGAGACATAGTAACAGTCAGAACAATACTATTCTTTGGCTATGTAAACATTACCAACCCTCCTTAGATGGAAATACCGCGCGCATTTATTGATGGGGGAAAATCTACAGCATGTGTCTTTAACCTGTAACTTCGCTTAAGATTTAGTGCTGATCAAGTGTATTATCCATCCATGCCATTGTAGTCCACTATCCCTTGTCGATTTCACTACTGTTGTCCAACTCGACAAATACTCTACACTCCAACTCAACCACGACAGTAAGCATTGTATGGACTGAGTCTACATTATCACTCAATTAAATTACTAGGAGAAGTCCTCAGAAATGAATTCAAGTCACTTTCCTATCAGATATATGTAAAAGCTAACATGAATATATCATATATAACATATGTCTACTCACCCCGAAAAATGACAAGAACTTAGGCAAACACATTCTAGTTCTGCTCTGCTAACTCTGCCTTAGTCTCATATGGTCATCTACGGGCCAGGAAATATTTACGAGTGTGTTTGACTTATTAAAATTCTCTAGTCTTATAGTTTACAAACAATGCTACCCGGGACACCTGCATGGACTGATTCTACAGATGTATCGGCGTAGAACGTAATCATTAGTAAGACAAAGGTTATTCTAGAGACTACATCAGAGACAACAGCCGCCAGAAATTTCCCCAGATAGACATAATGTTATGATCACTAACTGCGTTCTGAAGGCCAAACACAGAGACCACCCGCAGAAGTTACCTCCCACAGACAAGCCGTTTCTTTCACAGAAACCCTTCTTCGCTCGTGATCAAAGACTTAAAGCGACCAAAGAAACTCCCCTGGTCAGACGGACCACAGGTGCGCTGATGTAATATTACCGCTACGCTGACCGTCTGCTGGTCCAGTGGGAATTTCTACTGAAAGCCAGAACGTAAACAAACCTCGGGTGGGGTTTGCGAAGGTGAAAAAATTGGGCCAAAAAGGTAGAAGCAAAAATACAAAATGACAAGGAAACCAGAACATTAAAGAGTAATAAATAATCGGACGTGATGGTAAAATAAATTAACAGTCACTGTGACAACATTCACTTCCATTTGTTTCTCCGTTTCTCTCTCTCTCTCTCTCTCTCTCTCTCTCTCTCTCTCTCTCTCTCTCTGAGTGTGTGTGTAAGTGCGTCTTTTACTTGCTCCCCACTCACTCACAAGCACGCAGATTGACTGACACTATGAACCATAATATAATTTTGGTATGGACAATATCGGCGCACACGTTGCATGTACAATACAACCGTGAAAGTGTTGATTATTGCACGCCATGTCCGGGTACTTGAGAGATGGAAGGGGGGGGAAATCGATATTTGCCAAAGTGCGTGAGGTACAGAGAAAAATTCCTTATGAAAAAAAGGTGAAAGAACGAGTTGTTTTTGATTTAAAAAGATGGCGCTAAAGAGAATAGATCATCATCGTTGTCCTGTATTCTCCTTGTGGAGCAAAGATCCACCACAGCGACTGGTTCCCTTGCACGAAGCTTGCATTAAACATTGACCAGGCTGGTTTCTGTGGCAAGTTGTTTTACATGATGAGGTTGCCAGCCTTACGCATGACCTTGTATTAGTCACGCCGGCCGCCTTAACCTTCCCAGAGTAGCTCTGGTACCCATTTGGGGCTGGGTCAACCCAGGAGCCGTTTGTGGCCTAAAAATTTTCCGCCTCATCTGGGGATCGAACCATAGACCACTGCGCTAGGAAGCCAGTGCACTAACCACTATGCTACCGCGGCTCCTAAACCTAACCTGTAGTTACAGTTAAATGAATATGCTTATTCATCTTACAACATTAAATGAATTTACATAAACAGATTACAGCATTTGACATTACACAAATAAATCGTATGTCCTCTTTGGAAAATATATTAGCATTCCACAAAATGAGTACAAAGAAAAGGCAATGCTCTCGCTATAATAATACAGTTGTGGCTAAATCATAAGATATAATTATATCTATGCCTGGTGACTGCTTTCTGTGAAAGTTATAGACTAGAGTCTAGCCACACAAGTAAGCATAAAATGATCCTCCCTTGCCACTAGAAATATCTATCAAAAGGAATAAGTGACTATCTCCTATAATCCAGAGTTATTACCTGCATCTCACTATTCAGTTTTAAAGTGAACAATCCACACCTGACATTATCTTACAGAAATGACAGTTAATTTTTGCTGACTCTTAACCCAATGGTTAGCATTCGTGGACTGATTCTACGCCTAATATCTGTTATTGTAAGTTTAACATTTAACCCATGATAAACCGTAACAGTTTAAGCACCACTTAATAGGCCGTAGACAGCGCTACCTTATCACTGAATAAATTACTAGGAGAAGTCCTCAGAAATAAATTCACTTCCCTAACAGATATATATAAAAGCTAACATGAATCTAATATTATAATTATAAGATATGTCAACTCACCCCGAAAATGACTAGAACATAGGCAAACACATTCTAGTACTGTGTTAAAGTTTGCCTTATCTCATGATGGTCATCTACGGGCCAGGAAAATTTACGAATGTCTTTGTCTATTAAAACCAGTCTACTCTTATAGATCACAAGGGACGCTCCCCCCCGGACACCTGGCCTGCATATTTCTACAGAAGTTCGGCGAAAGACGTAATCTAGAGTAAGACAAAAGAAATCGTGCGAAAGTTCCCCAGGTAGAGAAATGCATAACATTATGCTCTATCTTGTCTAAGGGGCGAAACTCAAAGACTGGCCGCGGGTTTGTCTCCCCCTGTTTCCAGGATGCATAATATTATGATCCGAAGCAGCGTTCTGGAAGCCAAACACAGGGACCCTTTCGCTCGTGATCAAAGGCTTTAAACGTAAGAGATATTCCCCTGGTCAGACCAGGTGCGGCTTAGATAATATTATCGTTCGCTGACCGCTACATGCCGGAACGTAACCAAACCTCGGGTGGGGTTAGAGAAGGTGAAAAAGTTTGGCCACGAAGGTAGAAAATGAAAGAAAAAGAAAATACAAAATGTCCAGGAAAAACAGAACATTTAAAGGAGTAATCAAATTATGGACAAGATGGTAAAATACATTATCGGTCACGTGACAAGTGCCCCCCCCCCCTTTTAAAGTTCGAGGAATACGGACAAAAATGACAGTAATTTATCTTTTCCATCGATGTCCGTTACATGTCGTAAGAACCTTCTATAATCATAACCAAAATCGTATCCAATTTCTGTCAGTACTGTCTGACTAGCTCCGAATTCATTTCTTTTCTTCCCTCTGCCTAATAGACGTTCAGCGAATGGGATTTTGCGAGGCCAGTCGACACTGACGCCTTCCGTTTCCGTGTGAACCTGACCTTGCTTCCGCAATTCGCTGTGCCTGTTTATGGTCCGGAAAATTATCCGCACCTGTTGTGGTTTTCGGCCCCGCCTGAACTCACTGGCCACTGCGTAGATAATCCGCCTGTTATGTGCAGTGTAATCATTGTTGGGCTCAGGCTGCTTATGTATATATTTACCTGTCACGGGCGTGGCCTTGAATAACCCTCTATAGCTGCAGTCTTTCGGGATTTTTCACGCGCGTGTAACCCTAGTTGGTAAATAAAGCCGTTCGTTGGCCGAAGAAATGCTAGCATTTTTCTTCTGCCTCTCCACACCTACTTCCCTGTTTCGGTAGGAGCATTGATCAATCTTCAGACCTGTGCCGTCTAAAGGTGGATCTGGAGCTTTCCTTGCCTTGCCAGTCACAACTCTGGCTTGGTCAACGGAAATGATCAAGTTGCTCGGTAATGGCCTGGCGGAGGCGACTACTTTGCTGTCCATCAGTGGGGTTGAGACCACTGGAATAATGCGATTTGAATGAGAAAACTCTGCTGCCTGAAGCAGAGAGTAATCGATCGCATTCTGGGGTTCTACTAAATCATAACAGATCTCCGTAGCTTCTATCCGTGTAGAAAGATAGGTAATATCTGCGAGTTGCAGAGTTTGTTGAGTCGCTTCACCGGTACTAGCATGACGTGAGCCAAGGCTCTCAACAATGGCTCCTTGTACAGTAGTAAGGCAGCTTTTCTCACTGTCTTCTGCCCTGAGAAGTGTGAGAGACTCAAATGGAATACCAGGGATCCCTTCGCCTGGAACCCTGTGTCCACCATAAACGTCAACTTTGCCCTCCCCTGAGGAAGTTAATGGCGTCGGTTGGCAAATGTCCTGCAATGCGAGATCCACTTCCTGGTTTACAGGCTCTGCAGTCTGCATGCAACGGACTGGACGGTTTGAGATCCCGTTAGATCGCGAAGTGCCCGAGAAAAAACTCTCGGTGTGTTTTTCCAAAGTTCCTTGTAACGGTTTGGAAACTTTAACCCTTTTAGCAGGCGACTTATTCTTGCACCTTTTAAGCTCAGGGTGATAAGAGGAGCGGCACCTCCTTTCTATGATCATTGAGTTGGAGGGATGCGCCTCTGCATATGGTTTTTCGCTGTCCGGCCGGGAATCTTGCGAAATATAACGTGATAGGGTGTGGCTCCCTTTTCTCGACGTCACGTGTCGGTTAGGTGCTGCTCGGTCTGGAGCGTGAGAGGCTCGGGGTTCGCCGCTTGCCAGACGGGAACAATCCGTATTACAATGCTTGTTAGCACCTCTCTCACCTTTGTGCAGTTTCCATGTCTGGGAACGTTGCGTAATTTTTCCCGTGGCTTTAGGTCAGCTGTCCCGACGTAAATTCTTTCCTTGTTCGGGCTTCGGATCCAAGTCCAAAGGAAAGTCACTTTTCTGGAGTTTGGGTTCGGTTTTAGCAGGCAAGTTTTCTTTCATGGGCGCAAGGTTTGCAGGGGCGTTGACCGTTAAGGGCACAGTAGAAGGGGAAGTAGAGTGACTACATTTAGTATCTGTTTCCACCCTCCGAATTTGGCTATCCAGTTCATTCATTCTGATTTGGTGTAGCCTGTCCCTTTCTTGTCGCTCTATTTCCAATTGCTTATCCCGTTCTTGTTGCTCCATTTCCAATTGCTTGTCCCGTTCTTGTCTTTGCTTTTCCCTTTGCTTCTCATCTTCTATCACTTCTTCTACATACTGTCGAGTGAATGCTTCACTCTCCCCAGTTTGTTTACAGGACCATGCTAAGATTAAACGGCTGCCAAACCAATTGTCTACCTCGTATTGATCCTGCAGGCTTACTGCAAATTCTAGAAAGGGCTGGATTTCGCTATCCTTGTACTCCATGTACTTAGCTACCTCGAGGGCAATCCTATGCACTTTATCTAGATCGGCCATTATATCAGGGTGAGCAAACACTATAGAAGAATTGAACCTAGAGATCTTAGTTACCTAGTCCACTAGGTGCTGATTAACTTAATAATCAATAAAATCTAGGCTAGCCTGGGAACTTTAAAAACAAGAAAGTTTGAAGCTACTCTGATTGCGACAAGCAAAAACCCCAAAAAACTCCAAAAAACGGAAGGGATGTAAAACTTATTACTATCACTTCACCCCAGTTCTGTCAGTACTAAGCTATTGAGAGGATTGGTTACTATCATCCGAATGAACACCCTCCCTTGGTACAGATGCAAGCTAGTAACTGACTATCTGTAGCTTCTTATCTCAGATTAAAGAGCTACTCCTGAAAAAAATATTAACCCTTAAAAAAAAAAACTTTTCTGACTTTTACAACAATAGTCGTCAGATTTGTCAACCAAAAACTCAGCAGTGATACCATCAACCTTTACCAGCTGTCTCATGTGTAGCATGAACAATAAATGTAACTTAATATTTATGATTGCTGTGGAGAAAAACGCTGTTCCGACTTCCTCCAAAAGAAATAGTTCGATATGTCTAGGGGAAAGAAATTCCTATAATCTGCCGAACACTAAACTCTAAGAATCAAGATAGAATCTTGTGAGAGATTCCTACCAGACTGCTGCGATTGCTGCAGATGTAGTTCAAATTCCGCGGCGAGACCCCATTTGTCGTGGTTGAGTTGGAGTGTAGAGTATTTGTCGAGTTGGACAACAGTAGTGAAATCGACAAGGGATAGTGGACTGACAGAGTTATAGATTACACTTTAGATAAGGTGTAAATAGGAGATGGACTTGAGACAACCTGGAAGAAGATTTATTCAAAGGATCTCTCTCTCTCTCCAGGCCTCAACTCACTTTTACTGTCTAAGCATCTCCGGCTCTCACTCTTTTCTCTTATCATACATAGAGATTCTAGTAAGGAGCTAAAAATACAAATATGGATGGAAAGGTCGTGAACAGCGTATTAATAAAGGTGTACACTTTATTAAGGAAGAAAAAGCATGGAATTAATGCATATCATCACAACAACATAAAATTACATCAATAATCAACTAATCATCAATAGTCATCAATAATCATATACACCAACAACCACACACACAGATCACCATTTATAAAAACCTGTAGAACACAGAGAGATGAAATAACTGAGTGTCAGCCCGTCCGTTTTCGGGACCATATGAAATAGCTCCAGTAAGTGGTTTTTTCGTATATATCCTCCATCGGTGATGGAATTAACCTGAATAAAATCACTGTATAGGCGCTATCATTGGTGATTCCTCCCTACTGGCGCGAGGTGGGCTGGAAGACTCTATTTACCTTCTGTTTACCAAAATGAATAAACTGCGTGGCAGTCCGTCCGTTTTCGGGGACCAGATGAAATAGTCCAGACAGTGTGTTACTTGTAGATCCTTCGTGAGGGACTATGCCTACAAAACTGTCCTTGTTGGTACTATCATTGGTGACTCCCCCCTACTGGCGCGAGGTGGGCTGGGAGACTCTGTTTATCTCCTGCAGACCAACTGAATGAACTTAGCGACAGCCTGTCCGCTTTCGGGGACCAAGGGGAATAGCTCCAGTAAGTGGTTTTTTCGTATATATCCGCCATCGGTGATGGAATTAACCTGAATAAAATCACTGTATAGGCGCTATCGTTGGTGACCGCTACTCGCGAGAGGGGGGGCTGGAACTCTGTCCATAGATGGCTGCTCATACGTGCGAGGTTTTAAGTATCCAGAAAATACACCAGAAGAAGTCACTTGAGGACAAAGAGACCCAGGCGCGCTTATCCGGCGCAAGGCTCCGCTTGGCTGTAAATCCTGTTTAAACTGGTTTGGCTGTGGTTTGCTGAGTGCCCCGTTTAGGCACAAAAAAGGCGGGTGATATGGAATTCTGCTATAGGCATGCAGGGCGGGTTTGATATTCTGGAAGCCGCGATGCTCTGGCTGGTAATCCAATAGGCGAGTAGAGAGCTACTACTGCATTTGGCGATTCCAGATTTTGCGTTGGCTCCATTGCACTGCGTGAGCTTAACTTGGCGTTGACAAAAAAGGGGTTTTGATTCAGGAACGGGGTTGACGATTCGTTGCTAGATGTATACAGAAACCCTCTAGATCGAAGAGTATATGACTTTCTTCGCCTGACTGAAGTCTGCTCTAGCGATTCGGTCTTCCTGAAACTGAGACCCAAAAAGAGACACCCTTTTACTTCAAGCAAATAATAAATCACACTAACTTTATACAGAAAGTTTCGCTCCACTATGGGATTAAATTTATTGTAGTTATTGCTATGATAGTTTAGGGCTGTCTTTAACCATGTCTCCTGTTCCTTAAAATTATCAATTATCAACACGCGCCCGCATAGGCTTAATATCTTTTGCACCCCCAGGTACCTGTCAGTAAATGTTCTGACATCAAAAATCTACTCCTCTTCTCCCAATCTCAACATACAGGAAACCTAACCTGTAGTTACAGTTAAATGAATATGCTTATTCATCTTACAACATTAAATGAATTTACATAAACAGATTACAGCATTTGACATTACACAAATAAATCGTATGTCCCCTTTGGAAAATATATTAGCATTCCACAAAATGAGTACAAAGAAAAGGCAATGCTCTCGCTATAATAATACAGTTGTGGCTAAATCATAAGATATAATTATATCTATGCCTGGTGACTGCTTTCTGTGAAAGTTATAGACTAGAGTCTAGCCACACAAGTAAGCATAAAATGATCCTCCCTTGCCACTAGAAATATCTATCAAAAGGAATAAGTGACTATCTCCTATAATCCAGAGTTATTATCTGCATCTCACTATTCAGTTTTAAAGTGAACAATCCACACCTGACATTATCTTACAGAAATGACAGTTAATTTTTGCTGACTCTTAACCCAATGGTAAGCATTCGTGGACTGATTCTACGCCTAATATCTGTTATTGTAAGTTTAACATTTAACTCATGATAAACTGTAACAGTTTAAGCACCACTTAATAGGCCGTAGACAGCGCTACCTTATCACTGAATAAATTACTAGGAGAAGTCCTCAGAAATAAATTCACTTCCCTAACAGATATATATAAAAGCTAACATGAATCTAATATTATAATTATAAGATATGTCAACTCACCCCGAAAATGACTAGAACATAGGCAAACACATTCTAGTACTGTGTTAAAGTTTGCCTTATCTCATGATGGTCATCTACGGGCCAGGAAAATTTACGAATGTCTTTGTCTATTAAAACCAGTCTACTCTTATAGATCACAAGGGACGCTCCCCCCGGACACCTGGCCTGCATATTTCTACAGAAGTTCGGCGAAAGACGTAATCTAGAGTAAGACAAAAGAAATCGTGCGAAAGTTCCCCAGGTAGAGAAATGCATAACATTATGCTCTATCTTGTCTAAGGGGCGAAACTCAAAGACTGACCGCGGGTTTGTCTCCCCCTGTTTCCAGGATGCATAATATTATGATTCGAAGCAGCGTTCTGGAAACCAAACACAGGGACCCTTTCGCTCGTGATCAAAGGCTTTAAACGTAAGAGATATTCCCCTGGTCAGACCAGGTGCGGCTTAGATAATATTATCGTTCGCTGACCGCTACAGGCCGGAACGTAACCAAACCTCGGGTGGGGTTAGAGAAGGTGAAAAAGTTTGGCCACGAAGGTAGAAAATGAAAGAAAAAGAAAATACAAAATGTCCAGGAAAAACAGAACATTTAAAGGAGTAATCAAATTATGGACAAGATGGTAAAATACATTATCGGTCACGTGACACTTACCATGGGTTAAGAGTCGGCAGAATTAACTGTCATTTATGTAAGAAAATGTCAGAGGTGTGGATTATTCACTTAAAACTGAATAGTGAGATACAGGCACTAGAACTCTGAATTATAGGAGAAAGTCACTTATTCCTTTTTGATAGATATTTCTAGTGGCAAGGGGAGAATCATTATATGCTTACTTGTGTAGCTAGACTCTAGCCATAACTTTCACAGAAAGCAGATACCCGCCATAGATATAGTTCTATCTTATGTACAGTCACAACTGTATTATTATAGCAAGAACATTGCATTTTTTATGTACTCATTTTGTGGAATGTTAATATATTTCCCCAAGGGGACATATGATTTATTTGTGTAATTTCACATGCTGTAATCTGTTTATGTAATTCATTTAATGTTGTAAGATGAATAAGCATATCCATTCAACTGTAACTACAAGGTTAGGTTTCCTGTATGTTTAGTTGGAAGAAGAGGAAGAGCAGGAGGTGCTTAGACTATAAAAGTGAGTTGAGGCTTGGAGAGAGAGATAAATTTAATAAATCTTTTTTCCAGGTTGTCTCAAGTCCATCTCCTATTTACACCTTATCTACGTGTAATCTATAACTCTGTCAGTCCTTTATCCCTTGTCGATTTCACTACTATTGTCCAACTCGACAAACTACTCTTACACTTTAACTCAACCACGACAAATGTCTAAGATCTACCCGAAATGATTTCACCCATAACTGTTTTAACTGCACAACTTTCACATTAACGATATGGACTCTTAAGATCATCCCAGAGACAGCTCATCTAAAGTGATCTTCAGATGCAAGCGATGTAGACTTGTGTACGTGTCGTAAATACAGGATACCAACGTCACTCCCTATTGTTAGGTCTGTATATCCTTACTTGTATCTACTGGATAGACATGACACAAATCTCAAGATAAGGTTTTGATTTGAAAACATGTTTTTTTTTTTTTTTAATACTTTATTTGTTTTATTATTACTATTATGGTTTCTATAAACAAAACCAAAAATAGAATAGAATCTAAAGCGGCCAGTAAATTGGCGTTAAGATAGACAGCAAAACATGGTGCCCGCCATGAAATCAAGCGTTAAACGAACGGGATCTCACGCTGAGTTTCACTGATAATGTGACATCATTTTATGTCATAAACTGGTAATTAATCGCCTTTATTTTGACGTTTGGTTCATATCAATTAGTTGGATGATAGGAGTGAAGAAATAACAATTTTAAAACAACAGAAGTGACTTTGCTACCAAGTGTGACTGTGGCACTGAGAAAATGACTGCTGAACATCTGCTTCAAAGTTGCCCAACATATGCGGAACAGAGAAAACTCATATGGCCGACACCAGTACCATTAGTGGAAAAGTTCTACGGAGATTCAAATAGCCTCAAACTGACTACTGCTTTCTTTGAAAACATTCAAGTAGACGTCTGAGAGTTTACGAAGAAGAAGAAACTCGTTATAACTGCCAAATGATTCCTTTTGTTTTGAAAATGGAGGCGCTGCTGTGATTACCACAGCTTCCAAATTAGGAACAAACAAAAAATGTACGTTCGTGCATCTTGTTCATTTAAATATCGCTCAAGATTGGACGTCGTGTGTGTGTGTGCGCGTAAATTTAGTGTGTCTCTCTTGCACCACTTATTTCGGCTGTCATTCAGAATCTGCAACTGCCATGTATTCCGTGACATTACGCATTTCTTACTTTGGCATCGGTGTTGAATTTAGCGAGACCTGTGTTGGAATGCTGAACGATGGCCCAGTATATGCTGGCCTTTTGCCTCCAAATTTGAGCAGATCGATCACAATTCATTTCGTGATGATATAAAATATTCTGTTCCCTCCCCCCTCATTTTCTCTCTCTCTTCTTCTTCCTCCTCTTATCAAAGCGCGGGACAGAGTGGCAACATCAAATATGAATGTTAAAAAAGATGTGCCCGGAAAGCTGGGAAAAAGGCTGTTATATCAAATGTGACACGACAGTTTTTTTTGTGAAGATGGAATATAAATATACGTCGAGGGAAAACTGTCAGACCGTGAAACGCTCTTGTCGTTATGTGTTTCATTTGACTTAAGGAAAAGAAAGAAAAAAACTTTGTCTTTAAAGGTATGCTGCATGACAAATATAATTTGGAGAGGATGAGTAGGTACGAGGTTATGTAACATGAGTTTAAAAAACAAAACCAGTTACAGATGTATTATCACACGATATCTCATGAACTGAGGAATAAATTCACGGCTATCTTAAGAGGGTGAAAACAAGTGAAATATTTCATCTTCCAACATCGTCATATTCATACTTGTCAGTTGTGAAAACACGCGCATTAACCACAGTTTCAACAACACACACTGTTCCGACTCACAGATGCAACAGAAGTTTGACAACAGCGAGACAATTTCCGAAACTTCTCGTCTAACACAGAACCCTGGATAAATGTACCCAGACAGTAAATGCAACAAAACATCTAGGCCTATCCGACTGCATCTTCTTCTTCTTCTTCAAGTACCATGCGTGGCGGCGTAGGTTACCATGTCTCTCCACAACTTCCTGTCTACAATACTATTGGTCATACGACTGCATACTCTATTTTTTTTTTTAAAAGAATAATAATGCTATTTTACCAGTTTTGCACTGGTAACTAAAACCTGACGTAACAATCAAGCATACCATCTAGCTATATTCAAACATGTTCTCAACATTGGATCACCACCACGCAAGCAACTAGAAGACAGATCATATATAAGCTGTAAGATACACTCGTCAGTGGCTAAGAGCAAGTGTCTCAGAGGCAAGCAGAAAGCTGGATGGTAATGCCCAACCAATAGTATGTGCAGACAGTCATAGCAACGATACCATGCTATGGCATGGACCAGAGCTGGGACATCACACGAAGGATGGCTACCGACTGAGCAAAGTGGAAACAATTTGTTGCTGCCCTACAAGACGCCACCAGGCGTGATGGTCACTGACTGCTTTGTCAGTCGCCGGCCTACGACCACAGAAGAAGAATAGCGACGATAACAATACTGCACTGGAAGAAACAGCACAGCAAGCTTTATAATCATACACATATCTTGGCAGCAATATAAACAATGTTGGAGGGACAGACGGCGATATCAAAATAAGGAATATGAAAGCAAGATCATCTTTTTATTGCATTAGGAAATACTTACTTACTTAGTCGTTCCCCTTCTTACCGTGAAACGAAAGGGTAAGTTTATTTTTAAAACAGCGGGAGGGGGAGAAGATAATGTGTCTTACTAGGACTAAAGACAATTAAATTTTTTACGATGAGGCCACAAGGCCTTGCTCAGGGAAAAGAAAGAGAGAGTTAAGTATAAGACACGTGAGAAAATAAATAAAAAGTATATATCCACCTCGAAGCAGGACGCCAAGCGATGAGTGCGCAGGAAAAAAAAAAAAAATCTGCACCCCGTGAGAAAGTTAACAAGACAGTATGTCGTAAGACAGGAAAAAAAAAAACCAGTCGAACAGACAATGGGGCTATCTTCAGCTTTGACTAGACGACATCAACAGTTAACATCACACACAAGCACAAGAACACTGACATAATAAACAGCACCATCACAAGGTTACAAGAACTACAAGAAAGAACTTACGAGAAAGGAGACCAGGTACTCCCGGTCGTATGTGATAAGATCCACGTATTTCTTGAAGCTGACCGACCTGACGTTACGGTGCTGTTGCCGGCCCGTGTGGCGAAAGTGAAGCCACGACAGCATCATCAAGACTATGCTGGGCTTATTGTTCTCCTTAATCTTCCAGAACATTCTAAGCCTCAAAAATTCTTGCCATTTGTGGGCTCACAGCGCTGAAACAATTTTTACTCGATCCACCAACGCTATGTTGCTGCCAACGACAAGTCAATGCAGGAATGGCGGAAATGTATGACATCATCTTTTATTTCTGGCTCATAATGTGTTAATAGTCACAGATCTTGCCACAAATACATCCTTGTCAATAACTTATAGAGCTACCAAAAAGAAGTAGCCGTTTACTAAAGTCGTGAACATTTGGAGAGAAAAAAATATTAGTAGAAAATAATATATTCATCATTTTCTTTTTTGTCCCCCAGGAAGCAAAGAGCCATCACTGCAGTTAACCTTCTTGCAAGAAGCCTGCGTCTGCTCTTGCAACCATGGTTTCTGCAGCAAGTTGTTGTACATAATGAGGTTGCCAACCAAAGGCATAGATTCACATGAGTCGCCTTGTACAACACGTAGTCATGTTCTTTCTCTTGTCTGAGTAGACAGGAACTACACGGGGGGACACATAATTTCGTTCAATCTTTCCTTCATACAATCTTTTAGTTCATCAGTCCAATCTCTCCTACATACAATCTTTTAGTTAATCTAATTAGCTTGCTGGCAGACGAAGGATACCTGAGACCAGCTGATAAACAAAGAAAGACGAGGAGCTTAAAATCAAACAAATAATACCATTTTAAAAAAAAAAGAAAAAGTCATTGGACCTTCCATTCGCTCGTTACCGGTGCTCGAAAGGAGGTGAGTGCTAATAATATTAACACTATAACCTACCATGCACGTCGTAAAAAGCGAATAAATACGGTTCGGCGATGGACTGGACACACACTGAGGAAACCTGCTGGTAGTCCTTGTTATGGAATCCCAACGAGTAAGAGAAGTGATGGTAGACCGGAAGAACACATGGCGAAAAGCAGTCGAGACAGAAATGAAAATGATGAGGACATGGAAAGATCCTGAGCTGATGGCACGTGACACAAGGACCTGGCATGTGTTTGGTGAAAGCCTGTGTGTCACATATGAAAAAGTGCAGCTAGTTTTCATTCACTTTTGCGCCCCCCCTCAAGTATATTTTTTGCTACAGGAACGCCGGTTTCACTAGTGCAATAAACACGTGAGCTGTTTGAGCAATTAGCACGGTGAAACAGAGAGCAGAGCGCGAGCGCGGAGCATGGCGCAATTGATTCTTTTATCAGGGGAACACAAGGGATGAGTCCAGGCGTTTAATAGTTTCTTTGAAGATTCAAGGGGGCGATCAGTCTGAGACGTATATTGGAGTGTTACATTTTCAGTGTAATTAAACTTACGAGTTTGAGACGCGGCAGAGGTGGTAATATTTCCTTTCATTACAAGAATCGAACGGCAAAGTGGCTCGGGTCTGGCATAAGTGTGACTTTCGCATTAAAGGGCGATTGAACGGAATTTAGCTATATATATATATATATATATATATATATATATATATATATATATATATATATATATATATATATATATATATATATATATATATATATATATATATTATATATATATATATATATCTTCCCTACCAGTCATTTCTGACCAAAGGAGCGTACCTCCCGAAATAACTTTCGGTGGCAAGAGGTTGGGCAATGTTAGATCAAGCTGTTGCCCATGCAGCATGACCCGGCCTGGACGTCAGAGGAACGGTATACGGTATATATATATATTTATATATATATATATATATATATATATATATATATATATAGTATATATATATATATATATATATATATATATATATATATATATATATATATACCAGGTCTCTCAAATAGCCGTTTATCAGTTGCTCAGATATCTATCTGAAACCACTAGCTCGAATATTCTAGTATTTCTCGTAGAGTGAAAATTATTAGATTTCTCGTGGAGTGTTTCATTTTTCTGATTGCGGTAATTTATATTTCTAGTCTTTAAGTGATTTAGTGTGTTAAAGAGTTCATTATATTTCACTGAGATTTTCTGTGCTAATTAAATAACTTATAGCTAAATTTTCCAGCCGTAAAGTAAATTTAATTACTCGCTATTTTCCCAGTAAGAGATGGTTTAAATTGACTAGTACATACATTAAATAACTGTCTACTGACGGCATATATTATTTACTGATATCCATTTTATGTAATTTTATGAATGACTAGCGTTCATATCACGCGTTAAATAAACAACAGGTTAAGCTAGCCACGTGTGTTTTTAATCTAATTTATAACAGAGCGGTGAAGAGGTCCTATTTTAACACGTGTTAGATATGAGATTGATAATTTGGTTAAAATGTTTATATATTCTTTCTATAATCTAGGCTGATCAAACCTGAGTACTAGCGGCTTTCTTATGGCCATATGAACTTACGATCACATGAACTTATAATATCATATAAGCATCCAGATATATTTAATGAGCTTCTTGCTGTGACCTGTGCGGTCCTTTTACCTCATTTTGTCATGAGAGAAAACCAGAACAGAAACATTAAATTATAATCTTAACTGGAACATAATTATTACCAGATTTATTTAGATCAATCTCATCAGCCAGCTGGGCGAAATATATCGTCAGCAACATTTGTATAACTTACCATAGTGTCCCAAGCCACTTGAAGCTAGGCACCTAGGAACTATCTATGTTCTATTCATCCTACATCGGCGATCACCACGTATGAACCTTACTCCCACCAAGTGAAGACAGAGATAACTTATTGTATCCAGGACAAAATTAAATCACCGACTCTAGCGATTCCCGTGAAATTTGCAGTCAGCAATTACGGCGAATCTGGGGCTTGATTCGGCACAACTCAATTTTGACAATACATAGTCTTATTACTTATTAGTGTATTTCCTTGGAATGCCTGCAACAATTGCTGGGGTAAGCATAAATCTGAAAGTGGCCACTGAATGAATGTGAATTGGATGAACGGAGAAAGAAACTTATGTCTTTGATTACCATCAGTATACTTATATGGTTTCTTCTTTTTTTTGTCTCACTAATCTGAGTAGTCACGGGATAACTTACATTTAGAACCTGTTCTTTTCCCATACTGACTATCTCATAACTTGTTGTTAACTGTTTTGATCTTTTGGGTTAATTAACCTCTGTTGGGATCTTCTTTCTTTTCCTTTACCAAAGAGGAGAACCTATTTGATTAATTGTCATTTTTCTGTAAACCATGATCTATTTATGTATTTGATTTATGTTGTGATTTTCTATTGATAATAAACTTAATTAACCTTTAGTTATAGTGTCGGTCAATCCCTATTCATTATATGTTATTCATAGTTTGTTTTCACGTGCGTGCGTATTTGTCACAGAACTGTGCGCATGTGAGTGCAGTGTAACTTGTATTTCTTACAGGGAGAGAAAGTACGTCTGATTTAAAGTTAGTCGTCCAGATAGGCGGGATTAGATAAATTATTCTATCCAGAGACTGTCCTTTCTCTTACACGATCACCTCGTGATAAAACTATTTCTTAACCCTTACTTTCACATTGTCAACACTATCACCTCTGTTCTGACATGGCTATAAACAGCTATTACCTTTCTGATTAATTTACGACACTGTGCTCCTTGTGTAGCTGAAGGGGATTGAGTGGTTGTTTGATTGGACCTTCCCTCGAGGTGCAAGGAATAAAAAAAGTGCTCGAAAACACCAGAAAGTACTGATAGCACAGAAAGTACAGGAAATCAGAATGAAAAGACAATGGACAGCTGAATTGTATGCCGTAGGAAGAATTTAATAACCTAAATGATGGGGAACGTCGAGGATCAAGATATGAGATGAGCCACGATCGCCTAAAGCTACGACACAGTAGTATTCCATGAAGCTGAATTTGCTTAAGCACTAAAGAAGCAACAACATATAATGTATCTCTTTTCAGAAGTTTGGGAAAAAAGCATTTGCGTACGAATCTCTGCAGTTCTCAGCTATCTAAGCACTTGTATACAAACGTGTTTGAGTGCAATAAAGTGCACACGCCACTCCCTTGTTCCAACACTTCAGAAAACCATCACATGATTGCGTCTCTTCATTATGTAATGTATCTCCTTAATAACTGTTGAGTATGTTCGACTCAGCTCTATGTTTATTTAGTACGGGCAAGAATCACATACATCTTATCACTGTATATAATCAGTTCAAACAGTCGTGAAAAACAGCGCGCACTGTTGGCCCACTAATCAAATACTACATTAAATTATCCTATGTAATAACTTTCACACACCGTATAACAGTCCCTATACCTATCCCCATAATATCCGTGAGCTATAAAATATAAGCATGAGCTCTCATCAAAACACAAGCAATTTATTTTAAATGGTCAAAATGTGAAGTAAGCTGTCTGTGATAAAACAGAACAATACGGAAAGCATGCACAAAGGAGCGAATGTTTAGGCACAGGAAACTTATCAGTGACAAGACTAAGTTAAAGAAAAAAAATAGAACCTTCAAATGTCAAGTCGGTCATATCGTATGGCTCTGAAACATGGCGAACAACAATAAAGGACAACTAAGAATTTAAAGACTTTCATAAACGTCTGCTGGAATAGAACTGAAGTCTAAAGAGTGTCACATGATCATCAAAATGGTGGCAAGCGCCAGGCAAGTGCCAGTAGAACAAGAGGTGAACCGACGGCGCTGGCCTTGGATAGCCCAAACACAGACTAAGTCTAATGATTGTATTACGAGTCAGTCCTGGTTTTGGAACACCCAGGGTGACAGTGAGGCCGAAAAACACATGAAAAAGGGAACTGAAGACACAAATGCTATTCTTCGAAGAACATGGATGATGTAAGTCAAGAAACATGGATGATATAAGTCAATGTTAAAAGTGCTCTTGGCCAAATCCACAAATTCAACCATCGCGTCAAACAAACAGCTGCATGATCCACAATGACTCGCAAGAAGTGTTATTTCTCATTCCGAGACTTAAGCAAAGTGAACGAACAAAGAAGTGGATCTTTCCTAGTCCTAACGGGCACACTACATAAAAGTGGCCAGATATAAGACAATTCGGGACAGAAGAAACATATCATCATCACACTTCAGCTCCCCAATGAGCACAAACGTAATGTCAAGTCTTCCTGTTCACTGCCATTAGCCCATGTTCACTTCATTCTTGTCATGTCAGTCCCCAGTTCTCTTCTCCGTGTGTTATTGTGGTGACCCTCTAACGGTCTTACCCTGTGGCTTTCTCTGAGTAGGCTATACGGCCACTGTTGGGGCAAAATTTAAAAATTAGAAACATACCCACCACAAGAATGCGTGTTCCTATATACACAAAATGGGATCCTCGTCTGTGCTACGGAGTTCGTGCACTGTGCTGAGATCCTCTTTGTGTGATCTAAGGGTAGGAGATCGGAGCACTGATGGAGTTATCCGTGTGCAATGAAGATAGTTCTTAAAAACCAAAACCAAACGGATTCACGAGCAATGACTGCCTGGCTATAGCATCAACAGGTTTCATTAATGTGTGTCCTATCCATCTCCAGCACCGTCTTATCATCTCTTGTTCCATTAGTTCTTAATACACAGATATGTGAATAACTGATTAGGGTCAGCTTACAAATATATCACGATCTCGTTTTAATAGCTGGCCAAAATAATGCACAGAGCCACAAAAATGACGTCACGGACGCTGGGCGCCCTGGGTTTATGGGATTCGTTGTGCAGCACGTCGTCATGCGCGGTAATTTGTAATCTCAAAGTTAAAAAAAAACACACGAAGGAAAAAGAAGTTAAAAAAAAAAACCGATAAACAAGCGGTCAAATTAGCAGCAAGCGGTAAACAACTCGGTAAATAGACGTCGGTAACACGGTGGTGAGAAACAGCTACAGTAAAACACAAAAGCGCTGAACAATAGCTGCAGTAAATGCCAGGTTAACAATAAAACAGAGCGTGTGAAGGCAGCATAAATATAGGGAATTCTATCTATCAAGGGTGCTTACGCTTGTAAAAGAATTCCAGATTCTATGCAGCATTTTCGTAGAGATGGAAAACTCAACACAAAAACCGAAACAAGCATGCAGCGAAACAGCAAATCAGTAAACAGTACGAATGTCAATAAAGATTACCATATTAAACATACTGAAACTGAACGACCCTCTTTAGACGGGATTTGTGGACTTTGAAAAGACGTGTGACAGGTTAGAGAATCACTTTAGAAACTGATGAGGCATCACGAAATCTCCTTAAAGCATATTAAATGCAGCATTCTTCATGAAGAAAACATACATAGCCTTAGTGATCAGAACTGGAGTGCGGCAAGAAGGCCCCGTGTTTTTATTTCTTTTCTTACGCGTTATAGACTGGATCATAAGAACAACGACATCAACCAACAGAAACAAAATCCAGTGGACTGACAAGAAAAAAAAAAACGCTCAACGATCTACATTTAACTGATGACGTGACTCTTCAATCCCAGAACCGAAACCAGACGCAAGACAAAAGTGAGAACACTAAACAGATATACTGCTCAAGAAAGACAATGGAAAAACGGATACACTGCTCAAGTAAGACTATGGAACAACGGAAACACCACTCAAGTAAGACTATGGAAAAACGGTTACATCACTAAATTAAGACTATGGAAAAACGGATACACCACTCAAGTAAGACTATGGAACAACGGTTACACCACTCAAGTAAGACTATGGAACAACGGATACACCACTCAAGTAAGACTATGGAACAACGGATACACCACTCAAGTAAGACTATGGGAAAACGGATACACCGCTCAAGTAAGACTATGCAAAAACGGATACACCACTCAATTAAGACTATGGAAAAATGGATACACCACTTAAGTAAGACTATGGATAAACTGCTCAAGTAAGACTATGGGAAAAACGGATCCACTCAGTGACTGTTGTAACTGTATGAAATGGCTCAGCAATCACAGAATGTAGTCCAAGAGTCCATTAGCATCACTGAATTAGCCACGACCACAAGGAAGGAAATAATTGGAAGAGAAGGATACCAAAGAATATTCCTCATAATAGCCTAGCCATTTATTTATTTTGTTTTCTTCATTACCAGCCGAAGTCCAACGAGAGTGGTTAAAGGGCTGCTTCCTGCAGCTAAGTTACCAGGTTCCAGATCTGGTAATATCACGCTCCCGAGTCTATCCCGCCGTTAATGGATACCTGAGTGTTCTTGAGTTACGGAAGATAAAGACTGGACTGATCCCCGCCCCATTAAGCAAGAACTAGTGGAGTGACTTTTAAACACTTCGCTCACCAACGGCAGTATCTGCTATGTGTCGAACTGTTTAACCAGCCGGTGTCCGGTGTTAAGCTACAACTGGCACAAGCAACATAAACAAAGCAGCAGTGCAGTCTGGTCAACTGATCGCCATTCAGCCCCAGCGTAGACTGAGATAGCCGAGGTTGGGAAGAAATGTGATGCTGGATTTCCCAACTGGCTTCTACTAACAGAAGAAAAAAAAAAGTCAATGATCATCACTATATGTCTTTTGGGTCATGTGGAGTGGTCCCTTCTGTTTGACGTTCGTGTGAGCTCAACGGGGACTAATTAGACTCGCCAGACAAAGAGATATATAAAGAGGAGGGGTGGTGGTGGTGGTGTGAGACAAACAGAGAGACAGACAGAGACCGACAGACAGAAAACGAGAAAGAAAGAGAGGGAAAAAATAGAGAGAGAGAGAGAGAGAGAGAGAGAGAGAGAGAGAGACAGACAGACAGACAGAGCCAGGGAGAGAGCGAGAAGAAAAGACACAGAAACAGCGAAAGAAGTACTCAGCTAAAAATGCTTTGTGGCTAATAAAAGAAAAACTGGAGGGGGGGAGGGGGGGGGGGCGCCGCAGTATAGTAAAGACAGTGAGACATATATTATAAAAAAAACAAGCAAACATATAAAGATGAAGACAAGCAGTGCGTTACAATCGGCGGCCGGCTTTACCATTAGGTGAACAAGGCAGTTGCCAAGTGCGGCGACATCGAGTGAAGTTTTAAAAAAAAAGTTGGTATAACGAAAATTTAAAAAATCGTAATTCCGAGATTTAAAAAAAGCATTCTTATTTTCTGTGGCCCTTTAACGCCACTGTAAATAATAGTGTACCTTCTTCTTCTTTGGTCTTTGGTCGCTGACTGGCAAAGTAACCAGTGACCTGGGTGGGCGTCTTGTAGGGCGGTAACAAACTGTCTCCACTTTGCTCGGTCTGCAGCCATCCTTCGTATGGTGTCCCAGTCCTGGTTCATGCTTTGCATCTCAGCTTCCGCAGTTCTCCGCCAGGTAGGTTTTGGCCGGCCAAAAGAGTGTATACACATTCTGTATTTATATTAGCATATTTATGTGCATGTTTTATGTGCTAGAGTGTGATTTTTCTTACTTTTTTGTTGTTGCTGTTGTTGATTTCTTTGAGGTGTTTGAATTCTTGTTGCGAGGCACGTGCCGCTCAGCCTAGACAAACGTTACGCAGTTTACATCAGAACACAATAGCCATATATATATATATATATATACACACACACACACACACACAATACTGAAGCACATTAAAAACGCACCACTATTATAAATACTGATGCCTGGGGAAAAAAAAGTGTGGGAATGGATTTTCCCCGTGTTTGTCATGAGGTAGAGAGCGAATGGCTGCTGGAATGGAAAGTGCATGATTCAACCCACGGGTTTGTGTACAGACTACATGAAAACTATGTAAGGTAAAAGGGGAACACGATTCCCAACAGCTATGACCCTGAAAATGTGTACGCGTTGTGGCAGTATACTCGGTATAAAAAGGCAGTTGAGACAAAACACCCAATACATGTGCTTGAAATGCCACGACTATCTGAAAACGACCGCCAACGAGCCATTGGTATGTTGGAGACCTGAATGAGCTCGCGGGCCATTGCCAGAAGGATGAATTGCCACCACAGCACTATTGTACGTCTCAATAAACGTTACGGAACCACTGGCAGTGCCCGGGATAGACTTCGGAGTGGCCAACCACGAGTTACTACCCCTGTGCAAGATCGTCATATTGTGCTGAGTCACCTAAGGAATCGTTCTCTCCCGGCAAGTCAAACAGCAAGAGCAATAGTGGGTAGACGTGGGCAAGTCTCTCGAATGACAGTCATACGACGACTCAGAGATACAGGCCTTACTGCAAGACGACCTTATGTTGGGCCAAACTTGACTCACAGACATCGTCAGCAACGCCTGCAATGGGCAGAGCAACATGCCAGATGGATTAGACTGCAGTGGAATGCTGTCCTATTCACAGACGAGAGCAGATTCAACATATCCTTTGCTGATGGACGTATGCGGATTTGGCGACGGTGTGGAGAGCGCTTTGCATATTGCTGTGTTCGTCAGCACAACCGATTTGGAGGTGGCAGTATTCACATTTGGGGAGGATTCAGTTTTCACCATCGCTTTCCTCTTCACGTCTTCCGTGGAAATGTTAATGCTGTGACATATCGAGATGAGGGTCTGGATGCATTGGTTGCTCCTGCGTTCACAAATTATCCAGACTTGCAGCTTCTCCAGCAGGATAACGCACGTGCGCACACCGCATGCATTACGCAGCAATATCTACAGCAGCAGAACATTGTGACTTGATTGGCCTGCCCTATCACCAGACATGTCCCCTATAGAACATCTGTGGGACGAGCTTGGACGCAGAGTCTACAGGCAAGGTTCTCCAGCTAATCTGCAACAGCTCGAAGCTGCTCTTACACGTGAATGGGACTTGATTCCCCGGAATTTCCTTCAGAGACTTGTGCGTTCCATGCGGAGCCGCTGCCAAGCTTGTTTGCAAGCACACGGTGGGCATACCAGATACTGAGGATAGTGTGAATGAATTTTTTTTATTGGTTGCATTTTTGGTTTTCTCTTGCCTGCACAGAATGCAATGAATTTCATAACAATCAAATGTACAAATTAATGACCAGCATGGATTCATGGGAAAATGAATACAGATTCCAAATATGTAAACTTGTAAACACTTATATTTACATTTCACACTCTGTTCCTGGATTATACAGGTGGTGCGTTTTTAATGTGCTTCAGTATATATTATATATATATATATATATATATATATATATATATATATATATATATATATATATATATATATATATATATATATATATATATATATATATATATATATATATATATATATATATATATATATATATATATATATGGGAGCGGCAAATGAGCTGTTTGCCTAGGGCAGCGATTACCCTAGAGCCAGCCCTGGCTGCAATATCGAGACGGGAACTTAACGTGGATTGGAAGAATAAAAAACACCGGAATGAAAGACACCCCTAAAAAAAGAGAGAGGAAAGAAAACAAGGTTAAATCAGGGGAGGTAATAATAATCAAAAAGCAAGAAAACTATTCCTGTGCTAAAGAAAATTTCACAGAAGGCGTGGTTATGCTTCTCTCAAAAAAGTGACGTGACATGACCGGAAAGCGAAGTACAGCAAGCGACAGAAAAGACAAAGCTATAATTTGGTGTGGACAGAGACTAAGCCATCAACTCTAATTATTTTAATAGTAGTCGCAGACGGGTTGTACCTTTTACACAAACCAACAGACAAATCAATTCCCCCCCCCCCCCTTCCACTCTGACAGGATGCCAAAGCACTTAACCTACCAAGCTGGGTTATGAAAGTAGGGCTTGACTGTCAGAGACTGGGTAGGGAGAGACAGGTGGGTAGAGGGAGACAACAGAGAAGAAGGTGAAAACTATTTCTTTTTCTAAACAGAGAATGACAGGAAGTGAGCGATGGGAGTAATTCCAAATGTGATGGAGATGAGATTCAATTGTTTTGTTTTTTTTCTCTAACCAGCGGCACTCGAGCTTTCCAGCTCTTTTGGCCTAATGACACGTCATTGCGAGGCTGGGGAGACAGTAGACTTTCCTTCCAACCCGGTCAGGAGCTTTGCTCCTTCCCATCCACATGGGGTTTATCTGCAGGAGCCGTTCAGGTTATTCAGTCAAAATCCCGGTCGATGACACTCTTACGAATGCCCGCGCCCGGGCTTGAACCTTGAAAACCTGGTCGCCAGCGCAACGTCTTAACCATTACACCAGCGCGGCTCCCATTCAATTGTTAAAACGACAATGTCTTACAAGCAAAGAAAATTAAACGTGACAGAAGGATAAAAGAAATAAGTTTAAAAAAAAGAGAGAGAGAGAGAGAAAGAGAAATCAACACGGAAGTGATTGAGAGACGAAACAAGACAATAACATTTTTTTAAATAAACAAGCTTCCCAGTTGCACAATAATATACAGTACTGAAATATGGAAGGAAAGATCTGGGGGGGGAATGAAGAATTAAGAAGAAATAACTCAGAGCAATCAAATGCACAATGTATGTAATTTGAGAAGATAGATTAAGATGCTGGGCGGAATGATGAACTCAGAAAACAGGTAGCTATGTGGAACAAATTATATACGCAGGAACGTTTTTTTTTTTTAAAGTTGTGACGAGTCTAAGACCGGAGAGAGAGAGAGAGAGAGAGAGAGAGAGAGAGAGAGAGAGAGAGAGAGAGAGAGAGAGAGAGAGAGAGAGAGAGAGAGAGAGAGAGAGAGAGAGATAGAGAGAGAGAGAGAGAGAGAGAGAGAGAGAGAGAGAGAGAGAGAGAGAGAGAAAAATGGGGAATTATTTACAGAATACTTGGCCACATCCACAGAACTCCATCTCATATTATGAAAGCACGAAGCTACAACTCCCATCACAATATCACGAAAATTCATTCTTCAGACACAGAAAAGCGAATACGTAATTTAATACAGTTATATTTTATATGCACGGACGTCTCTCCGTAACGCAGATTTTGGCTTCCAGGAATGTTCTCTTAAAATTTCTCTTAAACTTTTCCCAAAGAACCAACAAATGAATTAAGCCTGGGCATGTGAGGATGTGCACTTATGGGAGAGAAAAAAATTCTACAGTGATGTACAAATGCAGGACTGCCTGTTTACATCACTAAATAAATATTACACACACACATAAAGGTCTGTTTTCACACACTCGTGAGAAATAAAGAAGTAGAAAATTATACAACAGAAAAACAACAGACGTGAGTGGCATACCGGGGAATCGAACCCAGGAGCTTCCGTGCGGCACCACCGCACAAAAAACACACGGTGACTATAAATGGAGGCAGAAATGATGCAGAAGACATTGAAAGAACTTAAGCAGATGGCACGTGACAGGAGAACGTGGCATGTGTTTGTTGAAGGCATATGCTCCTTGGGGAGCTAATGGCTATTGATGAGGTGGACCAGTTTTACGTAGCCGAGCAAGTTCACGGAAATATTGAAGTGTAACACAGAGCAATATAACAACGTAAATGCAGCAATGACAGTAGAAAATACAATAAATCCGGTATAAGTGTAACTTCATAGGTACGTTGTGATAAGTGTTACTTCATAGGTATGTTGTGATAAGTGTTACTTCATAGGTATGTTGTGATAAGTGTTACTTCATAGGTATGTTGTGGTAAGTGTTACTTTATAGGTATGTTGTGATAAGCGTTACTTCATATGTATGTTGTGATAAGTGTTCCTTTATAGGTATGTTGTGGTAAGTGTTACTTCATAGGTATGTTATGATATGAGTAATACATTTTCAATAGTGGTATTCAACTTTCGCGCCATCATTCCGTTTGTGGGAAAGCTACTGCACATACATATTTCTTTCCGCCGTTTGCATATGCACCACCATTACCGCCATCATAATTGAGCTGTCATCGATGTCAGGAATTGGTGCGGTGAGCGGGACAGAATGCGTGTCAACATTATTCATTGCCATTATTGTATTGGCCTCGTGTTTTGGCCGTGGGAACTCTGAAATTGCAATGAATTTGGCTACTGCACACTCAGGCATGTCGTATAAGGCAACTAATATGAGGCTATGCATGGGGCTGGCAACCAAATCATGCTAAACTAATTGCCATAACAACAAACAAAACCAGTGCTACAGGAGTACGTGACCGTGCAGGAGATCGTCGTAAGGAGAACCAACTGCAGAGACAGCTCCGTGCTCCGTAAAGGGTGCACAAGAAAATTATGACGAGTTAACATAGCAGAGAGCCGCAGTAGCGCAGTGCGCTGGCTTCCTAGCTCGGAGGTCCATGGTTCGATCCCCAGTTGAGGTGGGATTTTCTAGACTGCAAACGGCTCTGGGATCGACCCCAGCCTCATTAATTGGGTACCAGGGCAACTCGGGAAGGTTAAGGCGCTGGCGTGATGCTGACATCACCCCTAGTGTGCAAATGATCAAGAAATTATGACCCTAAGACTACATTCCCAATATGCCTCAATGGGCGTGTAACGGGATCCCTTAACATAGTAGCTGCTCGTCATGGTCCAGTCGTGAATTCCTTCCGCCGAAAAGTAATAAAAAACGCCTGCTTCATCCTTATATTTATATCTTCTCAACGCATCCATTTCTAACTCTGAAAGGACTGGCATAACAAGTAAATAACCGTTCTCGTGGTGTAACAGAAAGGGAGCACAATTCGAAATGTTCATTCACGAAGAAGTTAAGTGAGAAAAATTAAATCCAATTCAGGGTAAAGTGTCACGACAACAGATCCTGCCCTTGTCTAACAAGCTCGACGTGAACTGTCAGCCTCGTACTTGAACGCTCCAGAAAGGATGTTTATCGGCAGTGCTGCGAAGATTGCTCGCGTCGCTGGGTTGGGGTGTTTGTCTGAATCGACAATACGTACACATCTGGCACAAGTAAACTAAGATTACTCCACATAACTAACACATAACTAACACATAACTAACACATAACTAACACATACTGTAACTAATTCTCCAGACCTAAAGGTCTTTTATATTTGGACATGCGCCCTAATATAACCGGCTAGGTTGAACGGGACGCGCCTCGCCTAAACGAGGCAAAATTTTATTTAAAAAAAAAAAAAAAAAAAAACACTACTCCAAAGGGACTCCAATGAGTACAATTCAGTGAGGTGGTTAGAGACTTCGCCCTATATACTAGATCTCAGCTTTTTTATGAGGTGAGGTGGCCAGTTATCTTCCTTGCTGCCTCTGCCTTCCTTAACTCAAGAGTAGAGTCAGGTATTCATATACAGCTGGGTAACTGGAGCGTCATGCTACCTAGTTTTAAACTCTGTAACCTTGCTTCAAGAAGCAAGCACTCAATTCATTCTGCCACTCCACGCTCCTCCAGAAGCAAACAGCACAAAAAATAAGTAGCTAGTCGTTACAAGCGAACAACAAGCTGATGACGCTGCAGTTGTCACTCAAAGCCAACAGGAGGTTCAGAGCTTGATGAATCGCTTCACCCAAGCAGATAAGGACTTTCGCCTCACAATAAACCTAAAGAAAACAAATGTGCTGAGTCAGGACGTGGATGCTGCACCAGTTATCACTATCGATAACTATGAATTGGCAGTGGTGCACCACTTCAGATACCTGTGGTCTACCATCAATGACAAACTCTCTCTGGAATTGACAGCCGCATTGGCAAAGCTGCAGCTACCTTTGCCCGCATCACATCGCGTGTTTGGGGAAACTATAAACTCACAATGAAGACCAAAGCTGCGGTATATAACGCCTGCGGCACAAGCACACTTCTGTATGGTAGCGAGACATGGACAACCTATGCTAAGCAAGAAAGAAGGCTCAATACCTTCTATCTACGGTGTCTGCGCCACATCCTCGGCATTTCGTGGACAGATAACGTGACGAATGTCGAGGTGTTGTGACGTGCTGGCCTTCAAAACATGTATACACTGCTTAGACAGCGCAGACTGCGCTGGCTTAGTCATGTCCGCCACATGAAAGATGGTGGCATCCCGAAAGATATTTTCTACGGACAACTGGCACATGGCAAAAGAACAGTTGGGCGACCGCAGCTGAGATTCAAAGATGTGTGCAAGAGAGACATGAGGGCAATGGACATAAATCCAGCAACCTGGGAGGATGAAGCCGCCGATCGCATGAAGTGGCGATGCTATCTGCGGCGCCAACTAAGTTTGGGCGAAAAAAAAGCTCACTCAATAGGCAGAAGAGAGGAGAAAACGTCAAAAGGAACACCAGGAAATAAGCCAGAAATGAGGTATCTGAGGAAGGTGGTTGAAGTAACAAGAACAGACATGGTCCGCAACCATCCCTAAAATCCCACCCCCAGCAGACCCAAGTAGAACAGTCCCAATTAAGATGGTTTGGCCATGTCTGCAGAATGGGAGAAGATCGGCTACCACGACAAGCATGGGAAACTAAGAGCCAGGGACCCAGACATCCAGGACGACCCAGAGTCCTCTGGGAAGACAACAATAGACATTCTTTGAAGGACCGAGGACTAGAATGGAACCAGTCCAGGGGGAAGACAGCCGATAGGATAGTCTGGCGCTCTCTCTTCCAAACCTATACATCTCACGGTAGAAGGGAAACGACTAAGTAAGTAAGTAAAAGAATATATCCGTTATATGCATGGAGGCTGCCATCAATGGTACCTATACCTTGTAGCGGTATGGCAGCTTGCGTACCCTGACAATCCCCAGAGCTATGCCAGTGGGAGTTTTACTCCTGGTAGGTTCAACCAAGCTGGACTGGTCTGTGTGGGTAGGGGTCAGACAAAAGCTGGTACCCTGGTCCTCCAGGTTGGGGGTTTTAGCATAGGGCTGACACCCCTGTCTATGTAAAAAAAAAAAATCGCACGTTACGGAAACAACAATAAATGGAAAAACTTTGCTGCGGGATGGACATTCGGAGTCTGTGGCTCGTATGACTGTCAGTGGTGAAAGCCGAAAGGAAGCCACTGACATGAAAACGGATGTCCTGACCGCAAAACAGGATACAAGAATAGGTTTTTGGACAATGTACGAGACAGGTAAACTAAGACAGGTCACGGCAGAAATGAGAAACTATAGGTTACACATTCTAGGGATAAGCGAGAGCAGATGGACAGGGGCAGGAAAAGTTAAAACAGCAACAGGAGAAACAGTACTTTACTCTGGAAGAGAGGATGGACAGCACAATGAAGGCGTAGCCATTATTCTACAGAAAGGAATAGAAAGGACATTACTGGAATGGAAACCCATCAACAACAGACTGATAAGATTAAGACTGAGAGGGAGATTCACCAACACTACAATAATACAATGCTACGCACCAACGAATGATAGCGATGAGGAGGTCAAGGATGAATTCTATCAACAACTGCAGAAAGAAATGGAAGACACACCTAGATATGATCTTGTTATAGTAATGGGAGACCTCAATGCGAAAGTTGGTACACACAATACATATAATGAAAGAACAATGGGGAAATGCGGCAGCGGAAGAGCAAATGAAAATGGGGATAAACTAATAAGTTTCTGTAGCATTAACAACCTGGTCATTGGAGGAACACTCTTCCCACATAAAGAAATTCACAAATTAACATGGGAATCACCAAATGGTCGGGACAGAAACCAGATAGACCACATCATGGTTAACGGTAGATGGAGACATGCATTACAAGATGTGAAGGTAAGAAGAGGTGCAGATGTGGGAAGTGATCACCATTTAGTAGTAGCAAAACTAAAAGTGAAACTAAGAAGGGCTGCACCAACTGTAACTACACAGAAAAGGTTTGACATCAGCAAATTGAAGGACTCCCTTACCAGAAAAGCTTTTGCGGCCGACATAAAGAAACGATATCAATTTGCCAAAAGTCAGGAAAAGACATTGACTGATGATATAGACCAGAATTTCAACACCATTTCAACAATATACAAAGAAAGCAGCAAATCATGCTTGGGATTCCAGGAAAGGAAGAAGCAAGACTGGATAACACCAGAAACATTAAACACCATAACGATGAGAAAGGAAATGAAAAGAAAGAAAACAGAAGCGAAGTCCCCCAGGTTAAAGCAACTATATAGCGAACAGTACAGTCAGCTGGACAAGGAAGTCAAACGCCAAACCCGAGCCAACAAAAGGAATTTCCTAGACGATCTTGCAAGACAGGCAGAGGAGGCAGCACTGAGAAATGAACAAAGCACAGTGTACAAAATAACTAAATTCATCAGCGGAAAACGAGGTGCAAACAATATTACATTAGTAAGAGATAAGCAAGGTAATCTCATCACGACAGCAGAGGGACAGGAAACAAGATGGGCAGAGCACTTCAGAGAAATTCTGAACAAGGAACCACCAGAGACACAACTGAATGTTCCTGAGGCTGAAAACGATCTAGATGTGAATACAGACATTCGGGACCCCAAGATGCAGCAATAGTGAATGCAGTCAGCGACCCATAGCTGTACTGCTTGCATCAGGACCAGCGAACCAGAGCTGGTCAAGACCGCACTCCGCCTCCACGTGGTGGTCCTGGAAACAGTCTGCAGCAGTGCAGTCTGGCTGAGCGAGTGCGAATCGCAATGGGAAGGCAAACCCGGTCCCTAAAAAATGCCGTGCTGAAGTCGGATGTGTCGACCGAAAGGTGCAGATATCACAGCTTAGGCGTAAACAGACACAACGCAACCACCGTCCTTTTCAGGGCGAACGAAGAAGAAGAAGAATACAGACATTCCACGAAAAGAAGAAATCATCACAGCAATCAAAGGGTTAAAGAACGGCAAAGCTCCGGGCCATGATAACTTAAATGCAGAGCTATTTAAGACAGACCCTGAGCTAGCAGCAGAACTATTAGAACCACTATTTGCACAAGTCTGGAAAACGGGGACAACACCATCAGAGTGGAACAAAGGAATAATTGTCAAGTTGCCCAAGAAGGGAGATCTTGCAGACTGCAATAATTGGAGAGGAATCACTCTTTTCTCAGTTTCCAGCAAAATACTAGGCAGGATAATTATACAGAGAATTTCAAAGGCAGTAGACCACAAACTGAGGAAGGAACAAGCAGGATTTAGAAAGAATAGAAGATGTGTAGATCATATATTCACTCTCAGGAACATTATAGAGCAGTGCTCAGAATGGCAAAGACAGCTTTACATTAATTTCGTTGATTTTGAAAAGGCTTTTGACAGCATACATAGGGACAGTTTATGGAAAATACTGAGGGCTTATGGAATTCCAAGCTGCATAGTGTCAATCATAAAAAGCCTCTATGCCAACTTTACGTGTAGTGTTGGGCAGAGCAACCTAACCTTTGAGGTGAAGACAGGAGTACGACAGGGATGCCCCTTGTCAACCACTCTATTTTTAACAGTCATAGACTGGGTGATGCGCCAGACAACAGAGGGCAGTCCAAGAGAAATAAGATGGACAACATTTTCTACACTGGAAGATCTGGAATATGCAGATGACATTGCACTACTAGCACGTTCACATCAACACATCCAGGAAAAAACGGATAGACTTAACAAGTTTAGCCAGCAGGTGGGCTTGAACATCAATTTAAAGAAGTCTGAGGTCATGACGCTCAATGTGAGCAACCCTGAGCCCATATCAGTAAGGAATCAGCAATTGGTACAGACAGATACCTTCACATACCTAGGAAGCATAGTAACACCAGACGGCGGGGCAGGCAAAGACATCAACATCAGAATGAATAAGGCAAGAACAGCCTTCTTTAGCCTAAACAACATCTGGAAGTCCTCCCAATACAGCACAAGCACAAAATTAAGATTATATCAGAGCTGTGTGCTTTCTGTGCTTCTCTATGGTGCGGAATGCTGGAGAGTTACAGAGAAGGAAATGTCGAAATTGTCCTCCTTTCACACAACATGCCTAAGAAAAATTCACCGAATCTTTTGGCCGAATACCATCACTAACCAAGATCTGCTTACTCGTAGCAAGCAAGAGGACATGCACACCATCATAGCTGGCAGACGCTGGAGCTGGGTTGGTCATGTCCTCAGAAGAGACCCCGATGCCATCACAAGAACAGCTATGCTTTGGACCCCTGAAGGAAAACGAAAGAGAGGCCGACCAAAAACAACCTGGCGGAGGACTGTGGAGGCTGAGATGCAGGGAATGAACCAGAGTTGGGGCACTGTACGAATGATGGCCACCGACCGAGCAAAGTGGAATCAATTTGTTGTTGCCCTACAAGACGCCACTAGGCGTATTGGCCACTGACTGCTTTGACGGCCGGCGGCTAAGGATCAAAGAAGAAGAAGATGCATGGAGGCATATCTGGAGTTATCCTTATATGACCACCAGCTGAGCACAATGCTACAATATACGTACGTGGAAGTGAACATATGTCTGTGAGGCTAATTACACCTTCATTCTCTCTTGAAATCATCCACACTTCCAGGAATTCCCCCTTTGGTGAAACTTGTTGAGAACCCAGCATTGCACACTAAGCATGGAGAAACCACTTGAGCCCCAGGCGTAACTCTTTGGCTTTGACTTGGTTGACTGCATGCAGGAGGATCTCACTGTGGACCCAGTGATAGGCGGTGGGGGGAGGGGGGGCGTTGAGAAGTGGCTCAGTGCAGGACGTGACAATTCTTTGGGAGAGCCCAGAACCAGAGCCCCCTTGGATGGTGGGGAATGTACAGTATGCCACGTGCTTCTTACTTCTAACTTGGGACCGGAAGTGACGATCTTTTAAATGCTAGCTGAGCTGGAGAAATTAGAGCTCATGACTTCACCTTGTAGTGAAATTGACAGAGATACAACGGTAAAATACCTCCAAAGATAACATGTAAGGATAAAAACATAATGCGTAGGCTGCTGATAGTACATGATCGCCCAGACCGCGGGTCATCACCCTCCATAAAAATTGACTTGCTAGACAGGAGGGGAACGGCGGATAAAAAGGAAAAAATATGACTGGAAAGATTGCGTGAGACTAGAAAGGCTAAGGAGACGCAATTGGGGGGGAAACGGAGAAAAGTCACGTTTCCCAAGTTGACATAAAGTAAGGAACTCGACAGAAAGGACCTTGGATATGTTACGCCACAGTCATTTATTGGTCGCTTTTGCGATACCAAGCCTTTGATTTGAATTCAGCGGCAGAACGCAGATGTTTGGAATATTACAAAAATTAAAAAGTAACTTTTTCGTAATATTAATGTTAGGAATATAAAAATTAGCTGGCCGGATGGCCCATTCTGAGCAGTGAACTAATATGTTCTTAATTTTACAGACGGATAGATAATATTGAAGATAATGACAAAAGACAGTGTTGTTCACATCAGCGACAGACTGTATGGAATAAAAAGTGTCGCTATTTGCACAAAAAAACACGACCTCGAGACGCAGGTGTTCAAATCTACTTAGTAGGGAAGCGAAGGGACATTGGTGGGAGCTGTGTCTAAATATAACTTTTAACGACAAAATTTTGGAGGGGAGAGAAAGGTTGATTCAAAAATCAAGTACGTTTTTGAAAAAAACAAGTAGAGACGGACAGACTAACAGATAAACATCCATACTTGACTGAAGCATGACTGAAATGACTTTAGGGTAGGAAATTTGAATTTGAAATAAACCTAGGCAGTGATTGGCCACAGACAATCATTTTATCGGCGCTCAGACGCGCAAGTGGGGCCATTCCTCAATAGTTGTTCGATGATAGACACAGTATTTTAAAGTGTGGTGATTTCCAAATGAAAGAAAGTGAAATAAGTTCAGGGACGCCATACTATAGCCAGCAGCTCAGCTGAGTTTTGCTAGCATTTCTGTGTTCTTTATTCATAATCTGAGCTGTGAGTTTCAGTTGTCAACAAGGCGGTGTCCATTCAGTTGGTGATTTTACTCGAGTGTATCTGTGCAGTACGTTGTGACAGAGACCACTATTATTGCCCGCCAGCACGGAGAGGTGGGACCACCAGATTTCAGCACCAGAGCTACATATGCAAGTTGAGTGAGCCTCTGGTCTGCTGGAAGTTCACCAACGCCTTTTAGTTACTAATACCCCATAAAATTCCTGTAATTTACTGGACACTGTGTAGTCAATATAGACAGGTGTGATGAGGCCACCCCAACAGCACAAGCATTAACTATCCTCCCAAGTAGATGACTACTATAACATTTTAATAAAACTAACTAGTCTAGTACTTATATATGTACACTCTTGCATTTATTATGTAACATTCCATGCATTTCTTTCATAATTTTTAAATCCTTTTTTTAAAAAAGTTCTGGTCAACATAAAACTTGATCCAGAACAAATAAATGTAATATAATTCTATCAAAAATGTTACACTCTTGAGTTAGTTCAGTGCATTATACTATTTGTTAAATATTATTAGTCTGCTTAAATATCTGTGGGTGTATCTATAACTATCACACCCCATTACATATCATTACCCTAGACATTTTACATAGCTACATTCATTAAGAAAAAAAAATTGAGTGTGAGCACCATCATACAATACCATCAAACCCACTACACACCTCAACATGATTTGGAATGGCAGAAAAACTACAGGAAAAGCCTATATTTACAGTGTACATAATATCACGGAGTCTTCAACCTGGTATTAGCTGCAAAAGAGCGGGCAGCTCAGCAATCCTAGTTAAACAACAACAACAACAACAACAAAATCTTTTATAGTGAAGACGAGTACAGAAAGGGAGATCACGTATCAAACACTATAATTACACAAAGAATATGGCACAATTCTAACATTACATCATCTCGTCGCATTGTCCAGAAATGCAAACTTCGCTCCTGTGGGGAAATAGTTCTGTAGGGAACTAGCTATTCTAGCGGCAACGAATTTGAGTCGATCATGATCGAAAAAAATATTCATTTTATTTTGGTCTTGCTTCAGAACACCATGTATCTGTTCTTGAAAAAAAAAACGCGAGTAAAAATGTAATTTTTGTCTTGCTTCAGACCATTATGCCTCTGTTCTTGAAAGAACATGCGCGATTTGATTAAATGCAACAATCATGTTGCTGGGACCCCCGTGTAGTTACAGCGGGGGCCCCCGTGTAGTTCCAGCGGGTCTCTGAAAAACAAAATTATGCCTTCGGCACCCTCAGGCGGACAAGGAGACTAGTAATTTTTTAACAATAAAATGTTGCCACGCTTTAACCTAGACACGTGGTCCGTCTGTTATATTAGGGCGCATGTCCAATTATAAAAGACATTATGGTCTGGTCGTTGAATAATACTAGCATGAGGTGGTGCATGTACTAGCAATTTCATCATGTAAAAGTAACTGCAACAGAAAGCACTGCTGCGAGAGCATGCGGACTGCTCAGATTTCCAGCATTATAAGGAGAGCCAATGAAAATGATGCTTCCAATTGTGATGTTACTTGCACCTTTGTTATCAGCGCTATCTGTGGGTATTTTAAATCACATGAAAACCTGACTTCGTATTTTACATGGCCCAAACCGTAAAAACTATAGAAGCAACAAAATACTTGAACGTAAGGAAAGTCCTCTAAACTGCCAACTACAGTAGAACTCCATTTATCCGAACCCCATGGGACCGAGCATCGTTCGGATAATCAAATGTTCGGATAATTGGATTACATAATGTATCGAGTACATGTACACATATTTCTAAAAATAATTAACCATCACAAGGAAAATACACTATAAAACATATTTACTTGTACTGTAATAATAATACCCACACTGTATTAGATCACTGTATCACCAAAATCTTTTATTACACTGCAGTGCATGTACTACTTGTATTAATTATTTTTGTTAAGAAAGAGAAATGTTTTCAAAATAACATTACAAACGATTCAAAACCAGGCGCAACTTACGTATATATGTACTTGCACAGCTGTAGCCCACTATTTAAAATAATGAGGAATCCTCTTTTGCACCAAACTGGATAGTCTCCTTTTGACTGCTAAGTCCCGCATTCTCTTCAACAGCAGAAGCTGTGTAGGACAGCTGTCATCTTCTTGCTCGTACCAAGCCATCGCTGTTTCTAGTGCTATAAAGGCCTCTTCAGGACTTGGTCGACGTTTTGGTTTTTCTTCATAATCTACAAGTACATCATGTACTTCTGAGGAGTCTTCATCATCGGTCACTACATGTATTTGGTTTTCTTCTTGCACAAAAGACAAAATTTCTTCGTCATTCAAAAACTGAAAACCAGAATCATTATCATCTTCTAGCCACATGTGTGCATCATCTTTGTCACAGTCCGAAAATCCGGGCATTGCTTGAGACAGTTCCACAACTTCATTTATACAATCATCATTTGTGTCCACTGCAGTAGTTTCATTTCCTCCTTTTTTCCCAAGCAATCTACTCCAAGCCTTGTTGAGATTATCTTGTGACAGGGTGGTCCAAGCATCAGCTAACATATAGCAGCAGTCTTTGAGATTAAGCTTTTTGGAAAACGCCACCACACACTTTCTTCATCTTCAGCCAACAATAAACGACGCAGGACTTCCTTCTTGTACATCTTTTTAAGCTTTGCTATAACACCCTGATCCATTGGTTGAATCAGTGCTGTTATGTTGGGAGGCAGAAAAATTACTTTAAAATTTGCATCAACTGCATTCAATGTATCCGTCTCTGGATGAGATGGTGCATTGTCCAGTAGAAGAATTACTTTTCCAGTTTTCTTTTCTTGTTCTCTCAACCTCTTCACATTTGGGATGAACTGATTTGTATACCAATCAAGAAATATTTCACTATTCATCCAAGCACTCTTCTGTGCTTTGTAACACAATGGGAGACATGTCACATTCTTTAAACAACGTGGTTTTTTGGCTTTGCCGATCATTAGCACCGGTAAACGATGACTTCCACTGGCATTCGCGGCTACCAAAATTGTTACTCTCTCTTTGCACTGTTTAAACCCAGGGGCAGCTGCTTCGCGCTGAGATGCAAGTGATTTTTGAGGCAATGATTTCCAGTATAAGCCAGTCTCATCGGCATTATACACATCATCGAGTGAATAACCTTCTTCTTCCAAAAAAGCCAAGAATGTTTCTTTAATATTTTTAGCGGCAGTTGCATCGCTAGATAAAGATTCCCCTTGAATCTCCAATTCTCGTATACCATGACGAGATTTAAAGTTTCTTAACCATCCCTGGCTAGCCTTAAAGTCAGGAGGACCGTCAAGTTGATTGTTGAACTGAAGTGCCTTTTCACACAACAGAGAACCAGAGATATGTTCCCCTTTGCTTCTTCTTTGCACAAACCATATATACAAAGCCTCTTCCAATTTCACATCTTTCGCATTTCTCATGGTTTTACGTTTCTTCGACCCATTTTCACTATCAAATTTCACAATTTTATCCTTGTTACTTTTGATGTCAGAGACGGTAGCTTTCCCAACATTGAAAATCCTCGCAAGTGAAGACACAGTTTCACCTTGTCCTAGTCTCTTGATAATTTCTGTTTCGTTTTCAATTGACAAAACATTGCGGTCATCAAACTGGCTCCTTCCCTGTCGTTTCCTACGAATCAGAATGCAAGTGGGAATTTTTTAAAGGAAAAAAAAAAAAAACTAGCATCAACGGTTTTTTTTTTTTTATTCAACAGCAATGAAAACAAAGACAACAACCTTAATTATGGGGCAACGGCACACCCCCCCCCATTTTCCCCCCCCCCAACAACACCCCCCCTTTCAATGCATAAGTCGTATTATACGTTAACCACTGGTCCTCCCCCCAACATAAAACATGCATAAGTCGTATTTCATACGTTAACGACTAATCTGCAAACATTACAACAGATCTCTTCACATAAAAATCTCCATCAGCGCATCTCTTATTGAAATTCTCACTTTCTTTTGCCCCGAAACGAACAGCCCAGGATTCTAAGTTTATCTACATTGATATAACTTTTATGTCCCTTCCCGTCTATGCAAAGAACAGAAACACAAAAGGTAAAAGATAGTTTTCATCAAGTCAAGTGCGAATATGGGGGCACGTACAGTGCATTCCACTTAAGCGGAACTCGCTTAAATGGAATTTCGCTTAGGTTGAAGCATTTCTGAAAGTCCCGGCAAATTTCTTTATTTGCTTTGGGTTAAGTCGAATACTGATAACTAGAATTTTCGGGTAACTGGAAGTAATTTTTCTATACGAACTCAAATTAGGACTCGCATAAGTAGAAGTTCTGCCTTCATCGCCTAAATTAATGTGTACTACGTGGCCGGATATAATATTTTGGTGAACAGGCGATAACAAGTTAATAAACGTCCGAGCTTCCAATTGCAACATACCAGGAAATGAGGAGGCAGACAAACTTGCTAAGGAAGGAGGTGCCTTACAACAAAATGATATAGAGACAACTTACGCAACGGCAAAGACTACTATAAAGGCTACATTCAAGTCCAAATGGGAAAGAGAGCACCCGGGCCATTTGAAAAATGATGCATATCATCAACTATCCAGGAAAGAACAGGTCATCATTTTTCGGTTACGCACTGTACACAACAGATTAAGATACCATCTATATGTGGTGGATTTGATGTTATGAATTGGTGTAGGTATTATTAAATTTGTATTAAATGAGATTAGCTATGAAGGTCCCTGAATATACCCAATAATATTGTGTACTTTTCAGGGTACCTTTCCACTACCACCTTTTTATCTCATTCAAAATGTATTTATATTATATTAAATGACTTCGTTTAGTGTCTAGGGTTATGAATGTAGAGTGTAATGTACAAAAATCAACAAACATACAAACAAATAGTTTATTATTCACAACAGCACACAGTACTACCACAATAACATACAAACGACACTCTAAAAGGCTATCTTATTTAAGACTGTGGTTGAATTTTGTGTAAATATGATATTACAGTTTTATTATCCTGATTCAAATTTATTTGGAATCAGGACTGACAATTTAAAAGTGAAATCAAAATAATCAATTACATCAGTCAAATAGCACAATAGATCATTTGTCCATATATATAAAATATTTTTCTAATATACATCTGTAGTGTTCTCCTACTTTAAGGTAATACTGGTGGTACTACTAGGTTTTTTTTTTTTTTAATCATGTCCTTTTGGAAATGTTTGTTTCTATTTTGTCACTTGTGGAACTATTACATATTTGTCCCAGTTTTATTCACTGTCATTAGATCGTTCTTTTAAAGTTCTGTAGTTGAGCTTTCAGGTGCCGAACGAGAACTTAACTTGGCAGTAGAATATAGGTTGAACCTTTCCTCTGCTCGCTTGACAATCGGTTCCCTGTTTGATAGGCAATGGCCACTAGCATGGGCTCGCAGTAAACAGGCAGAGTCCTGAATCAATCAATTTTCAAGCGTTTGGTACCACATTAACGTCAGTACCCAGGACCTCTGAAATGTGAAGGTATGCATCCTTCGTAATATCTAGCATACACTAATAGTCCACAGTTAAGGACATGTACATTACAAACAAACAAAAGGATCATATCCTTATACAAACCTATGCCACCATTTTCTTTTGATGTGACAATGTACACCAGTATTCCTTTCCCTAATAATTACAACGCCACTGCAATTCCAGCTGTAATCTCTTCCATATAATAGGATAGGTGTTATGCTCCTTTATGACAATCATACATATTCTTGTAGTTTTACACCTCTCTGACAGTCTATCACATGGTGGATCAATCTTTAGGCTTTGCCTCATGGTCGCTTTAGACCCCCTCATGCCCAGACATATATTATTATTAGTCACATTCAATTTTTATAAAATACATGTTAATAAATGTCAATCTTACCACAATTTTCAATGAAATATACACAGAGACGATGACTGACACAGTTTCGATCTGTTTTATTGCCCAGGCTGCTTAGAACTTGTATTTTAAAGCACAGCCTGCTCTCATCTATCACTGTTGAAATTTTTTTAGAAATGGCGTCCCCATTTACGCTTATTCTGACAATATCGATTCAGTTAGCCAATCGCTATTAATATCACAAGGGTAAACAGTCTTTTCAAAAATATCATTCAAACTGTTCCTACGTTACTAGGTTATTTATGTTTATTCAAAGGTCAGCCAATAATATTTAGTCTCACTTCAAATGCCACCCAATCAGATTCACTGTACTATTCTAGCCTATCTGTCACCTACTTTTTTCCAAAAAAATATGCGATCCAATCTAAGCAGATATGACTTGACCTGACAGTATCTCTGATCTCTATGTATTGTTTTATCAATATTTAATTAGTTAAGGGACTATTTATATAACTAATAACATATTCTTGGTCAGCAAGTCTTCAGGTACACGAATCTACAATTTTAAGGGGCTATGTGGTTTGGTTCAAAATTCTATCTTTTGTTCTATGTTAGTTGTTTATTTTTAAACTACCTCCTGTTCACTTCTTTTCTCATGTACTTACGAGATAATTACGAGAGCTTAGGTCATTCATAATAAGAGCTTAACATGTTTCCATGACGTAGTGTCCACAATTCTAACTTTTTCATTGTATTTGGGGAAACCCCTAAGGCAAGGCTTGCCCCTGTGCTATGGTTGCTTTTAGTTTAAAATCAATGCGAAACGAATTAGCATTTCATCTATCCTTGCCCCCTCCTCGTTCCACAATGCATTTTAGGCAAATATTTTCTTAGAACTAGGAAAAGTGGGTGTTTATGTCAAGGACGAATTTGAAAAATTGGGGTACCGTTTTGTTCGGCTATTCGTTAGCAAATAATAATCTGAAGGCGTAGGCGATACCAACTGTTCTAGCAGAAAATTCTTTTATACTTTCTTATCTTTGCCTTTATGCCCTATATTGTTATATACTAATTTAGATATTGTATTTAGAAGTCACTACACTATACCACAAATACAAAATTGGTGCAACAGATCTCTGCACCTGCGGTACCAGCTCGATGACAGTCGAACGCCTGCTGCAGTACTACAGTAATGAACGGAGTAGCATATGGCAACAACCCACTTCTGTCAACGAAAAACTGTTTGGAGATGTCGGGAACCTTGAGTTGACTACTGCCTTTATTAGAGTCATAAATGTGGAGGTCTGAAGACGAACGAGGAAGAAGAAGATTACAACACTAACATTCATTAAACCAGCAAGCATGTAATCGTCAGTCCGACTGAGCGAACACGGGATCACCTCGGTTTGCGAGAAAAGGGCTAGCGTTAAACTCTGACAGCAACGAGTATATGCGTTTGGAGTTCTACAGACTAACAATGAGTGAAACCTGTAGCCTGTGAACAGAGAAGTATCCATTATTCCCGTGATATCTGATCTTCTCTCATTCTGCAGACATGGTCAAGCAACCGTAACTGGGACTGGTCCATACCGGTCTGCAGGGGCTGGGTTTCGAGGAAACGACGTATCGTCTGGTTGCGAACCATGTCCATTTTTGATACTTTACCACCTTCCTCCGATATCTCATTTCCGTGGTTTGGAGTTGGCTTGTATGGGTTATAGTCATTGCCTTTAACTCGCATCCGTAAATTAAGACTGGAACTTAGGTGGAGTAGTAACCAGCCACCTTCGTCCTCTTGCCAATTTATATAATTTCTCATTTTCAATACTTATCCGCGACACCACTGAAGACCTCCGCGATTCTAATAAAAGTGACAACTATGGGTTTGGGAACCACTAGTATAACAGAAATAAACCCCAAGGTTTATATTTGCTTCCACTTGTCTGGTACGACCCTAACATTTCCTTCCTGGATATAACTCATTATTGAGGTCAAATGCTGACATAATGACATATCGCTCTGAACAGCTCAAATGCCGGAGTTCTATCGATCTAGACATGGACAACACTGATATCCACCTCCTGGATTTAGCTGCTTCCGTTCTGTCTAATCTTCCTTTTATATCGCATAGTAAACACACAACCAGATTACTTCATAAAAAGCAGGGCTGTAGAGTCGGAGTCGATCATTTTTCAGTGGAGTCGGAGGGAGTCGGAAAATGTTTTGGCCGACTCCATAACACTGATAAAAAGACATAAAATAGTCGTATTCATATACTGGACTTTGGATATGCTACTTTTCACTATTCGTGCATAATTCTTTAATATTTACTTCTTACGAGTATATCGAATGTGCTGGGTCAGGATGTGGATGTTGCATATGTTATCACTATCGATAACTATGAACTGGCAGTGGTGCACCATTTCACATACCTGGGGTCTACCATCAACGACAATCTCTCTCTCTGGACACAGAAATTGACAGCCTCACAACCCGTGTTTAGGAAACTCCAAACTCACAATGAAGACCAAAGCTGAGTATATAATGCCGGTGTCATCATCACGCTCTTATGTGGCAGCGAGACTTGGACAATCTTAGCTTAGCAAGAAAGAAGGCTCAACACCTTCCATCTACGGTGTCTACGCCACATCCTTGGTATTTCGTGGAAGGACAAAGTGACAAATGTCGAGGTGCTGGTCTTCAAAGCTTAGACCGCGCAAATTACGCTGGCTTGGCCATGTCCGACGTATGGAAGATGTTTTCTACGGACAATTAGCAGATGTCAAAAGAACAGTTGGGAGACCGCAGCTGAGGTTGAAAGATGTGTGCAAGAAAAATATGAAGGCATTGGACATATGTCCAGCAACCTGGGTGAAGCTGCCGATCGCACCAAGTGGCGCCACCTCAGATTGGGCGAAAAGAAGCTCTCACAACAAGCAGAAGAGAAAAGAACATGCCGAAAGGAGCACCAGGAAAAAAGCAGGAGGGCTCTCACCTCAAGGGCGCATTCCCATAGTCAGTTATGACTGAAGGGGGGCTACTAAACGAGTATATCTAGCCTTGTTCTTTGTCACAGTATAATAACTACACTTTCATTATGATCTTCTTCTTCTTCTTCCGTCCTTAGCCACCGACCGTCAAAGCAGTCAGTGGCCATTACGCCTAGTGGCGTCTTAGGGCAACATCAGATAGGTTTTCTTTGCCATTGTTTCCCATCACGCCTATTGGCGTCTTTAGGGCAATGGCAAATCAATCCATCTGCTGTTGTTTCCGTAATCGAAGTGACTGGCAAACGGGTGATCAGCCCGTTGGTTTTCATTATGATATTGTCCTCTTATTAACTCGTATACAACTGCGAGAAGTCACACAAATAAAACCCGATGGCGTGCTGACAATCTACCTTTTTAATGATCACGATACTACACATATAATCTCAATAATAACAGCAAAAAACCATCTGACTGGCTCAACACAGCCCGCTACCATCAGATTATGCAAACAATGCTGCCCAGAACTAATAATCATACGGCGAGCATAAGGAAATGAACTACGGCTATTCTAGCCGGCTAACTGACATCTTTCTTTCAAGGCTTCCTGTTCAGTCCGCTCACTGCACCCATTTGCACCGTTTCCTTTAAAGTTGATGTGCGCAACAAAAGATATTTTGATTCCTTCAAAGCCTAGGTGCGCAACATAAGATATCTACATTTTACAACTTTAGGTTATATACATGGACCAATCAATGGGTCTGTGGCCCACTGGTAACACACTCTGGTCTAATTAGTAAAAAGGGAAAAGCTAAAAGTTTTAAAAAAATATCACAAAAATCAATAGTAAATAATAGTATTCATACGCGTACTAAACTTTGGAAATAGTGCATTTTTTTCTATAAAGGTAAAGGCAATCTCATATCAGAAACTGCTGTAGGGGAGTGGCGTGTTAGAAACTTCAACTATACCGAGTTCCGCTTTACGAGGTGGAGTAACCAGATCCCTTTCCTCGCTGCCTTTGTCTTCCCTAACTCAAGAGCAGGGTCAGGTACTCATTTACAGCTGAGTAAACTGGAGCTTGACGTAGATTGGGTGATGCGCCAGACAACAGAGGGCAGTCCAAGAGGAATAAGATGGACTACATTTTCTACATTAGAAGATCTGGAATATGCAGATGACATTGCACTACTAGCACATTCACATCAACACATCCAGGAAAATACGGATAGACTTAATAAGTTTAGCCAGCAGGTGGGCTTGAACATCAATTTAAAGAAGTCAGAGGTCATGACGCTCAATGTGAGCAACCCTGAGCCCATATCAGTAAGGAATCAGCAACTGTTACAGACATACACCTTCACATACCTAGGATGCATAGTAACACCAGACGGCGGGGCAGGCAAAGACATCAACATCAGAATGAATAAGGCAAGAACAGCCTTTTTTAGCCTAAACAACATCTGGAAGTCCTCTCAATACAGCACAAGCACAAAATTAAGATTATGTGTGCTTTCTGTGCTTCTCTATGGTGCGGAATGCTGGAGAGTTACAGAGAAGGAAATGTCGAAATTGTCCTCTTTCCACACAACATGCCTTAGAAAAATTCACCTAATCTTTTGGCCGAATACCATCACTAACCAAGATCTGCTTACTCGGAGCAAGCAAGAGGACATGCACACCATCGTAGCTGGCAGACGCTGGAGCTGGGTTGGGCATGTCCTCAGAAGAGACCCCGATGCCATCACAAGAACAGCTATGCTTTGGACCCCTGAAGGAAAACGAAAGAGAGGCCGACCAAAAACAACCTGGCGGAGGACTGTGGAGGCTGAGATGCAAAGAATGAACCAGACTTGGGGCACTGTACGAAGGATGGCCGCCGACCGAGCAAAGTGGAATCAATTTGTTGTTGCCCTACAAGACGCCACCAGGCGTAATGGCCACTGACTGCTCTGACGGCTTAGGATCAAAAAAGAAAGACGAAGGATGGCCACCGACCGAGCAAAGTGGAATCAATTTTTGTTGCCCTACAAGTCGCCACCAGGCGTGATAGCCACTGACTGCTGTGACGGTCGGCGTCTAAGGATCAAAGAAGAAGAAACTGGAGCGTGAAGCTATCCCGATAACTTTGCCGTGTGAGAGATTGCGCACTAACCGCTTAGCCAATTGCACGCTCTTAAGAAGCAAAGACCTTCAATAAACTCATGCCAAGTCCTCCTGTTCTGTGCCAACCACTCAATGTCTTTCCAAGCTCTTCTATAAGTACCTTAATTCTTACATAGTTAGTTCTTCTTACATTTATATATCAAACCTAGTTCTTGCTTAAGCTTAATAAGTAGCGTCTTCACTGAAAGTGGCGCAGTTAAGTGTATCGTTGTTTTCTCTATTTCAATTTTTCTCATTAGGAAAAAGAACCAAAAATAAAACTGAATAAAAGTACACAAAAAAAATAAATGACTACTGTGGCTGGAAAATGAAAAGTAAGAAGAACGAGAAAGAATGGAGAAGAAAAACGTATGCAACTCTCTCTCCCTTTCCGTTCCTCTCTAACAGTGAGGGTAAAAATGTTTAAAGTTTCCTATGAAGAATTCCCTACAGGCTATTCTGCAGCAGATGAAATGACATTATAGCATCAATCACGACGTCCCGACAGATGGCAGGATATTACCAGGAAATTTCATTGGATTTACAACACAGATATCCATGTCAAGCGCTTTCGGATAATATATCCTCCGCAGCAATGAAGACAAATTTCGCCATTAATAGTCTACGAGATAGACACAAATCACTCGTCGTGGAGGAGAAATATGAAACAACAATCAATAATTGACGTCCCAGCATGACAACTCAAACTGACAATGAACATACAATACGTTCTTCGCTAGAAGTAAACTCTATCTTCTACTCTTCCTTCCTACTTTCTACCATCTGCCTCAGGGGGCAACAGCGCATGCTGAAGACAAAGACAAGTTGCAAAAAACTATAGTGATAAAATATGTGGGTCTGATTTGTTGTTTCAATATGGCTGCTGAACTTGTCGCTCTTTCGTAGCCAATGCCAAGTTGAAGAATCATTGACACTGTCTATATTGTTGATTTAAGGCTGTGGCGTGTCTGCCTTTCCGAAACTTAGTGAGTTGAAGTCATAAACTTCGGTTTCTTTCCGGATATTCTTTCATGGCTTGGCTAGCCATTTTAAGGATCTTCAAATCCGGTAGGTTGGACACTGTGCTTTCCCAACTATCCTTGGGGGCGTGTCTTGTTCTACTCAGCTTCCTTTGCGCCAGTCTCTCGTTCTTCGAGCTTCTCAGGCTCTTAACTCTCATAACTCCTCGGACGTTTATGATCACCAGCAAGGAATTCGCGTTACCGTATTCAATTTCTATCTGGTCCATGGTTGGCTTACAGTGTGGTTAATGCTGTTGTCAAAGATAAGAATAACACTACATAATTGTAATATCAACTTCTGCTGGAAGGCACGACCGCAGGAATAAGGATCATATGAAAGATCAACGGTGTTAAACCTTAAACAGTGTTTCCAGCAGAGCTAAACAGAGAAATATGATACCCTGTCATCCTTCATAAAATAAAACATACATCTGCTTGTTTTTACAGGGCACGGTATGCTCATGAAGACTGGGTATGCATTTCTTTAAAGCAGAGAAAAAAAAAAGCAACGATCAAAATTAATATATGTAACAACACAAAAAAAAAAACCAAAACTTTTTTTCAATTCGTTCACAGTAATCCACCATTAGCTCGCCTTCTTTGTACTTTTAAAAAGTCTAACCCATGAGATCGCCTTTCATAACTTCTTAATGTTTCGCAGTTCATACGCAACATAAATCACTATTTCGTATCGTCTGTGTTTAGATAACTATTAATTCATGCGCACCATAAATCACTATTTCGTATCTTCTGTGTTTAGCTAACTATTAATTCATGCGCACCATAAATCACTATTTTGTATCGTCTGTGTTTAGATAACTATTAATTCCTGCGCACCATAAATCAATTTTTTCGTATCGTCTGTGTCTAGATAACTATTAATTCATGCGCACCATAAATCACTATTTTGTATCGTCTGTGTTTAGATAACTACTAATTCCTGCGCACCATAAATCACTTTTTCGTATCGTCTGTGTTTATATAACTATTAATTCATGCGCAACATAAATTACTATTTCGTACCGTCTGTGTTTAGATAACTATTAATTCATGCGCAACATAAATTACTATTTTGTACCGTCTGTGTTTAGATAACTATTAATTCATGCGAACCATAAATTACTTTTTTCAAATCAACTGTATATGGATTGTAGTGAAATCTGTGTGAACAAACGCTAAATTCCACAGCACGTTCAATTTGCATACCGAAGTAAGGGCCTAAACGATTTGCCGCGGTTTAACATTAATACCATGACGGGCGTTCGAAAGACCCCCTTTTTCTCGACACGCGTTCTGGACATATATTCACACGGTTGGATTTGGCAGACGATACACACACACACACGCAATGGGACGTGGCGCCGTAAGGTTAACGTCCGATAAGGTAGTTTAAAATAAAAGGAAAAAAATTAAGGTTAACGTCCTATTCTTTTTTTTTTTTTGAAAATGCCGTACTGAATTAAATAGGAGAGGGGAAGGAGTCCTTAATTTGAATATTTGAGGTCAGTTTTATTTGAAAAGGAACGCTATTCATTAAACAGTCTATGATTGGCTGTAGTGTACTAGACTAAACGGTTGTATAAAACCAATTAGTAGTTGGTATTCGGGGCCACTTGTTAACTAAAATTTATACACTAAAGAAGTTGTTATAGACAAGGCAAGAGTACTGTCTTGGTTGCTAATTCTGCACAAGCAGCGATTTGGATTATGCCATATACCGCAATATTCAACTGTTTAGTGTGTAGATTTCTTTGATGCGGTAAATATTGAAACCTTTATATTAACATTTATATTGTCATTTTTTATCATTATTATGTATGCATTATTGAATTTGTATGAACCTTAAAGGGGAAACATTTATCTGGAGGGAAGGCAACATCACTCTGTGTTGTTTCACAGCGTTGTTAGGAACTGTATTAACCTGGTATAGAAAAGCCAGACAGGCTTTCGGCCATATGGGGAGAAAAGAAAATTAAATATTTATGATGAAAAGAAAAAGTTGTGTTATGACATAAGACCAGGAAGATCACTGGCCGTCTTCTTCAGCAAGTCACCGTGATTGTACATGACTTGATAGTATTAATGTAAAATGTTTCCTTTATCAAGGAAAATGTCAAACGGTGGTTTGAAAGTTATTTATCCAGAAGGGGGTACCAACCAAATTGAGAACGTTAACTAATTGTTTAGTTACCATACTGATGTCTGATGATGTTGCCATGTTAGAATAATGAAAGAGAGAGATTATTAGATGCTGAGTGGGACACATTTGTATTGTTCCAGAGTTTCATCTACGAGTGAAAGTGAGCCCAGGTGACCTAACACCTGTCCTTAAAGTATGCAGTGAGGCCTAACTACTGAGTGTCTACACAGTGATTTACCTATAGAAGCAGAATCGTGTCTTGGCAGTGGAGGCTGGCGTTTTATACATACTTCAACCAGCCTGGTTCCAGAGACCTCAGATAAGACTTGTCTGGGAAATTGATATCACAAACACTCCACTCTCTCAGTTTTCACTAGAGTATCAGACAGTGAGGAACAAAAACGTTCAATAAACTTGTACCCTTTTCTAGGAGCAAGAGATACTTGACATTTTCCCAGTTTGAGACATATAAATAATTGTGGGCTAACACCAACTCAATGACAGTTGTAAAATAATGTTGAGCTGATTATTCCTGTGTCAGAAGAATAACTAGATACAGGAAAATAAATTATAAAAAAATAAGTTACATTCCAAACTTTACCCAGTGACTTGGTTAATCATTGTTTATTAGTAATAGGTGTAGTTGTTGTCCTGTTCATACACTTCATCACATTGCATATACCCTAGACACTTGCTAGACAACATACACACACCAATACACTTCAGTAGGGGAAGATATATAATCGGGTGAGGTCGTGGTGGAAGCAGACACGTACCCTGTAAACTTATTTGTATTTAATAAACCTCAGGGACTTGCATAGCTGACCTCACACCAGATACCAGTAATATAATACTGTACCCAATAATAACAACTAATTCACCACATGGATGACTATTAAAAACGCATAACTAATGCCTCACTCCAAATATTACCAGAACCACCAGGTCTTTTATATTAGGACATGCGCTCCTGTGTTTATGCTGAAAACGGTGCAAGCCTCCTAAAAACTAGGCTAACCTCATTTTAAAAAAAATAATGTATTTCCCAGATGTTCCTTTGATCTATATTTTAAAGAACAACGGCTGCCTCTTAGCCTTCAACACTCTTAAAAGAAACCCTTAGCAAGACACGTCACACAGACAACGCACGTTCAACGTGTGTAATTTTTTAATGAATGACTTGACGACACCTCCCCCGAAACTGCGATCTTCAAGTTTCCGTTCCCGAACACCGGTAATCAATAAGGATGAATTAATTTTTAATGGCAGGAAAAATGGCCGTTGAAGAAAAAATGTCGCCGTCGCAACAACTCTATCTCTCAACATTTCTAAAAAATACGTTGTAAACCTAAGCCTGAGACTGACACACAGAAACAGTATAACGCATCACACTGGTAAACTGGAAGAAACTAGGGCTGCGGAGTCGGTGTCATGGAGTCGGTCGTTTTTAGTGGAGTCGGGGTCGGTTTAAAAAAAAAATGTCCGGATTCCGAATTGTATGCCATATGACTAGTTAAAAAAAAAAAACTGTAGTCGGAGTCGGACTTCTAAAATTTCAGGAGTGGAAGTCTTAAAATTATTTGGCCGACTCCAAAACCTTGGATGATAAACTAAAGATGTTTGCCAGTCGCACTGCGCATAGGTGGCTATAAACAAGTGTCAAAGACTAAACAAAACAAATCAATAAACCTGGTATGCGACATGCTATACGAGAGGTTGACACAGACCGAAAAACGCAATCATTCTCATGCATGTCGCAAAAGGCAACTACTGTGAGGTTGGGTATGGGGCTGGCAACCTTATCATGAACAACAAATAGCTGCAAGAGCACGTGAATTTTTGGTGCAGGCTCCCTTCTAGGGTACCAGCTGCAGGTGTGTCAGCATGCTCCGTTGGGAATGAAAAGGAAAATGTTAAATATCATCTTTATGTTCTAGCATGTCGTAATCACCCAGCTGTCATGTCAGAATGTCCGCATGTCTCCAACATCATCATCCTCATCATTTTTATGAAGATTATTATGAAGTCGAAACAAAGCAACAAATGTGGCTGGACGACCATCGTCCCAGATTCTGACGTCTGAAGACAAAATCCCCGGGGGCTAAATTACGACACTCACAGAAACATTATACTTACAGCTGGCAGGCCCAGTCGTACGCTCATCACAACAACAACAAAAACACATACACACACATTTATATATTCTTAAAAAGAGTAAATGGAAGCGTCAATACTGAATTACATGAATCGGTAAAGAATGTTATACGTTCAGAATCAACATATATACACACACTCCCACACACAGCCGACACAGACACGCATGCTCACACAGGCGTGCGCGCAGGCACACACTTTTGAAATTGGAACAAACAATGAAGTAAGATGTTAACTGACCAGTGACCAGCGGGGTGGCTCACGCACTGAGAAACCTGCTGATAGCTTTATAAGGTAGTCCTTGTTCTGGAACTCCTAAGGGACACATTCGACTTCCGACTTCTGAAGCGGACAGACGTATTTTTGCTAAACTCAAAATACACAAGGCTGATACGTCCTTTTTAGGAACTCTGAAAAACGAAAAGCACCAAAACGCAACTAACCAATCAGCGTGCCCCTGCAATTAAAAAGACTAAAACGCCGCGAACCAATCAAAAGGGTTCCTTGCGCAGTAGCATCTACCTATATATGTGTGTGCATTTTATTCAAATACACACAAGGATCAGACGTATTTTTGCTAAACTCAAAATACACAAGGCTGATACGTCCTTTTCAGGACGAGACACAGTGGAGAAATTCATCAAACTGCTCAAGTTTTCAGATAAGTTGTTACATTTTTGATCTATCTTTAGTATTAGCTTATTGCTGCTAGTTTTAGGTGACTAGGTATTTGGTAGCTAGAAGTATTATTATAACTTAGGAATTCTATTAAATACGCTTGATAGACATAATAAAGATAAGTGGCGATTCCTTTTTAGTTTGATTTAAGTATTAGCTTATTACATTTAATATCAAGTAACTGGTGACTAGTTAAGTATCGCTTGAAATATTAATATAACTCAGGATTGGGGGGGGGGGGGGGGAGGGGGAGAGAGAGAGAGGGAGAGAGAGAGAGAGAGAGAGAGAAGGAAATTAAATTAGTAAATAAATTGACACTAAATACCCCAATTATAACCAATTTTCAGGTTGAACAGGGTAGACCAAGATGGAACGAGAAGAGGCAATAACGGTCAGCTGTTAAGTGCCCGCTCTCCGCCCATCACCTCTTCAAAACAACAGCAACAACGGAACTCCTAAGGCAGTGTTTCTCAAGCGGTGTGCTAGATCAAAGTGTGCCGCATAAAGTTTGTAAATTTACTACATCAAGTATATTTTTAGTGATCATGTAATATAAAACTGATCTTACAGCTTGAATTAATTCAATAATAATAATTATTAACCGCTTTGAACAAAAAACAGATATACTTCAAAATTATTTTAAACAATTAAAAGAAAATCAAATTCAGAGTTCTCTTTATTCTAAAGTACCCACAAATTAGATAGTATCAAGGGATGGAACTTTGTCTCGGAGCGCATTATGGTTGTAAAACTAAAAGAAGGAGAAACCATAGTCAACCTGGTCATAGTGTATGGGCCAAATGAGGATGAGAGAGCAGAGGTCAAGGAGGAATTCTTCGAGCTGCTTCAAAGGACAGTGGATGACTGCCTAGATGAAGTTATTATGCTCGGAGATTTTAATGCCAGAGTTGGAAATGACCATGCTAGATGGGGTGGAGTTATCGGAAGATATGGAGAAGATACTCTCAATGACAATGGAAAGCGACTCCTTAGATTCTGCAGTGAGCAGAATCTGATCATTACAAACACAAAGTTCCCCCATAAGCGCATACATGCATACACTAGATGTGAACCAACCAAGAATGAGAAGTCAGTGATCGACTATGCCATTGTTCGGAGAAGCTCATTCAGATATGTCCGAGATGCAAGAGTCTGGAGGGGGCCAGAGATTGGAAGTGATCACTACCTGCTAACAATCAAACGAACAACTGAAAGATTTGCTCAGCCTAGGAACTGCCCAACATCACGCAAGAAACCAAGTAAACGAGCAGGAGAAATGAGCATTAGGACCTACAAGCTGAGAGAGCCAGAAATTAAGACCAGATATCAGGGGCTTATTGCTACAGCAGTGAGCAACACAGAAGAACGACCTGATGACTTGGAAACCCTCTGGAATAAATTCAAGGATATCATAAAGACAGCTGCTGCAGAAGCATGCGGTGAAGTCCGACTTGGGAACCAGAGAAAGAGGACACCTTGGTGTGGGACAGAGGAAGTCAAAGAAAAAATAAGAGAGAAAAAATGGCATGGAAACAATACTTAGGAGCTAAAAACACAACAGGACAAATGGAAAAATATAGAGAATATGTGACACTCAGAACAGAAGCAAAGAACAAAGTGCTAGCAGCAAAACAGAAGTCCTGGGAAGAATTTGGAGAAAAGCTAGAAAAAGATGCACAAGAAAACCAGAAATTGTTCTATAAGACCCTAAAGAACATGAGGAAAGAAAAACAATGCCCTCTCAAATTTATAAAGGACAAGCAAGGCAAATTGCTTACTGCCCCGAAGGAAGTAATGGAAAGATGGAAAGAATATTTCTCAGAACTCCTGGATGGTGAGCATGATGAAGCATCAGAAATGATAACCACTGACACAGAAGAGGAAACCAATGATGGTGAAGATGACATAAAGATGGAAGAACTGAGGGCAGCACTAGAGAAAATCAAGATGGGCAAAGCAGCAGGGCATGATGGTATAACACCAGAAATGGTTAAGTACATGGGAGCATCAGGCGACCTATACTCTTAAAGGTCCTACAGGCAGCATGGTGCAACAAGACCATACCAAAGGATTGGGAGATTGCCATCATAACACCAATTTTCAAAAAGGGTGACAATCGACAATGTGGAAACCATAGAGGCATATCCCTTCTCAGTGTCCCTGGTAAAATCTACTCTAGAATCCTAGAGCAGAGACTCCGACGCCTAGCTGAGCCACAATTGGATGAGGTCCAGTGCGGATTCCGAGCAAACCGAAGTACTCAAGACCTAATCTTCACACTCAGACAGCTGAGTGAAAAGCCCTTGAGTATAAGAGTGAGATCCATCTTTGTTTCATAGATCTGGAAAAGGCGTTTGACAGGGTCCCCTGGAGCAAACTTTGGGACTGTTTGGCAAGGAAGAATACTCCAGCACCTCTGATTCATGCTATACAGAGCTTCTACAAGTCTTGCAGAAATTATGTGAGGACAGCAAACCATAAGTCAGAAGAGTTCAGGACCACCACTGTGTAAGACAAGGTGATATCCTATCACCTTACCTCTTCATACTCCTTATGGACGATGTCATCAAGGCATGTAAGGAGAGAACAAGAAAGTATTCAGTGGGGTACTGGAATATGAGACAGGTCTATATTTCGGAGCTGGCATTTGCTGATGATGTTGCCCTGATTGCTAAATCAGAGGCACATCTCCAATCCAACCTGCAAGTCTGGAAGGAAGAGCTGGAGAAGAGAGGGATGGTCATAAGCAGCTCTAAAACAAAATCCATGGTGATATCACGAGAAGAAAAAAACATCAGATTAAGTTGGGAGAACAGGTCCTGGAGCAGGTCGACCACTTTAAATATCTCGGAGCTATTATAGACCGAAAGGGGAGGCATCAAAGAAGAGTTGGCCACTCGAAAAGCAGCGGCTGGGAGACTTTTTCAGGCCATAAATCGTGGATTCCTCAGCAAGAAAGAGGTTGGTAAGAAAACGAAGATGGCTGTATACCGCTCCACCTATGTTCCCAGTTGAATTTCGCGCAGTATCCTGGACCCTTTGGGAATTCGTGTCGTCAAATGTTTTTTTGTTTTTTTTTTCGTACGCCCGCTAATACTCGAGGAGAAATCTCAGGTTATTATTTTTTAATGTCTAACCTGACATTGATTTTTACGTGAGTATCCTATTTTCTTGTACAGAGACAAGTGTCCCTCGCCATTCAGGCATATACTCGCCGTTTTCAGAGGTACCCATTAGAGCTGGGTCGGCTCAGGAGCCGCCAGTCCCTGGTCGACGACACTCCTTCAAATGTTCTCGCCATGTCTCGAGTTAATCCTGAATCACCCGGTCGCCAGAGCAGTGTTGTAACCATTACGCTAGCGCGGCTCCTGTCAAATGTTTAAATTACAGATACACTTTTCAAAAAATAAATACATAAATATAAATAAATACATACTACATTTATCACAAAATGAGCATACACTGACAGCTATAAATACCGTTGCTGCCACTTCTTCCCCCCATCCCTCAATTTACTAAAAAGACTAAGTAATAAATAAAAATGAACGAACAGAACCGAATATGTAGGAAAGATTTGTACAGCGTAAGGCAGGCCTAACTTCTCACATAATTATATCTACGAACATTACCATGGTGATCAATAATTTACACATTGAGCACGTGACAATATTATTCACAGAACAATCCGTTTTCTCCCTTAGACTGCCAGCGGTCAACTAGTCAGCAAGATAACTGTGTACACACTAAAAAAAGAAGTTACATTGGTCAACTAATCGGCAAGATAACTGTGTACACACTAAAAAAGAAGTTACAATGGTCAACTAATCGGCAAGATAACTGTGTACACACTAAAAAAGTTACAATGGTCAACTAATCGGCAAGATAACTGTGTACACACTAAAAAAGAAGTTACAATGGTCAACTAATCAGCAGTCAATTATGTACAGGCTATAAAGTTATAAGCTCAACTGACTAAAGTCAAATGTTCAGACTAAATAAGAAGTTATAGTGGTCAACTAATCACAAGTTAAATATGTACAGATTTTAAAAGAATTTAGAGTGATCAACAAATCAGAACGTCAATTATGTACAGATTATACAAGAAGTTAGGGTCCACTAATGAGTAAAATGCGTACAGACTAAAAGATGTTAATGGTCAACTAATCAGTAATTCAAATAAGTACATACTAATATAAGACGTTACAATTGTCAACTAATCAGGAAGTCAAATATGTACAGACTGCAAGAAGTTAGTCATCAACTAATCACAGAGTCAAATATGGGTCGGCCTCTCTTTCGTTTTCCTTCAGGGGTCCAAAGCATAGCTGTTCTTATGATGGCATCGGGGTCTCTTCTGAGAACATGACCAACCCAGCTCCAGCGTCTGCCAGCTATGATGGTGTGCATGTCCTCTTGCTTGCTACGAGTAAGCAGATCTTGGTTAGTGATGGTATTTGGCCAAAAGTCAACCAACAAGGAAGTCAAATATGTACAGACTATACGAGAAGTTGCAGTCCACTGATCAGGAAGTCAAATATGTACAGACTATACGAGAAGTTGCAGTCCACTGATCAGGAAGTCAGATATGTACAGACTATAAGAGAAGTTACGGTCCACTAATCAGTAGGTCAAACATGTACAGGCTATAAAAGAAATTACGGTAAACTAATCAGCACGATACGCACACACATATAAACATATATATATATATATATATATATATATATATATATATATATATATATATATATTTATATATATATATATATATATATATATATATATATAATATATATATATATATAATAAAGTATCTGTAATTCTGTCACATTACGGCAGAAAACCATGTATTTTTACACACAAAACTCGCGCCAAATCGCTGACAGGATCAAAAACATTCCATAACTTTCGCAGAATCCTATAACCCTATCGAAATCCAAATAACCTCCCACCCTCTTTTTCTTCCTTTTTCAAATCTCATCGGGAATCCACAAAAACTCTGACTTTTCATAAAATGACAAATGTGTAAAAATAACCCAACGTCCGCGATTGATAATCTAATATGACGATTTGAGAGAACAGCATCCTGAACACACATATGGGGGACTCTCACAAAAGTCGCTAAGCTGAAACCGAATGGACGGACAATGGCTTTCTACTGTAACGAACAAATCGATACACTGATAGACGGCGCGGGAAATGGTAGAAAGACACACCGAGCGTGCGTAGAAAACAGGAAACTGCGGCAGCGTTTAGGACTATAACCAGAAAAGCGTGATAGACACTGGGTGAGGTGTGACAAGGACATTTTCTTAAGGGTTATCTAAATTCATTAAGACGCTTTCTGGTCATACTGTCGGAATTTTAAAAAGTACACTATTATTAGGCGCACTAAGCAGTGACATTAAAAACCGAATGAATAAAGTTAGAATAGCCGTTGCCAACATAAATAACATCTGGAAATCTCCCCAGTACAGTACAAACACTGAACTAAAAGTACACGACTTCTGTGTGATGCAGAATGCTGAAGAGTAACATAAAAGGAAATTTCGAAATTGTTCTCTTTTCCCATATAGCCATCACCAACTGCTAACTCGGAGCCACCAAGAAGACATGCGCACCATCATAGCGGGTAGACTCTGGAAATGGGTTGGCCACATCTTCGGAAGAGACTTTGACACCATCACCAGAACTGTCATGCTATGGACTCCAGAAAGAAAGCGAAGCCCGCCAAAAGCTACCTGGCGGAGAACTGCGGAACCAGAAATGCTAACATAAACCACAGCTGGGACACCACACGAAGGATGGCTACCGACCGAGCAAAGTGGAGACAGTTTGTTGCTGCCCTACAAGACGCCACCAGCTGTGATGGTCACTGATTGCTTCGTCAGCCAGCGGCCAACGACCGAAGAAAAAGAATGAGGTGAGTCTGGCGCAAAATGAGACAACAATTTAGAAAGGAAATGCGATTTAAAAAACAAGATCATCGACATAAATCGTCAGCTCCCAGTCACGTGACATCAGTTCAAGGTCTTTTCATCAATGTTATTTCTATCTTCAGCTCTCTTCTCTGTGGGTTTTCCGGTCTCCCTCTACGTCTCTTACCTCGGGGATTTCCAAAACAAAGACTGTCTTGTAAATGGCTAGAACATGAAGCTAGCTAATTAACACACAAGCATGGAGCAGGTAGCATTATCGGACACAAGCGTGGAGCAGGTTGCATTATCGGACACAAGCGTGGAGCAGGTAGCATTATCGGACACAAGCGTGGAGCAGGTAGCATTATCGGACACAAGCATGGAGCAGGTAGTATTATCGGACACAAGCGTGGAGCAGGTAGCATTATCAGACACAAGCATGGAGCAGGTAGCATTATTGGACACAAGCATGGAGCATATAGCATTATCGGACACAAGCATGGAGCAGGTAGCATTATCGGACACAAGCATGGAGCAGATAGCATTATCGGACACAAGCATGGAGCAGGTAGCATTATCGGACACAAGCATGGAGCAGGTAGCATTATCGGACACAAGCATGGAGCAGGTAGCATTATCGGACACAAGCAGCCCGCGAGCAGGTAGCATTATCGGCTCCTGTGACACAAAGGAGCATGGAGGAAAGTCAGCATTATCGTAAGAAAAAAAAAAAAAAAAAAAAAAAAAATCGGACACAAGCATGGAGCAGGTAGCATTATCGGACACAACTCCTACAAAAAGAACCGCTGCTAAAGCACATGAATGCTCTGGTCCATGCTTCCTGCTTGAGGCGCAGGCTTCCTGCTTGAGGCGCCAGCAGCTGCGGTGACCACTTCCACATGGAGAGACAGGGGAAATGGGCGAATTAATTAAATAATTAATTAAATTGACGAATTACTTAATTAACAAAGAGAAGGATAGCTTGCTGACCTCGAATAAAGCAGCCTGTAAGTGGTGAAGCGATAACAATGACTCAACAAAGAAAAAGGCTGATACATATAACAAGCTGATGACACATAGAGAATGATAAATATAAGGTTAAAACTATCAGAAACACAGCGCAATCGAAACATACAGAAAAATAAATATACCAATCCCCCGCTTAGCGCTGTTAATTCGTTCTTGACATCTCGAGCGCTAACCGAAAAAGCGCTAAAAGAAAATTGATTTCCCCATCAGAACTATCATTTATCAAATTAATTCCTTCCCGAGGCCCAGAAAGCTGTATCAAAATTAAGTAAAAAGTTATATTAAAAAAAAAAAAAAAAACTACTAGCTACCAACATTTATTAACTACATATCAGACATACTGATCACAAACGAAATAGTACGCAAGTACAGTACTTTAAAATCATATTACAAGACTTAATCACTGTTACTTCCTTCGCTTGTGGCTACAGTTGTCACGGCACAGCTGTCTTCAACATCAGACGACTGGTTAGCAGAAGGTTTTGTAGGTGTTGAAAAGTTTTTCTGACTCTTGATGTAGAAGGCACGGCTGCTTCGTCAATGGGGGCAGAAGATATTCATGAGACTTTACAACAACAAAAAACAACCGAGCCGGTTTTACCATCTTATTTTTCTTTTCAAGAAACACCTTGTAGCAATTACGATTTTCTTCTGTGTTACGGATTAACATAGAACTACATTCCATTTTGGAGTCTGAATGAATGTGATGAGCATGTGAAAGTTATATTTCTGCCTTCCATGAAGTTTAGCGCTCAGCGTAAGATCGACATGTTTTTAAACGTATAACAGAAATATGGCATAAAATACGAACATCGTTATATCGAGAGAAAAAAAAACGCTAATCGAACAGCGTAAGACTGGGGGATAGGTGTATAGAAGAAACACTGCTAGTGCTGAATGGAGATAGTGTAAATAATTGATAAGACCCGATAAAAACCCAGCAGCTACTGAGAACGGCGCAGAGTTAACCAAATCTGATCAAACTCCAAGATGGAATAAACCATAAGTTCTAATTTTACACAATTACTGGGAACTGGTCACCTCACCCCTCGATGCTGGACTTAGTATAGTCAAGTCTCTAACACTTCACTCCCCTACGGCAATATCTGGTATGTAACTACCTTTGTCGGCGTCTGTGGCCTAATGGATATGAACGCAGTTGCATAATCCAGATATACCAGGTTCGAAACCTGCTGCAGGCTTTGTGCGGATTTTTAACAATGGTATAAGCGCCGGACCGTTCAGAAAGCAATGGCAAACTACTGAATGAAAAAATTGCCTAGAAAAATCACAAACAGCCAATAAAAGCTGGGGTTGATTGCCACGTCTTGTAAAGGATAAGCAACTAACTTAACTACCTTTACCTTATATGAGACCAAGAAAGAACAGGCTTACTGTACCCTCAAGCATATACAATGCGACTAAAAGTAGGTTGTGCATGAGAGGACTGACAACCTCATCATGTCAAAGACATTGTTACAGAAACCACTTCTATAAGGGTGTGGGTGTGTGGCTGCTTGGTGCAGGCTTCTTGCAAGGGGGACCACCAGCTGTAGTGATGACACCATGATGACATAAGGAGCGACAGGAAAATGTTGTTATTCATATAAGTGATCTAGAGTGGGCACACCAACGACGCGCATTACTGGGGAAGGAAAAGGTTCTCTCTAAGGACTAGTGGCAACAATCCATTTATAACTGTCAACGGGTGTTTTAAACGGAAATATGATTCATCATATCTGGCTCGCAGCGTGTAGTTCCCGGGGGGGGGGGGGGGGTCTTCGCAGAGACAAGGAACGAATAAAACTATTATAGACTCAGGCATGTCGCACTAGGCGACTAATATGAGCTTGTGCAGGGGCTGACAACCTCATCATGTAACACAAACTGCTTCAGAAACCACCACTACAAGGGCATGTGACTGCTTAGTGCAGGCTTCCTTCAAAGGGACCAGTTATAGTGGTGGCTGCATGTTCCGTTAGGAGCTCAAATGAATATGATGATGATATGATGAATATGATGAGGATGCTGATAATGAGATGTTGATGATGATGGGGTGATATGCTGATATATTCATATGGTATATTCCCACAAAAGACGCGCATTACTGAGGAAAGAAAACTTTTGTCTAAGGACACGTTACAATACATTCATTTTAACAGTCTCAGAGGAATGTTTTCAATGGAAATATAATGTATCATACCCTGGCTCACCCAGCTGAAGCCACCTAGAATTCCCTAAAATATTCATGAGATAAAATATTGAGAAAAATAATGATGATTAATAATCACGGGTACATGTGCACTAGGTACCTACGCTGTTACACAGGGCAGCAGACACTATTAACGTTATGTGTTACTAGTGTAAAAGCCCGTCATAAGACAGGAATTAAATTCAAAAGCACAAATACCTAACGGCAATTTTACTTATTCAACAAAAGTATTAGAAAAAACCACTGTACATCACCACAGTACACGAACTACGTAGCAGCAGCGAGGATCCCAATGTGTGTATACGGGATCACACATTCTATAAATATATTTTTGTGCACACCGTCATTTGCGCATTCTTCTTTGGTAAGTGTTACTATTTTCGGGAGAGTACATATAAGGGAAACAATACAATTAATGTCTAACTTTCAACCAAAGTTGCATCCCTTAGCGTTACGCACTGACAGAAAAAGCTGGGATTTTAGATATAAGATTCTCACTAGACACACTGAAGTTCACTATCACTTACTTATTTAGTCGTTCTTCTTCTACCCTGGGGTGTTTGAGGCTTGGAAAAGAGAGCGCCATACTACCCTTTCGGCTGTCTTCCTCCTGGCCTGGTTCCATTCTAGTCCTCGGTCCTTCAGAGACTGTCTAATGTTGTCCTGCCATCGGGCTCAAGCTCACTGTCACACGGGTATTAATGACAAAACCAAACAGTATTCCGACCAATAAAATATAGTATTCGAGTTCCCATTCCCACTGTCAAGTGAACACAATGCTGAGTCCAGAATCAATGACAGTCCTACAACTTCCCCCCCCCCCCCCCCTGCCCAATAACTAACTGTCTTAATGAAACGTTAGTTTATAACCAACAAAACAATCCTATCAGCTTTTCTTGAAATTACCGTTACAACTAAATTGAACTCCCATTAAAATAACAGGTACGCCTTTGTCGTAAATTTATTTTGAGAGAAAGAGTCTTAGAAATAGTGGTCCGGTTTAGAGTGGAGAATGGTGGTGAAAAGCTCGGTGATAGAAAATGTAGAGAGTAAATAGTTGCTTCACAGAGTGCTGGGGAGAGTAAGGACAGACTTATTTACGACAAATCGTTCCTCTCAATCTTCTCTTCACTCTCCTGGTCAAACAATTATTTGCCGGTTTCCAGACACACACCTGCGCTCACACCGATTTGGTGCTTCAAACACACAGATGCACGTAGATACAAACTATATTAAACAGATAGGGGAAATGTTGGGCTTTGGGTATTTCCAACACAGTACTAAATAAGTTTAGGCTGTTTATTAACCTTAAAAAATCAAATCACAACAACTATCATGTGGTACATAAAAAATATCATAAGTACAGAATATACAAATAACAAGGTGAGGGGGGGGGGGGGGGGTGGTGGTTTTGTGTGTGTGAAGAGGATTGGTATCGACTAAGCCCTTCCCGCTTGTATTAGACAAAGATAAACCCAGTCCAAAGATAGATAGTTATCAGGAACATAGGTAATGTAACCCAACAGTGAATTTAATTACTCTGAAATAGGTGTTACAATATTAAGTATAGGTGGTAGACGAAAATCCTGTTATTCCCAATTGTTCTTCCCTTTACTAAGAAAATGAAAGGTGGGGGGGGGGGGGTTTAACAGAGTTAACAAAATATCCCACCTAAATGAACAATGCCGGGTATACAGAAAAAGGTATTACCCGGTAGGCAAGTTAACAAATGGTTTGCAAAAATTAATCTCCTGTCATTCATGCACGCGCGTGAGGATCCACACTCATACACACTTACCGATTGCAGCATCAGACAATCCATAGAATTATATAAACAGCAATATATTACACTCTTGACAAGTGAAAATGTCTAGTACTTCGATGTCCCGCCCCAGATGTAGTGAGGTTTGCTAATAGCAAATATTCCCACTTATCGCCGGACTTGAAGCCTAAGAGCTCTTGTGTTTTATTATATAAAAAAGGAGTCTATGGGATGGCACTGACACAATTCAACACAGGGGTGAAAATGAAGTGGTCTCTTTAATTTCGCTGCTGGGGGTAAAATTCCTTCAAGGCGTGATGATAGCAACTGACCGGTAGGTTTTTAATCCATTGAGGAAAAAACTAGCCCAGTCACAGTTACAGGTAAATAAGTACTCTCTCACAGTAGGGCAGTAAATAAAATATCGCTACTGGCACTGTTCATCTTCCAGTTTATCTTACAGATTGTAATTTAATTGAGATGGTTCTTTTTTTTAAAAATATTCTTGGGTAGGCTTTCTTTTCATATAATTATGATAGCTAGGTCGCATCGGACCGCCACAAGATTAAATTTAAAATGTTTCATCAATATGTCTGGAAGTTTTAAGATGTATGATTTCTTTATTGCTGGGATCGCAGGTTACGATCACTCTGTATGAAAGAAAAAAACTTGTAATATACCGAAGTATATATCTAAAATGAAATGTAAGATGAGTGTGACATGAAGAATTTGACACCTTTTTAGATCTCATGAGACTTTTGGGGATCTGACCGCCAGACTAAAGAGAGATGCCGCCCCTGGTCTTCCATATCTCCGCTCGTTGCGTGCGCGTCGGCTTTTCTCGTTCGCTCCCACTGCAATTAACACCGAGATGCGAAATACCGGCAGGAAACTTGCGTCGCTCGTTTCAGGGACCACTACTGCCTCTTTGATAGCGTACCGCTAGTCTTTCTTGAGATCTCTTCCGTGTCTTTGATCGTGGTCGCTACTATCGTTTGATGCTGGCAACGCGGCCCCCCCCCCCGCCCCCCCCCCGGCCAAGTTAATGAAAATAACTGCATGTGATTGCTCAAGAGATATTCGTGGGCGTGATTTAACCTCTCCTTAAATCAATGCGATGACCAGAATGAACGGTAGATAAACTGTCCACATATTAATCAGCAAACGTGTTGACCATCTGCGTGGAAAGGTTGCATAGCTAATGAGTCCAGGTGAAGAAAAAAAAAATCCCGTTTGACGAAAAGTTACCAAAATATTCGGGGGCACTGATGCTATCCGAAGGGATCGTTACGAAGGGTCGTACCATATCATCCAACACTTCAGGGGTACCGATGTTATGAGAGGGTTCTTACCATCATCTAACAAATTCAGGGACGGCTAAGTTGTCTGTCACAGCCTTGCAATATTTTCATGGAGGGTTTTCCGGAAAATACAGAAGTGGTACGCATTACACCGTGAAAGCTAAACTGAACTACCTACTTAAAAAAATACGCATGCCTTTCAACTTTTTTACAAGGTGTACTGACCACTGACCATTGGTCATGATACGTTTGACTACAAAGATTCAATGAAGTTAAAGTGGAATAGAACTAGATGAAATGACATCAGGAAAAATAACGCAGAAATAGCATATAAAATTCATCCCCGTCATTTTGTTGGTCGGGTTACTAAGCTTGTGCTGAATGAATAAATTACGGTGTACTCACACCGTGTAGTCACACGTGGACCCATCCACAGCGGAGAGTCAGAAGCGTAGATAGGGTTAATGCTAGGAAACTATGCAGGATAAGTCTGTAAAGCAGCGCTTCTCAAACGTTTTGATCTCAAGACCCCTTTACATTCTTTAAAAATTATTGAGGACTCCTAGGAGCTTTTGTTTATGTGGGTTATACCGTGAGAGAATGAGAGTGAAAGTACTTAACTACAATTCCAGACCACTCGGTCTTCAATATTTGGATATGTGCCCTAATATAACCGACGGACCTGTGTCTAGGTTGAAAGTTGCGCGCCTCGTCAAAACGAGGCAAAATGTTAAATTTTATATTTTAAAAAAGGGCTAATAACGTCTTAGATTATTAGGAAAATAATTTTGACCTTGTGTATCCCCTGAAAGGGTCTCAGCGACCCCAGGGGTCAGTGGACCAAACTTTGAGAACCGCTAATGTAAATGAACAGAAATACTACGTCATACAGAAACAATACAACAACAAATATACACTGATCTACCCAACAAACTGTCTTTTTACTATCCACACACCCAACTGTCTATTTACTATCCACACATCTATCTATCTATTTTCCTATCTAAATACTTCGTCGTGCTCCATTATTCCCCCTCTACCCAGAGCTTATACAACACATATTCCAACTAGGACTATTTACACTGCCGCATGCAGGAACGGAAATTGTCAAGAGCGGTAACAAAAACAATATTACACACCACACAACCTAAAAGAATTTACTTCCCGTAAGAGAAGCGCGCCAAGACTGGTTAAGTGCTGGAGCATTATCAAATATTGTTGCTTATATCATACAAATAATTTACGTGCAGTCTTACACATACAGATTAAAAACTATGTGTATATCATGTTTACATACAAATAATTTACGTGCAGTCTTACACATACAGATTAAAAACTATGTGTATATCATGTCATACCTGTCAACTTGTACGAATTTTTCGTACAATGTACGGACGACGACGCTTGCTTTCCACCACACTTCGACGCCATTTTGTTTAAAAAAAAGCTAAGTACTTATAACTTGTTAAATATTGCTGTTGTTTTGCTTTGTTGCAATTTAATCGCTGCCTTAATCTTTCCAGTTAGGCCTACATCTTGCCCCTCAATGTATTTCCGATAAATTGTCATAATATTCTGTGTAGAATAACTAGAAAAAAAAAAGTATGTTTGCGTTGAGTAGGCCTACTTTATGCCAGCTCTCGAGATTCGCTGCTTTTATTTTTTAATAAAGTGGAATGTGTTATCACAGGTCTAGGCTACCAACTCGTAAATAATAATTTTGTAAATTTTTGGTGGTACGTTTTTTCTTCCTAGATTTGATATCTTGCCCTTCAAAATATTTCCGATAAAGTGTCATAATATTTTGTGTAGGCCCTACATAACTATAAAAAAAAGTTTGTTTGCGTTGAGTAGGCCTACTTTATTCCAGCGCTCCAGATTAGCTGCTTTATTTTTTTAATAAAGTGGCAATCTGTTATCACTGGTTAGGCTACCAACTTGTAAATAATAATTTTGTAAATTTTTGGTGGTATGTTTTTTTTCTTCCTAGATTTGATATTCTGTTCATAATTTTGTTTATTTATTTATTTATTTTTGTTGTTGTTGCTGTTAGCCGTTTGCTTTGTTCGTTGTATTTTTTATTCATTCTCTTTGTCTACAAAGATTATTAGTTGAAATATTTCATCCACTGAATGATGGCTGAGCCTAATTCAAAGAAACAAAAGCTTGCAGGTCATGGTAAGTTTCAGATCGAATGGGTTAAACTCTTCCCTGGCATTGTAGATGCATCCAAGTTAGGATCAACCCATGCTTTTTGTAGATTATGCAGCAAAGATATTAAAGTAGTAGCTTCAGGATTATATGATCTGAAAGTACATTTTAAATCGAAATTGCATGAACAAATGTTTGCAATGCAGAAGGGAGCATCTATTAAGACCTTTTTTTGCTCAGCCAAAGGAGGAAGAGGGTGGCATTATAAGGGCTGAAGTTTTATTTGCAGGAGGTCCATGAATGTGGACACACTCACTTCTATTTTACAGTGTAAGATTAACATTGATACATGCTGTGCAGACTTTAAGCCCACAAATGCGATTCTGCAAAGAGCTAAAAGTGCATGTGTTGATTATAATACAAAACACTGTACATCGAAAGAATAGTGTACATCATGATCACTAAGTTTTTTATATGTAAAGAACAGCATGAGACTATTAGCATGTTTTATATCACAACAATTCAAATGCTAATAGATTTGTATATGTCATTTCTCATTTTAACACTGTATTGCGTATAATTTATTAATATATTTTTTGCGTAAGGATTTTTGGGTGTTTGTAAGGATTTTCTTGGTCCGGCGTACAGATTTTTGTCTCAGGAGGTTGACAGGTATGTCATGTTAACATACAGTCGACAGTATACAAATAATTCACATACCCATGTAAACATACAGTTACATTATACAGATAATGTGTGTGACAGAAAAAGGGTGAACAAATCATAAAAATTGTCACGGTAACAATGGTTACATCCCAACCCCTTACCACTGACAGAAAAGTTATTAAATTGTTCTCCTCATTACTGAAAGAAAAAGAGTTAAACTGTTCCTCTTACCACTGACAGAAAAGTTATTAAATTGTTCCCCTTATTACTGGAAAAAAAAACCCAGTTGAATTATTCCTAGTACTTCTGAAAGAAAAGCTTTTAAATTGGTCCCCTTACTACTGAAAGAAAAGCTATTAAATTGGTCCCCTTACTACTGAAAGAAAAGCTATTAGATCGTTCCATTTACTACTGAAAAAAAAGCTATTAAAGTCCTCTTACCACTGAAAGAAAAGCTATTAAATCGTTCCCTTTACTACTGAAAGAAAAGCTATTAAATTTGTCCCCTTACTACTGAAAGAAAAGCTATTAAATCGTTCCCTTTACTACTGAAAGAAAAGCTATTAAATTTGTCCCCTTACTACTGAAAGAAAAGCTATTAAATCGTTCCCTTTACTACTGAAGGAAAAGCTATTAAATAGGTCCCCATACTACTGAAAGAAAGCTATTAAATCGTTCCCTTTACTATTGAAAGAAAAGCTATTAAATAGGTCCCCTTACTACTGAAAGAAAAGCTATTTAATTTTTCATCTTTGTTCAGTAATGTCTGAAATCATTATCTATTTCATTTTTATTTTATCATGAAATGAAATATAATTGTTATCTCTATTCTGCTTCGTAATTTGCTCTGACTCTCATATAACTACATATATTCATCTCATAAAGTTGGGAGTCTGTCGCAAGCATCTCTCATGACTCTCATCTAACTACATCTATTTCTCTCAGAAAGCTGTGGTCTGTCATTACCATACAGTTTCTCCCTCAAATAGATTAGCTGTCAATCTGCTTTTCTCATGGAGCTGACACGCTTGGTGGACATGTTCTACTGTTTGCTTGTCTTTTTCCAAGGACACATATCTGTCTGTCCATTTATTTTTATTTTTTAACAGATGATACTGAAGTCTGTAGTGGCCAGTTCTCAGTTAGAAATTATATCACTTGGCATACATGCCAACTAGTAGAGGTTACTCATATTCTGTACAGGTTTTTTTTTCTGTTTTCATATATGTACAGCTGTACATACCTTCGGTACAGGTTTTCTTTGCCCAAATATATATACAATTTCCAGTCTGGCAGTCATAGTTCAGTGCTTACATAAGAAGTTCTTTCTCCATGGTGAAAGAAATATATACTGGTTGCAGAAACAGACTCTCTTCTTAGTAATGGGCAGAATGCTTCTGTTATATCTGACTTTGCGTCTTCCCTATGCCACTGTGCTTTGAAGCTGTTTTTTATGACTGCTCTTAATCTATTCATATGCTGTCCTATCATCAGTCTGAATTGTGTTTCCTCCTTCTTTATTAGGTCTATCTGCTCTCTCATTTCCATACAGTTCTACACTGAGAAGTGGTACACTATGCTCTCTCTGTTGAAGTTGTAGCTGGTTTCCACTGGAGCTTCTGACAGAATGTTTAATTTGTTGTTGTTATTATTATTATGGTTCTTTAGGACAGTTCTAACTGATAAAGAATCCATGAGGAACATTATCTTCATATCAGCATTATCTGTTTTCTATGACAGTTTATGCAGCTGCTTTGAATGCTTCTGCCTCAGTTTTGAAGTTGTCTGAGAATTTTCCAGTCCATACTGAGATACGATTTTCTGTCCATTCATTAGTTTCACGTATACGCCACATTTTGTTGCTCTGTCCGCTGATCTTCATTCATAAAACTATTTCATCTTGTTTGAAATAAATATATAACTCAAAATTTTATTTAAGAAAATGATATACATTTATTCTAGCATTTTACACTAAAAACAGTTAATATTTTATTATTACTGTATCATCACAATTGCTTTTTTTTGCAGAACCAACTAGAAAAGAATCACTATATCTTTATAATATAAAGCATGCAAATATTTATCTTAACTCTCAAAATTATTAACTACATTGCAGTTATTTAATTTGAGTTAGGAAAGGAAAAGGCAGTGAGGAAGAGAACTGTTCACCCCATCTCTCTATGCTGGACCTAGTATTGTGAAGTCTCTAACCCTTTACTCCCCTACATCAGTATCTGCAATGGGACTACATTTACCTTTTTTTTTAAGTTCCCTGGGGTCTCTAGGTTAACATAGAAAGAATAGGAATACTGTTACTTCAGGTACTTCATAAATGACACCTTGTATGAGACTGCACGGGAGTGGCAACTTCATCATGTAAAATAAGCTGCTACAGAAATCACAACAGCAAGGCCGTAGGAATGCTTTGGTGGGAACTTTGGATAAGGGGGACCAGCTGCAATGGTGGATCCATACTTCATAAAGAGCATAAAGAGAAATGATGATGCCGATTTATTTCATCATAAATTAACTCTTTCAGTCCCAAGCAAAAAAGTGGGTTTGGCCCAAACAAAAATGGCCATACCAGTATGTTTTTATTGTTTTTGTTTGGAAATAATTTTTTAAAATGTTCATATTCATAAATAACAAAAGTCCATAATGGATGGCTATACTTTAAGAAAATAGCTTTTTTGAGTTGTCAAAATTAGAAAACAGCCCTAGAAAGGATCAAGAGATACGAAAGCCAGTATACTGTTGATTGGGCCAAATGGGTCTAGCGGGAAGTACAGTATACTGGCTCTTGTGGGTTAAAGAGTTAATACCTAAACTCAAGCCATAGACCATAACACACATTTCACTTACCGCTGGTGGTAGTTTCTTCTCGTAGGTGACATTGGCTCTGGGTCTCTCTTCTACCAGTGGTGATGACACCGAACGAGAGTGGGATACCTCTGGTGGTGGGGGAGGTAGATCTTCTTCATACGCATCTATGTTACGCTGCCAAAGACAGAGGGATAACAGCTAGTCAAGCCACTCAATTTAAGAAAAACACACTATTTAGAATGAGTTTCCATCATCGTTTAAATCAACAACATTGTTCTTTTCTGCCACTAATTCTCTTATCATTAACTCTGAATCATCACTGATTACCAGAATTCTAACTTTTTGTATTCTTAAAGGAGTGGGGGCTTTTCCATGTCTGAAGGAATGTTCTGTCGATTTGAGTTTTTATATAGTTAAAGCTAAAAGGGTCTGTTATATCCACGTTATTTAAAGCAGTGGTTCTCAACATGAGCCATATACCCCCCAGGGGGCCACGCCATATTACTAAGGGGCCACAGTAAAATAAGAAAGTAAACTTTTTCCAGCTAAGAGCAACTATGGGGGGGGGGGGGGGGGGGGGGGGGCCACAAGGGTAAATGAGGCTCAGAAGGGGGCCATAAGCAAAAAAGGTTGAGAACTCCTGATTTAAAGCATGGTAATGCTATACACAGTTGTCAAGGGACAACTAAAATGAGGAAAAAACAACATATAAAATTAGGACAAACACAAAATATAGAAAATTAAGTTTAAATATTATCCGGCCCTTGAAAAATGGTCCTCTCCCCTGAAAAATGGTCTCCCGTCACAAGGACCTGGGAAAATCAAAACCTGAATAACGGGCCTCTCGTTAACTGTGAACATTTTAACATTAACCACTGTTTGGTTCTGTGGAATTCTTTCTGTTCAAAAACCAAATCATTCTCTGTTTTATATTTTCCTTCTGATCTCCTCAAAGTGAACTTATTTAATTCTACTTGATTAATTGCTGTCCAGCCATGCAGCACGTTTATATCTGAGTTTGGCACGCTAATACAACACTAAATGATATTAATTATGTGAATCTTAATTGTAAATACAGTGGTACATTCATTACTGATATCCACATCTCAATTGGTCTATTGTAGTCCCTGAGGGGCAGGTGAGGGGGGGATTTTCCACTGAAGACTGGGACTCACCTCTTCCTCTGCTATGTCGTAACATGGACAACAAATTTGAGGATGTGCATGCAGCTGGCAAATCTCATCGAGACTAAAATAATCTGTTAACACAAACCATCCACTTCAAGAAACACATGAATACTTTAGCGTTAGGCTTCCATGCTAAGCGCCCAGCTGCAATGGTGGCTTTCAATCTTTCATAAAGAGAGGGGAATAAGTGTTGGCTTTTATTTTCCATCAATAAATTATTTTCAGTGTTTTTATTTCCCTCATATCGTCTGTCGAGCTAAAACACAACAGATGGTCCAGACGTTTTTTTGTAAAAGAAAACTAGGGACTTTTAACATGATTTAATAATACTGGTCATAGTCCAATAAAACAAATGAGTCAAAAATTAAATACAGAAAAATTTAATTTATTTTTGTTGTTGCTTTGGTGTCCTTGGTGTCTGAAAACCCTGACAGAAACAATTACAACTACGAAGTCTGTTGTGTGTGTGAAAATCTGTTGTGTCGTGAAATCCTGACACTTAAAATTGATGACAAAAATAAAAACTATGATAGAATATTTTGTTTGTACTATTAATCACTATCATCACTTTCCTTTGCGTTCCTTACAGAGCATAGAGCCACCCCTACAGCTAGTCCCCTTGTAGGAAACCTACAAGCATAGTCACATACTCTTGCATGATTGATTTCTGAGGTAATTTATTTGACATAATGAGGTTGCCAACCCCATGCACAACTCATACTAGTTGCCACGTTATGACATGCCTCTGAGGGTTTTGTGCATTGAGTCCTATTGTTCTCTCCGACTCTTCAGGTACCCCCCGGGAACTACACTAGATAAAATGTATTGTAGATTCTTTGTGGCACCTGATGTCTAAAAACCTTACAGAATAATTACTACTATGAAAATCTGTAGTGTGAAATCTTTATACTTAAAACTAATGATTAAAAAATAAAACTATGAGATAATAGTTTAGCATATATTAATGCATCACCAAAAAAAGTACAAAATTAATTTCAGTAATCTAGCTGAAAATGAAAAGAAACAGTAAAATAATTTTTCCCCAACCACCATCCATGTACAAGGCAAATATTAAAAACTCTGAAAGGATTTATGCACAAGTGGGAAAAACAGAGAAATTAAATTAACTGAGATAGAAAAGTATCTACAAAACAGCTGCAAAGTTTCTGAGCACCAGGAACTCAAAGAGCAAATCCCAAGGAAGAAAAATCAAATGCTCTGAAGATTTATGACAATGACTTTGATAAAGACGTGTCTTATTAAGTGATGCACACCCATGTACAACAAGTTAACTGCTATATAGGATTTATAAGGTACTTTACAGCAATAATAAACCAGTTGAAACAGGAAGTGTGCCATCACTTAAATAAAGACACATGGTGAATTTTTAATAAAACTACAGCGTTGTGGAATAGATATTTTATTTTTATAAATATATTTTTATCAGCAACAAACAAATGTAAATACCGGTGAATAACTTTACATTGACATTAAGAATAAGCACATAATATTCAAATGTCTTAAAGTACACAAACTATGCATTTAGAAACCAGACATGTCGTAGTAGGCAACTAAATATTAAGTTGTTTTTTTTTTTTTTTTTTTTTTTTTTTTTTTTTTCGTTACTCGTACCGCCCACGCTAATACTCAAGGCGAAAAATCTCAGGTTATTATTTTTATTTCTAATCCTGACATTGATTTTACGTGAGAGATATCCCTTTATTTCTTAGTACAGAGGACAGGTGTCCCTCCGCCATTCAGGCAAAAATACTCGCCGATTTGCGGAGGTACCCATTGCAGCTGGGTCGGCTCAGGAGCCGCCAGTCCCTGGTCGACGACACTCCTTCAAATGTCCTCGCCAGGTCTCGAGTTAATCCAGTCCAAATCCCGGTCGACGAAAAATCCTCAAATGCCGTCGCCTGGGTTTGATCCTGTATCACCCGGTCGCCAGAGCGGTGTTGTAACCACTACGCTAGCGCGGCTCCCCTTTTTAAGTTGTTCATAGGGCTGGCAACTTCATCATATGAAACTAATTGCCACATAAACCAGTACTGTACGAGCATATCTGGCAACTTCCTCATATGAAACGAATTGCCACATAAACCAGTACTGTAAGAGCATATCTGGCAACTTCATCATATGAAACTAATTGCCACATAAACCAGTACTGTACGAGCATATGTGGCAACTTGATCATATGAAACTAATTGCCACATAAACCAGTACTGTACGAGCATATCTGGCAACTTCATCATAAGAAACTAATTGCCACATAAACCAGTACTGTACGAGCATATCTGGCAACTTCCTCATATGAAACTAATTGCCACATAAACCAGTACTGTACGAGCATATCTGGCAACTTCATCATATGAAACTCATTGCCACATAAACCAGTACTGTACGAGCATATCTGGCAACTTCATCATATGAAACTCATTGCCACATAAACCAGTTACTGTACGAGCATATCTGGCAACTTCATCATATGAAACTCATTGCCACATAAAACCAGTACTGTACGGAGCATATCTGGCACAACTTCATCATATGAAACTTTAATTGCCACATCAAACCAGTACTGTTACGAGCATATCTGGCAACTTCATCTTATGATATGAAACTTCAAAAAACTCATTGCCACTGAACCAGTACTGTACGAAGCAATATCTGGCAACTTCATCATATGAAACTAATTGCCACTTAAACCTAAGTACTGTAACGAGCATATCTGGCAACTCATCATATGAAACTAATTGGACCACATAAACCAGTACTGTACGAGGCATATCTGTGGCAACTTAATCAATATGAAAACTAATTGCCACATAAACCAATGTACTGTACGAGCACATATCTGGGCAACTTCATAATAGGAAATTCCATTGCCACATATAAACCAGTACTGTACAAGCATATGTGGCAACTTCATCATATGAAACCTCATTCGCCACATTAAACCCAGTACTGTACGAGTGCCATGATCTGGCAACTTCATTCATATGAAACTCCATTGACCACAATGAAACACAGTACTGTACGAGAGGAGCATATCTGGACAAACTTTCATCATATGAAACTAATTGCCAACATAATCTAAAACCAGTACTGTACGAGCCATATCTGGCCAAAGATTTCAATCATATGAAAAACGAAATTGCCACAATAAACCCTTGTACTGTACGAGCATTATCTTGGCAACTTCATATGGGATATGAAACTAAATTGCCACTAAAACCAGTACTATTACGAGCACTTATCTGGCAATACTTCATCATATGAAAACTAATTGCCACATAAACCAGTACTGTACGAGCATATCTGGCAACTTCATCATATGAAACTAATTGCCACATAAACCAGTACTGTACGAGCATATCTGGCAACTTCATCATATGAAACTAATTGCCACATAAACCAGTACTGTACGAGCATATCTGGCAACTTCATCATATGAAACTCATTGCCACATGAACCAGTACTGTATGAGCATATCTGGCAACTTCATCATATGAAACTCATTGCCACATGAACCAGTACTGTACGAGCATATGAATGCTGCAGTGCTGGCTTCCTGCAAGGACACCAACTGCAGCGGTGGTCCCATACTTTATCAGAGGTAAAAAAGGGAAATGGTGACGAGCAAAAACATGGAAAGAACTTGAGCGGATGGCACAGGACAGGAAGACTTGGCATGTGCTTGTTGAAGGCCTATGCTCCTCGGGGAGCTAAAGGGAATTGAATTGAAAAAGGGAAATGATGATGATTCGTAAATCACACGTGTCATTCATTTTCAAATAGTGATAAGGTGGACAAATAAAACAACACAAGAATACTCTAGAATAGTTTTAGTGTTGGGTAATAGTCAGGATCCTATTTGGTTCTCCTCTCTTTATCTAGCTCATGTATGGCTCCTCGAATACCGCTTGTGTACGGCTGTGGCCACATCCCGGGCAACAGTCTTGGCTGACTGGCTAAACTACATGGGTGGAGTAGGAGCAATCTTACTCAAGGGAATGTCCATCCCTAGTACACAAAGACTGGGACGGTGAGTGAGGCGGAGGAATCTGAGAAGATCAACGGCTCGCAAAGCGAAACAGCAAAGTGTGTGGCGCACTAGAGGCGTGTCAGACATTGAAAAAGACAATGGCTAGCCACCGTGGAAGAGATTGGGGACTTACCACGTACTTCCTACAGAACGTAATGGGATCACAACAACAAGATAAGAAACGATATGTAGAGAACTCTCTGTCCCCTGGGGAAGAATCTACTGTACAAATTAACAGGGAAGAGGCAACTCCTCTAATGAGTAAGGAAGTACATAATGACGAGTGTTCCTTAAATTCTGTTGAAAGGGAGCATTCTGAGATCAAGACCACCTTAAAAACTAGTTAGGAGAAGCACCTAAAAATAGGAAACTAAAAAGCATGGAATGTTAGAGAACTCTGAACGGCAGAAAGGAAAGCTTGACACAATTCTTATATTAGAAGCAAAACAGACATGAAACTCGATATATGGGAGTTTGCAGAGGCAAGACTTTTGGATACAGGCTACATAAAAAGAGACCAGTACACGCTTATACACTCAGGCGGAGAAAAACATGAAAGAGGGGTAGGAATGTTGATAAAGAAGGAGTTAGAAAAATACGTATGTGGATACTGGACACACAATGACAGAATGATGTTACTAAAAATGAGAGCAAAGCCATTCGACATATCAATCTTACAAACTTATGCACCAACTAAAGATCACAGCGAGGAAGAAATAGAAGAATACTATGAAGAGCTACAACACACACTTAAACCAGTCAAATCTACAGATGTGTTGATAGTAATGGGTGATATGAATGCAAAAGTAGGAAAAAGGAAAATACAAGAAAATAGTAGGGACAGTAATGGAATTAGGACTAAAGAAATGGATAGAGGGATGACAGACTTATTCACAGTTTCGGTGAAGAAAACCAGCTTGGTCCATATGTTTAACACCCTTTTTTGAACACCACACCAAGGAACTTTATACACATGGAAAAGCCCATGAGCTATAACCACGAAATCAAATCGACTATATCATGATAAAAGAACATAGATGTAACGAAACAGTTGTCACAAGTGCAACAGACACATCCTGGCGCAGTACATAAGAATTCAGATCACAAATCCAGTTGTCAATCAAAGGTAAATAATAAAAAGCTGGAAAAGAGCAAAGGAAAACAGAAGGAAGGAAG